>JAWWEE010000016.1:21010727-21057228 GCA_035221455.1 Xenops minutus | reverse complement strand
TGTCCCCTCCCAGGGCACAGGAGCTGTCCCCTCCTGACCCATGGTCCCTGTCCCTTCCCAGGGCACAAGAGCTGTCCCCTCCTGACCCATGGTCCCTGTCCCCTCCCAGGGCACAAGAGCTGTCCCCTCCTGACCCATGGTCCCTGTCCCCTCCCAGGGCACAGGAGCTGTCCCCTCTTGCCCCATGGTCCCTCTTTCTCCCAGAGTACAGGGTCTGTCCTCTACTGCCCAAGGTTTTCAATCCACTCCCACAGGGCAGGATTTGTCCCTTTCTGCCCTCGAGTCCCTGTCCCCTCCCAGGGCACCAGCCCTGTACTCCCTGCCCCATGGTACCTGTCTCTGTACATGGCATAGAATCTTGTCCCCTTCTACCCCACAGTCCCTGTCCCCTCCCAGGGCACAGGACCTGTCTCCTCCTGCCCCACAGATCCTGTCCCACTCTTGCTCCAGGTTCTGGTTCCCTATCCAGGAACAGAATCTGTCCCTTCTCAGGGAACAGGGTCTGTTCCCCTCCTGCCCCACGGTCTCTGTCCCCTCCTGTCCCAGGCCCCATCACTTGTCTCAGCATGAAAACACCATCTGGCTGCATGTGCACCCCAGAGCAGTCCCACCCTCCGAGGACAGAGTGGCACAGTGTCCTTCCCCCTTGCACTGTCATCACTGTCCTGGTTGGGACCTGCTGCCTCCCCTCCTGCCAGGGACGTGGGGGCAGAGCCCAAGGGATACAAAGGGACACACTGTCAGCCCTGTCAGCCACCATCTCCAGTCCCAAGCTCACAGCCCCCCATCACACTCAGTGTCACCTCTGCACTGCCCCTTTCCATGACCTCCTCAAAGTGTGGGGACAACTCATGGGCTCCTTCACCCCTCACCTGTGCCCTGCATGACTAAGGGTTCCCACGCACATTCTCACCTCACTCGGGTGTATCCCTGCTCTTTTGGGATAGGTGAAAGTGAGAGTCCCACGCCTCCCCAGTGGCGTCTCTGTGCCACCCACACTAGGAACAAGAAGGGCCCCTCCAGTGTGGTTTCGTCCCTCTGAGAGGTGACACCGTGGGAGTGGTGCTTTCATTTTCCAGCCATGGGGTTTTCCTGACACATCATCTCTGGGGCGAGTGGGTGACTCACCACCTGCACACCTTCCCCCTGCAAATAACCACTCCAGGAGGCTGCTGAGACCCCCTCAGCTCTGCTCCATGACCCCAGATCAAATCAAACCCCCATTTCCCCGTAAAATCCCCCTCCTCAGCCTCATCTCTCAGGAACCCAGGGCTGGAAACGCCAAAACTGCTGAGATTTAGGAGAATGAAGTTGTTTTGGTGGAGCACATCATCCTTATATTATCTCTGCCCTCACCCCAGAGCCAGAGCGGGTAGGCAGGGATGGGGCTGACTTCAGGCAGGGCAATGCAGAAAGTGGATCTGTTTTGAAGGGAGAATAAAGGGACAGTGTCACATCACTGGGATGGAGAGAGGAGCACAGAAGAGTGAAACCCAGCTGGAAAAAAGGACATGGAGCTGCTGCTTTGCTTTCTTACCTTAAAAATATACCTTGCATCCCTACGTGGATCATCCTGCTTGGCTCTCTGCTGCTCACACTCATCCCATGGAAAGGATGGTGATTTTCATGTGTTTTCCAACAACTTCTCTTTTCAGCAGTGATTTCATCTTGGGGTCTTCCCTGCTCTCCCATGACTGAGTTCATTCATTGCAAGCTTTCAGCTCCTGCCCACAAATAGTTAGCTGGGAAAATTCCAGTAGTAAAAGGGTAACCCAGAAACCCTGTAATTCAATTTGGGCCTGGGAGGGGGGAAAACTCATTTTCATAATATTATCTTGAAAAAGAGAAACTTTCCATTGCAAACAGAGTGTAACTATGACCAAGCAGCTCTTGCTGGAGGGTTTCCCCTGGGAGCAGAGAGAAGGGCACGTGGTCATCATCTCCCACAGCATCCCTGAGGCACTCGGTGATGCTTAAGGAGCTGACAGAGCATCCAGAGGATGGAGCCATCCAGGACAAGCTTTAATGTGAAAAAGGAACAAATCTACCTCATTTTTATTCTCCTGCTTCATTAAACTGAATCTCTTCTTACTAATTTACTGCCTGCAATCCCAGACCTAAAAAGTGCTGGGCTGGTGCCTCATTTTTGGGGTCTCCATCCAGCTGGGATGGGATATCCCACCCGAATGGGATGCATTCTTCAGCTAGGATCATCCCACGTGGGTATTGGAGTGGAAATTCATGGCTGGAAGGGGAAATCATTTGTGTGTACTGCTGTGGGGAGAAGGAGCACGGCCACGTGAGAGGAAGGATTATCCCATGTCTAACTTCCTCCAACTTCTCCTGGGTCATCACATTTCTAGTAAACAGCTGGATTTCCTACTCAGCCAGCCCTGATCCACCTCATTAGCATGGTATTACCCACACCTTGTCCTCCGTGTCCCAGCATGGGCCACAGGCAAACACGTGAAGAGACAAACACCTGTCCAAGGCTGGTTACATCCTGAGAGTCTCAGGAAAATGGGAAAACAGCCCGAGAGCAGCAAATAAGCCCTACAAATAGAGCTGTCACATCATCAGCTTGGAAAACAGGTTGGACAAGGGGTGAAGGCAGCTGGGAGGGAGCCACGTGGGTGGTACAGTTTCAGGCACATGATCTAGACAGCTGAAATCCCTGGATAGAGCTATAAATGCATTTTTTTATGGGAGGATGGAAGGTGCAGCCATGATACAGCATCACCTCTCCATCCAGCCCTTGTAAATCCAGGGGTGGCAGTTGGGATATTCCAACTCCAGGCTCCAGCAGCAACTTCTGAGGTGGCTCTTGTACCTCCATCCCACCAGGAAAAGCTTTCTAGTGGGGTGCTATGGCTGGAAACACCATCTTGGCTGAGCCTGCAGTCAGTGCATCTGCTGTGAGATTTCCCACCAGCTCTGGCCTCTGATTCAGAGGAACACAGGATTTCCTGGGACTATTATCCTGCATGGCAAACCCTCCTGGAGCAACCCTTGGTGAGGCTCGAGGCAGAAATACAAAAAAAAAAAAAAAAAATAATGCTGGGAAAAAAATGAAATGCTCATGGCTTTTGTTTGAGATCTACAGCCGTTCCCACTCTGCCTGTGCTGCAGGCAGCCCAGAGAAGCTGCTGAAATACCTGACCTTCCTGTGCGTGCCTGCTCCTGAGAAAACACAGATCCCAAAATAACTCCCTTGAACAATGTGGCCATAGTTGGGGTGAGGGCGGTGACTCTCCAGCCTTCCCCTCCAGCAGCCCTGAAGCCACAATAAATCCTGATGCCTTTGTGTTTGCTCCCAGTTTTCGGCTCATTGTATTTAAGGAAACAGCCAGCGGGTGGTGGAAATGTATCCCAGAATAAAACACAGCCCGAAGGGTTCAAGTTTTGCTGCTTTTCTCAGGGAATTTAGCAGAAGGTCCCATGTTTTGTTCTGGCTGTTCCCAGGCAATGGGGATGGAAATGGGCATGGAAACCTGCTGGGGATGTAGATGCTGCTGCAGCCCCTTTGTATGTCTGTGAGTCTCCCTGTCGCCCAGGGGTCCTGGGTTGTTCCTGTGCTGCTTGATTCCATGCTCTCAGGCAGATGGTTTGGGCAACCAAAGTGGCACTGTTGCTGCTGGTACCCCACTTCCAACCCACTCCCAAGGGGCTCAGTATCGCCTTCCCGTGCTGCTCTCAGCCCTCTTGCCAAGGGATTTAGTGAAGAATTTTAGAATTTTGAACTTTCATTGGCATCAACGGAGCTGGGAACGCAAACAGCTTGCTGTCCATAGACAGCACCCAAAAAATATGTCTAAGTGCTGGATCCCTCATCCTTCCCATCCCAGGCGAACTCCTCACCTCCTCCCATGGCAGAGAGGGGGCTGCCAAAAATCACACTTCTTGTTTTAGCTCTGTTGAAACCCGCCTGCCTTTTGGGCTCATTTCTCCTTTACGTCAAGCTGCTACATATGCTCGCAGGAAGTTTTCTGCCAAAGACAGCACTAAGGAAGAAAGGAGGCAGGGGAGAGTTTCGCTTTCAGCTGCCAAACCCCTCTCTGCAGATCAGGGACCTGCAAAAGCTCCTGCGAGTCCTCCAGCCCAGATCCTGGGGGACACAGGTGCCTGTCAGAGCCATTCTTATGTTCCCATCACCTCTGAGGCTGCACACATCACTGCAAACCAGGGCTGGAGCTCAGGACCCAACCACCCATCCCTGAATATTTTCCTGCAGGAAGAGGCCCAGCAGAAACACTAAGAATAGCACACAGAAAGGCAGCTGGGCATGGACTGGGATGAAGCCATGACACTCCAAAAGCCCTGCACCAGATCTGCCTTTGTGCCAAGGTGCTTTGATGGAGAGTTTGAAAGAGAGAGGGAAGGTATTGTTCTCTCCTGCTTTTGTTGGCCCCATTTAAGAGTTTGAATTCCTGTTCTCTGCTTCCCTCCAGCCCAAGCCCAGCCTTTCCCCCCCTGCAGCTCTCAATAATAACCTCCTTTTCCCCCAAAACCAGCTAAAAAAGCAGGAGCATCACAAGCAGAGAATGATGGGATGGTTCCACACCCAACAGGACCACCACTATTTCCATTCCTCCTTTTCCATGAGTGCTGCTAACATCCCCTCCTGGATGTTCCAGTAGGAATTTGCCCAACTTCCCACTCCAGAAAGTGCCAGCCTGAAGCAGAAGCAGCAAATCCAGGATTGGTTTGGGGCTGCTGCTGGTGGGATATGGAAAAAGGCATGGGTACCCTTCAGTCACAGGGAAAAGGGATAGGCCAGACCCTGGTCACCATCACAGTAGCATCCCTCAACTTCTGCAGAGAAACACAGCATTCAGCTGCTCTTTCCCATTCTTTATTCCAATTCACTTTGGTTACAGTTCTGAAAGGTTTTTTTGGTAGCAGTTGTGGTGTTTTTTTCTCTAATCTGAACCCACCTTCTGTAATATTATAAAACTCTACAAGTACAGTAATGACCAGTTAATAATAAATAGGTATTTGTTAGTTCACGAAGTTAAAGTGCTTTGAGAAGGGATGTAAGAAGCTCTATCCTAGATTCCAGGGGGGGAATACCTTGGAAATGTAGTGCAGTAGGAAGCTCTGGCCCGTTGTCTGTAGTCTGTGGTCACGAGAGGCACGTGGCATCTCCCCCCTTGCCCAAAAGACTCCTCGGGCACTCCTGAGTGAGCAGGCACGAAGCAGGAGCTGTGCTGCTGCAACAGGTTATTGGAAGCATAAGACAGGATGCCCTCACCCTCACACAGCCCGAGATTGGGCTGTTTTGGACTGGGAAAGGTTTGGGCAAGGTGTGGGATCACCCCTTGCAGGGAGAGCATCCCATTTTTCACAGTTTAGTCTTGCTCAGAGATCTCTAAGCCCAAGAGAAGCAAACCCTGGGCGTCCCCTGTCCCCTCACTGGGGGAAAGGAAGCAGAACTGCTCTGGGCTGTGGGGACAGGCACAGCCCGCCTGAGCCAGGCAGTGTTGCCCTGAGATCTGCAGCCTCTTTCCCTGAGGAAGCCCGGTTCCTCTCCTGGAGGAGTGATGTGGGGAGCAGGGGTTACCTGCTGCCCACAGATAAATGCCCTTAGCTGCCTGCAGAGGATTTGTGCGTTTCAAAGCTCTTCCCAGGGCCTCCCAGTTTGGTTTGGGCTCTGCTTCCATCTTCCCTTCCTTCCCCTTCCAGTCCCCTTCCATCTGTCCTTCCTCACACCCCAAATCTAATCACCTTCCAAGGCTTTTCCATGCAAACTGCTAACTTTGCACCCGCACTTGCAGGTTTCCAGTGCTAAATTCCCAATCTCCCTCCCACATCAAAAGCCAGCTGCAAACAAAAAAAATAAGAAACCAAAGCCCAAAACCCTTCCAGAGCCCAACTCTCCAGACCAGAAGGGGACTCACAAGTGGCGCTGGGAGCGTTTTAGCTGCTTGCCAACCCAAACAATAGCCACTAAAAACTTGGAGGCATCAGTCCTCACTTGGATCAACCAGTTCAGAAGGCCAAGGGCCGGCTCCTCCTCTTCACCGCATGCATTTTCCCGAAGTGAGGAGTGGCCATGCCCTAAGGATCAGTGCATGCACGTTTGGCAGAAGTCCTCTGAATGTCCTCACCCAGAGTGGGATCAGGATAACAGAGCTGCCAGGGAAAGGCTGTCACTGGTACAGCAAACGTCCCCCACGCATCCCCTGACTCCTGCTCCACCTGGCCCTGCAGTCACATCCCCTCATTGAGGCTCTTCCACCGAGGTCAAAAACGGCGAAGGTGCTACCCAGGCCCCCTCTGGGGACAGTCAAAGATTATTGTCCGAGGAGCACTTAAGAAAAGAGGGATCTCGCCTCAGGAGCAGACAGCAAGTGCAGGAAGAGCAGGATGGTGGGAACACAGCTGTGCTCAGCAGAAGAGCTCCACCAAAGCCACCATGAGGAGCAGCTGCAGCCATGAGCCAAAGGTCATGGTGGCCTGACCCTTCTGGAACAGGAACCGGAGCTGGTTGACCAGGCGCTCCTTCACCAGTGCCTGCTTGAAGCCATCCTCCTCTGAGACACAGACATAGTGGCCATAGTGGCCGTGGCTGACATTCTGGATGAAGTGGAAGCAGTCCTGCTGTGGGTGGGTGGTGTTGCAGGTCTTGATGAGGCTGTTGTTGTGGTACCAGTTGTAGGTGGCATAGTGGGACTCGATGGAACAGTTGAGGTAATAGCGGGAGAAAGGAACAACTGCGATGTTCTGGTAGTCATCTGCAGGAAGAGATGGAGAAGGAGATGAGGCAGAAGTGTCCAAGAACCACAGATTCCCCCACAAGCACCCAGGGAAGACGAGCTGGGCCAATGGGGACATGCCTATGGCAGGAGGCGCAGAACTGATGACCTTTAAGGTCCCTTCTAACCCAAACCATTCCATGATTCTCTGTTAATGACCCAAGTCTGGTGAAGTCCACAGGACTTTTCTCCCAGGACACAGAGCTTAAATCTCTCTCACCCAGCTCCAAAATACATAATCTCCACTAACTCCAACCTGGTGTCTTGATTTCACTCCCAGTTTCCCAGAAATGAATAGTAACACCTCATACAACCCATCCAAAGACTGGAGAATGAGCCACCTGGCCACAACCACCCCCTAGGGGCATTGTCCTACGGCTCAAAACCTTTACATACCTTCTTTGATATCCCCATTTTGGCAGTGTCCTTGCCACACATCCAAGTTCAGGTTCTGATGCACCTCCCTAGCAAATGGGAATGGAAATAAGCATTAACAGAACATCAGGGAAGTGGCATTTCAGGGATAGGAAAGGAATCACCCATACAAGGTTTGAAAGAAGTTTATTACCTGGGATTATTGGGGTAGGGAAAACACCTTCCATGTTCCCAAATGGGATTTTGGTGACAGCAAATGTGAGACCCAGCAGAAAAAAGATGGAGAACATGCTGCCCAGGACCCCTTTGGGGACAGTCAAACATCATGGGTTGGGACTGGGTGATCAAAAGCCCCTCAAGGGAGGGATGGATGCCTGCAGAGAGGCCCCAAACTTTTTGGGACAGCATCAACATCTGCACTTTCCTGCCTGGATACAATGGGCTCATCTCTGTGATGGAAAGATGGCCTCAAAACCATGCATGGAACAGGAATATCAAGGGTCTGGGTGTTTATCCCGTGGAAGCAGTGGACTGTGGACACCATGTACCTGTTTAGGGCCACTGACTGGCAGGTCCCATTGGCCCACCCACAGTAGGGGTCCCTGGCCAGCAGGCAACTGTGGCAGTTGTTGCGATACGCCCTGCACATGTCCATGGGGATCTCCAGGACTTTACTCATGGAGCCAACATACAGCATGGCCTGCAGGAGAAAAGAATAGGGGATGATCTTCCTGGAACCATGTCCCAGTGCCACCTGGTGAGTGTCATCAGAAAGACATGGAGCTGCTGGAGTGAGTCCAGAGGAGGGCACGGAGATGCTCTGAGGGCTGGAGTCCCTCTGCTCTGGAGCCAGGCTGGGAGAGCTGGAGGTGTTCACTTGGAGAACAGAGGGCTCCAGGGAGACCTGAGAGCCCCCTTCCAGTGCCTAAAGAGGCTTCAAGAGACCTGGAGAGGGACTTTGGACAAGGGCCTGAAGGGATAGGACAAGGGAGAATGGCTTCCCACTGACAGAGGGCAGGGTTAGATGGGATACTGGGAAGAAAATTCTTCCCTGGGAGAGTGATAAGGCCCTGGCCCAGGTTGCCCAGAGAAGCTGTGGTTGCCCCAGCCCTGGAAGTGTCCAAGGCCAGGCTGGACAGCACTTGGAGCAACCTGGTCTAGTGGAAGGTGTTCTTGACCATAGCAGGTGAGTGGAAGTGGAGGACTTTTAATGTCCCTTCCAACTCAAACCATTCTGTGATTCCATTACTCTACTTCCAGACCCAGGCTGGCACAAAATTGTCTGTCCCTGCCTTCCCTGCTGCCTGATTTTATAGTTACCACCCAACCCACTGTTTTTCTTCCCACAGAGAAAGCAGAGACCCACCCTCTTGTGGTCCAGGATCATGGACTGGATCGGGTCCTTATTTGGAAAGACCTGGAGCTCCATGATGTTCTGCACCCCATCTGGCAGCTCCACGACCTTGTGGATGGATCCCTTGTCTAGGAAGAAAGAGGGGAGAGCCCTGATGAGGCATCCTGAGAGGGGAAGTGATGATGATGCCAAGAGATTCCAAGAGTCTGACTGGATTTCTGACACCAGCCACCCAGAGAGAACAGGAACTTGCCCAAAAGCAGCATCCTGAGGGAACAGGGCTCAGGAATCCTCATTGTTCACCCTCTTGCATAGTTTCCCCTTCTCAAATAGTATCCCCTTCATCCCACCATCAAGCAGAGAGAGGTGGAAGATGTGATCCCAGCTCATGGAGGGATCAGGACTCCCCAGGTGTCTCCATTCCCATTTCAGAGCGAGTGGGCATTGCCCTGCCAAGCCCTGCATGTTGGATCAAGCTTCCCAGTGGGAGGCTGCAAGGTGTTAACTGCATTTAAGCTCAGACTTTTAGAAAATAACATTGGTTGGAGAATGCATGGGGCCTAATCCAACCCAGGCAGCTTACTGAGAGCTGTCTGTAGATTTTTAATCACAGACTAGGAATTTAAAAAGCCCCTGAAATTCCCTGCACGTGTGCCACTGAATGGATTCCAGCACAGTGCAGAGAAAGGCATGAGCACAGCTCAGGCAGGTAAAGCAGGCAGGCCAGGGAAATACTGGGAAATGACACAGTGGGCCCCTTTGGAAAGGAATTCTGCTTGTAAAGCTATACCTGGGGAGAGCTGTGCTACCCCTCCCTTCCCCTAAAAACACGTGCCCCGAGACCTCCCACAGGCTGAAACCCAACTGGGTAAATCCCACATGTTTGGGATTCTGCTTTGATTCTGTCTTTGCCTACGCAGCCAAATTGGAAGTATTTAGCAGCACTTGGGACTTGGCAGCTCTTTTCTGCTTGACAAACATATGCCAAGCTGGGAACACAGCCCCTTGTTCACTCTGCAATGAGGGTCTTATCTGCTTCCCTTGGGGCCCCCACCCTCATGGGGAAAGCTAATTCCAGGACTTCCACAAGGAATGGCTCTCAGTACCTGTTGCCAGATAAAGCACATTGTAGTCATGTCCATCAGCTGCAGAGACCTTGTGCACCCCAATCTTCTGGTAGCGGTGCTTGTTGTGGAATAAGGGGCTCTTGGTGGGGGACAGGGGCTCCACCCGGTCCTCCACCTCAGGGTGGCTGTCAGCTATCTTGAAGGTCTCACTCGGGGTGTGCTGTCCTGAGGGAACACACTGCAGCAAGAGGGGACAAAAGCCACTGTCAGACAGGTCCCTGAGGATGAAGGGGGAGGGTGGGAGAGCGAGGCAGGGAAGAGCATGGACACCTCAGCCCAGAGGAGATGCCAGGTGTGGTGCACAGCCCTGCCCTGGGGGAAAACACAAGCCCTGGGAGTGCTGCAATTGTGCTCTTGCCAGGTACCTGTAGAAGCCTGTCTCCCCATGCTTTCTATGAAGGCGTTGGACCTTTTCCAGCCTCCTTTTTGTTTCCAGCAACGAGGCTCAGATCCTTCCCACAGTGCCTACAACCTCCCTTGCTGTGCAGCTCTCACCTGGCTGCTCCATGTCCCCTCATCTACCCCAGGCACCCTGAGAAGTGCAGTGACAGTGCAGGGACTAGCTCTCCTGGCCTTGGGACCCCTCTTCAATTCAGGTGGGGCAGCTCTTCTCCCTCACTCACCTGCCCAGGTTTGACCTCTGGATTGGGACCGTTATAGCCTTTGAGTCTGGATGTCCGGAACACGTTGTCAATGTCCCCAAAGGAATAGACACAGACAGCAGAGCTTCCCCTGAGGGCAGTGAGACAAAGAGGGGGTCAGGGAGACATAGGTCACCACCCCTACAGATGGGACACAACTGTACCCATCACCACATTCACTCCATGTGTTTTCCAGAGACAGTAAAGGGCTGGAGGAAAGGATTTGGCTCATAGGACAAGGCATCCCCTCCCTGTTTTGCAGAGACTCTCACCAGGTGTTTGTGAAGAGCCCATAGACTTTGGAGAGCCGCCAGTCACTTGCAGGGACAAAGAAAACATCCTGCAACCAGTTGAAGTTGCCCTTGGTGACTGGGTCGACACAAATCAAGCTAGCCTTCAGGAAAGTGGTCCACTTGGAAGCAGAGAGAGAACTGGTTCCTCCTTTGTCTTCCTGGGGGAGAGGGAAAGCAGCAAGTCAAGGTTTTGCAGAGAACACCAAAAAGTCCTCAACTTGGGAGGGATAAACTGCCCAGTATCTTGGATGGATAACTTGGGGATGCTCCAGAGGTATGCTTGGTGCTGGTCACAGGAACAATCATGTTCCTCTAACATCCCAGCAACACAAGACAGGTACTTCTCTTCCCTACAAGCAAAATGGGAGCCAGAGCAGGGGAAGGCCCAACGACATGGCTGTACCCCAGGCAAACTCTGTGGCAGAGGGGTCAAATCAAGTGTGGATAAGCCCAGGTGAGCTGGCACGTCCATTTGTCACCCCCAGAGCACTCCTGCTTCCCCACCACACATGGTTCCTGTGGTACCTTACACAGCTGGGCCACTCGAGAGATGTTTCTAGGGGCCTCAGGACTCTTATCCGGGTTGTCTTCACGGAAGAAGTAATAAATCTTGTCCTGGTGAGGCTCTTCGTGCCTTAGCGTGGTGGCTTTGACAAACTGAGGGTCTGAAAAGGGAAGTGAGGCATCAGAAAACCTTGGCTTGGGCACACAGAGCTTTTCATCTGAAAAGCCACTGGTGAGGACAAAGCAGCATTTTCTGCAGCCAGCCACCCACCTCTAGCTGAGGGATGGGATGAAACACATCTGTGCTACAGGGAAAGGACAGGTCTGAGCCCATCTCCTGCACCTGACCTGTGCATTTCACCAACTCTGCTTCACCTGCCACTTTCCCAGTGGTTCCCCCTTCCTCTCTCTCCTGCCCAATACCCTGTATGCATTCCCTTGAGGGCCAAGTCCACAGAGCCTGGCAAAGCCTTGGATGCTTAGCAGCAAAGGAAGCCCATCTCCCTTCTTGCTCAGGGAGGTGTTATTGGGGAGAAAGGATTCCTCAGTGCTGTTTGTGTTTGGAAAACTGAGTGATGCCATTCCTATTAATACACCTCTACCAGGATGGGCATCCTCGGCAGCATCAGGTCCCTCTGAGCATCATTAGCTGATGTTCTCATGGCAGGGAGCTCTGTGTCAGCACAGCATCAGCCTGGCAGCTCTCAGGCTCTCAGGTTTCTTTTGGTTTCCTTCTCTATGCACAAGTTCTGTTGTATTCTGCTGTCATTTTGATTTAATTTTTCATTTTGGCAGAGGTTCTATAACCTCCCATTTCCCGGTGTCACTGGGAGACAGCAGAACAAACTCATGGAAATGGAGGAGGGCCCTTTCTCTCTACCACCACACTGTCTCCTGCACAGCCCAACCTGCTCCTGCCTCAGGGTCTCACCCTGAGCTGGGGATTTGGAAAGAGTCACTGCCCGGAGTGGAAGCTGTTCTTCCTGTTTCCACAACCATAGGGCAGCTGATGGGCCCTTTTACACAACCTTACTTCCTCCTATCTGAGAAGGAACTTGCCACCTCATTTCCCCGTTGCCTTACCCTGAGAAACAAGTACTTGTTTATCAGGTGTTTTGTGACAGAAGCAAAGAGGTGAAATTCCCCCAGCTGGCACTGAGGGGACCAAGTCAGCTGTCTCTGAAGCTCCAGGGGTGACTGAAGACCCCAAACAAGAAGCCCTGGAGGCTCCACCCCAGCTGGGCAGAGAGGATGTCCCCCTCCAAAATGTGGACTGACAGAGTCCACTTATCCATCTGGTGGAGTTCCACACTTTGGGAATGTCCCCCACACTCACTCTGCATGACTGTGTCACTCGTGTAGAGCTCTCCACCACCTCTCACTCGACGGAAACGAGGGATCTTGCCATTCTGTTGGCTCTTCTTGATGGTAGAGTAGATGTTGTGACCTGTGGGATAGGAAGGCTCATTTGCAGCAGGATGTTTCCAGAGGGGACAGAAGGATTTGTGAAAAGAGAATAAAAGAATGAAACAAGAACTTTCTGGGCACATGGAGTCACAGAGATGGGGGACACAGATCATAAAACTCAGTCCCTACTGCCTAGGACTGAGCAGGTCTGGAAGGACTCACCCCATCCTTTTCCTTAAAGAGTGGCAGGGACAGATTCTTGGGAAGGATCCCCTTTCCAGGTCCAGAGCAGTGGGATTATTGCAGGATCTTCCTTCTAAGGTCCCTTCCAACCCAGACCATTCTACGATTCTACAATTCCCCACTGTTCTCATTGCTTCGACCCTCTTACAGACACTCGATCCCATGTGCCCTGGAGGGGAATAACCAACCCTGTGCCATGCTCTGTCCTAAAAGGACGTGCATTTCCATGAAGCAAAACCAAGAAGCACTAAGGCAAACTAGAGCAGAGGACAAAGGCCTTGGAGCAACCTCAGGGGGCCCCTTTTTGTCACAGAGAGCCTTTTCTACACAGCACAACAAATGAAAAATAGGAAAATAAGAAAACTTACCATCAACAACGACGAGGGTGTTGGAGTCAGGGGTGAAAGGAGCAATTCCTCTCCCATCCCACGATGGGCTCTCCTTCCTCTGCGTCTGGGGAAGGACAGAAATGGACCCTAAGTGGGATCAGGTGCCTACATCCACCTCTGGGGCAGGAAGAAAGTGGTTTTTCTTGCCTGTGTATCCAGGATGAATTAGATGCTAATACTTTTGGTCTGTGTTTGGCCCAGCCACCTGTGAGAAATTATTCTTTTCCTGACAAGTTATGGGAAAACAGGCTGATAAATACAGACTTTGCCCTTGAAGGAGGCATTTTTGTGTAAACTAAAATTAATTGGGCTCTCACTACTGGCAGATGGCCCTTCAAGGGCCCTTGAAGGAGAGAGAAAGAGAAGGATGAAGTAAGAACCCAGACCCATTTAATAAAGACCCCCTGGAATATACCATGCAGGAGCAAGGAAATTCCAATGCTCTCACACATATGCAGAAGGGTCCCACTCACATAACAGGGGGAGGGACAGAGGATCTCTAGCTGGGCAGTGCTGGCCACACCTGCCCAGGTAGATGTCACTTTGGCAAATTAGATAAAAAGCAGGTGGCTCATGCTTTGGGCTGACTCACTTCACATGACAGGACAACACTGCCTTGGTGAGGATGCCCACTATTGCTGGGAGCCAGCTGGGAAGTCTGGGCATTCTAGACTTGGTAAGACAACTCCTTGGGAGATACCTGGGCAATCTGGGTGTTTATTCCTGGGGGCTTATATTTTGCCTTCTCTCTCTCAGGTTTCCTGTTTACTTGGCCACTTTTGTAATGAAACTACTGTTTAGGTTAAGCTTTCAACAGCGTCTTAGTTTCAGTTTGAACAGTCCTCCAGACCCTCCCTGGAACAGCCTGTCACAGCCCAAATGAGGGAAGGACTCATACCAGGTTCCAGCAGGTGGGAGCACAGGCGCCAGTCCCACACACCAACATCTCATCTCCGTACTTCTCCACTAAAGTGAGGTAATTTTTATTGTCCTCCTGCAAGAGAGGGGAGAGGAGCATGAGCAGCTGTGCACAGCAGAGCAAAGCCCCCACTATTAACATAGCTACATAGCTTCACAGCTTTTTCATGGATCTTAAAGCCAGAGGAGGAAGAGGTCTTCTCTCACAGAGAACACATGAGGAGCACACATAGTTCCTTCCCCAGCAGTCCTTCAAGTGAAGTTCTCCAACCCCCACCCATCCAGCTGTTACATCGCAGGTAGGACCTACCGAACTCCCAGACATCATGCACAGTCCTTCATTTTTCACTGGGAATTCTTCCTAGGGTAAAAGAGAAAATGCTTTAATTCCTTCGCTCTAAAGGTCAACCCACATGGGCACAGCCTCATGCACTTGTACAAGAAGGTCATTAAACACTGCTACGTATCCCTTTTCCCCACCCTTGGCATTTAAAGACCCCTAGGAAAGCTAGGTTGGATCCCTCAGGCCCTCGAGGTGATGAGGAGAAGTGGGGATGCTGGGCTTAAGTGATGGGAATGACTGGGATGTTCTCCAAAGGATTTGGGAAGAGGATTTGTCATTTGAGGACAATTGTCATTGTCTAATTTGTCAATTAGAATTTGTCATTGTGAGGAAAAGGTGTTCAACAGTGGCCTGTGCACTGAATGACAGGGTTCTGGGAACATGAAAGGAAGTATTTGGGCCACTGAGAAGAACAAGAAGGGGTCATGAGAAAGTCAATGAAGGTTTTCCTGCTCTATTAACTCAGTGCCCAGCTCAGAGCTTCCTGCTTTTGAGGAAAGGCAGCCTGAGCATCACAACAGAAAAGAATGGGAACATAGCTTCTCCCCAGTGATGCCAGTCTGAGCATCACTTCTCATAACAAAGAAAGGGTCCTTTACTGTAAAACCCCTCCCTGTGGGGCAGTAAAGACCTCAGAAGGATCACATCCAGGGAAGAACCCACCAATAGCTAGCATAGGAGACTTTCCTGTTGCTGCAGCCATTCCTTACACTGACATTGTGGCTTCCTGGTTGGATCGGGCAGGCTGGACAGAGACCAGGCTCTTCCAGGCCTGATTTCACAGAGTACCTGAAGTTCAGGCTGTGAGACAGATGCTGGGCATGTTTTATAGGGCTCTGGGGCCCAATTCATTAGCAGAACATCCTTACCGTGTAGTTCTCAGAGGTTGCAAAGTCGTAGTAGTAAAGCCTCCCCTCTCCCCCAATGTAGATGGATGAGGTGTTTTCCTCATGGTAGAAGACTGGGTACTTCTCACTCCTGGGAAATACATATTCCTTTGCACCTAGAAATAATACACTTATCAGGAAAACCACTGCAGAGAGCACCCACTGCCAGCTCGGCTGATCCATCCCTTCTCATGTCCTTGAAGTGATGAGAAAAACAGGGACACAGGGCTGGGGGCCCTCTGGGGTGGCTGGCCCAGAGCCATGCAGGCAGGGAAAGGCAGCTCCCAAGCTCATAGCTGAGCTATTGTCCCTTGGGCCCCAGGGGACAGGAGAGCTCCACAATGGAGCAGCTCCATCTGGCCCCTTCAGGGCTTGTGATGGAGGAAGAGGAGGAAGGTGAATTGCTGTAGGAGCTGTGGTAGGAGAGTGGGAGCTCAGAGACACTCATACCTGGCTCTACAGCAGCTAGGTGAGCACTGCTCTCCCTGTCCAAGTGCCTCCTGTCTCCCAGCTTTGGGAAGAAGGGCTCCATCCCTTCTCTGACCACCTTTTGACAACCACTCCAGGCATCTGCCTGATAGATTTGGCTCCTGCAGCCTCCTGCACTTCATCACCCCTCTCCCTGCCCTGTCAGCATCATCCTTCCCAGGGCCAGGAGGGTCTGACAGGGTTTGGAATCCCAAGGTCAGAGTCCAGATATGACAGGGGAAAGATGCACCTAAAGCCACAACTCACAGTCTTCACTCCCCAGACAGGAACAAGAAGTGACTGCAAGACCTTGGACATCAAAAATGGTTGCTGCAGATGGGAGCTTCCCAGGCCCAGCTGGAAGAAGAACTGCCTGTCCTCAACTCTTTCACATTCATTTCACATTTTCCGGCTCTTCTTTCTTACAAACACCCTTCCTTCCCCTCTGTGTGTGCAGCCCCGATGCAGAAGGCTGGCCCTGCATTGCAGCTGGGATTCTTCCTCCAGCAGACAGCTTCTGCTGCCCCTCCTTGGGGTCCCCTGCTCCTGCAGCCTTCTCTGGTGGGTGCAGCCACATCTGGGCAGTTTTGAGCAGCTGCGCCATGACCCAAACTACCACAATGGGCAGCAATGACAAAAGAAGGATTGCTCCTCCAAGGGGGAAAAAGCTTCAAGGATCAGGACTGACCTCTGCTGAGGAACTCCATTTACATCATTCCCTCTTTTCCCTTTTCCAAAGAAGAAGGGGCCTCTCTCCTGGCAAATGCTGCCACTGCCAGCACACAAAGGCTGGGACTGCCTCGGGAGCTGGCTGCCTGCACAGACAAGCAATTAATCAGTGGCACGTGTCCCTCTATTTATAGGGGTTGTCACTTGGCAGGACAAGGGAAAGGCCAATCCTTGCCCGGTTCAACTCTCCCCTCTGCCCAGAACATGCAGCACAAGGGGCCTGCCAAGGCTCCACAGAGCCAAAAGAGAAAAAGACTTATTAGAGGTCACTTGGGGCTACTGAATTCCTGCTTGAATTGTGGGTTTATTCTCCACTTTGCTCCCTGGTTGCACCTTTTCCAGGTCTCTAATCTCTGCAGGGTTAAACAAGCAAGGTTTTCCCATTAGGGCTTGGGAAAAAACCTGCCAAAACCCCACAGACCCTGTTTTGCATGGGCCTTTCAACCACAAAGAGAGGGTGGACATGTGCCTTGGACAGAAACTAACACAACACCTCTGTGAGTCCTTCCCCTGCCCCAAGGGTTGGAGCCAACTGGGACCCTCAGCCAGGAAAGCCCAGCTGGATGATGGTCCCTGCTTGCCCCTTGTCCCCTCCCCAGACTTCCTGTGCCTCTCCTCTGTCCAAGGACTTGGAGAAATTCCTGAGCATGTGATGCACCCACGAAGAAGCTGGCATGGAGTCTTTCAGAGTGATTCTGCAACTCATCTGCACTCCAAGCAGGAAGCCAACCAGGTCTGCCACCAGCCACAGGCTCAGTCTAAGCTTGCCTAGGAGAGGACTAATCCCCTTTACACCTTCTTCCTTACTCACAGTGCTCAGAAGGCCCACTCTTGGCCCAACCTGTGGAGCCTGCACACATGGGAACCCCTAAAACCCTTTTACCCCATCACCAACACGCTGCAAGCAGGTTTGGCTGGACTGCAGCAAACTTTACTCTTGTTTTCAAACCTCCATCCTCTAAATTTGCTGCTAATCCAGGCAAATATACATCTGCAGCCATTCCCTGCTCCTCCTCCTCACCCTTTTTACACACTTTAGCCCCGTGCTCCTACTACTTTTGGGTTCATTTGGAGGTTTTTTCCAACACTGCCTCAGCTCAGCAAGCTGTGCCAACCTGCAAGGACATCCTCCTCTCCAAAGAGCTGAAAACAAACAAGCCCTAAACAATAATTTGGTCGGTGCCAACGTGTTATTTATCCTGCAGCTCCCCAGGGACTGCTCTGAATCACTAAGATGAGAGTAAACAGCTCTGCTAGCCAGGGCCCACAAGTGTGGTTGTGGTTCCAGCACTGATTTAACTGGATTTGGAAGGGAGCCTTTAAAGGTGCTTCCAAGAATGGGTGCTGGGGTCCCTCTGCCTCTGTGGTACAGCTGCAAAGCTGGCCCTGTTTAAGGCTCTGCTCAGATTACAGAAGCAGTTTGATCCCCTTTGCCTCTGCTTCTCTTCTGGCAGGATGGGGGGACAACCCTGCACCCCCAGACTAGGGGCCTGGGGTATAAATGGCTTCCAGAACTGGGAACGATAAGGCAAAAGGCATCTAATGGCCCACACTATCACAGAGTCATGGAATGGTTGGGGTTGAAAGGAACATAAAAGATCATCTACCTCCAAACCCCTGACATGGGTATGGACACCTTCCACTAGAGCAGGTTGCTCAAAACTCCATCCAATCTGGCCTTGAACACTTCCAGAGATGGGGCAATGTCCCACTCTGTTCTCAAAGAATGGGACATGCCTCTCCTTGCAACTCCAAAGCTACTTTTGACACTGCAAAGAAAGGCTCTTCCCCTTGGAAGAGGGAAGGCATGACCCTGCCATCACCCTCTCCAAAAATCTGAGTCCAGAGCTCCAGAAGACACAGGGCTCATTTCCAGAGCCTTGCTAACCCTGCCAAGTCACTTTGCCTGAGTGCCTTTGCCCAGCATTTACTGCCAATCCCATGGATAGTGCAGAAATCAATGGCACTATTGTCCATTGAAATGCTAACCCTGGTCCGACAGGATGAATGGGAGAAAGAGCGGCTTTGTGAGCAGGAGAGCACCACACCAGAGGGAAGGAGAAGAATTATACTAAATGAGGCAGAAAGAGGGAGCTTGGTGCATCTCAGAAGGATGCCTGCAGGGTGAGATAAGGGAGGAGGAGGGAGGTGAAAAGGGAGATGTTCTGGATGAGCTGAGGGCAGGGAGGCCCATCCTAAACACAGGGCAATACAGATGACAAACAGAGCAATCCTGCTTCCCATCTGATAGAGCGACATGAACACACCTTTAGTGACACAGCAAATGGCTCTCTGGCTCCCTTTGGGTCCAGAAGCCCCTTCAGAAAGCACTAAGAGCCTGGCCCTCCCCAGCACTATGGCTCCATGGAGCATCCCAGAGCTTTGCGCTCCCACCTCCAGAACAGATGCCCAGCTAGAGACGCAGCATTGGCATGCAGCCTTATCGCAGGCAAACTCAACAACCCAACTCCCATCCCAGCTGGAGAGCTGACTTAGCAACGGCTGTCCTTTTCCCCTTCACACTCCACCATTCCCGGTCTGGCAGTTGGCTCCAGCATCCCAGACACTCAGCTTAGTCACTGCCTTACACGGCTCCCACTACCGGTAGCGGGGTGAGCCTTTGTGGACCTACAGGTGCTGGGGGAGGACAACGTCTTCCTAGAATGGAGGTGATGGTTCCAACCTGCTCCAGTGCCAACTTTTTAAAATACAGAACTGAAATAGAGCTTGGGAAAAAATGAAAGGGGAAGGAGGATGAGATAAGTACTTGCTGGTTTTTGGGAGCTATGCTGATGCAGCCAAGAGACAGATCCTTTACTTACTGCCTATAAACCCCTTATTAAGTGGGGCCCACCTTGGAATATGAGATTCTGGGAGAGTATGGGGTTTACTTGCTCCTCACTGCAGCCCCTGTGCTGACCTTAGCTAAGCTGTCTATGTTCTCCCAGGACAGGGACACAGGGACCAAGTGGTAAATCAGGATTTAAACTGTTGCAGCACCACTGCAGTGAACACAGCCAAGCCATCACCACATTCCCAATGTCAAGGCAATCCACCCAGCAGGCCCAGGAATTCTCACTGTAACACGTTGTAATGCCATCAGTCACCATGGCCATGCGTCACTGCGCTGATGGCACTGACACCTGCTCTGCTGCCCTAGGTCTGACAGTGAGCACACTCCTGCTCACATCCTTTCCTTCTCCAACCATTTCCCAGGTTTTACTTCTTCCTTCCTTTTTGAATAGCTGCAACAGATTCTGACCTTGATAACAGCATGACTCTGTGGCAATCAGACTGCAATAGAAGGAAAAGCTGCCTTTTCCGTGCTGACTCAAGGACTGGCAATGTGGAGGTGTGTCCCCTGGATCTCACCCCTATGTCTGTGCCCTCAGCTCCCAGCAATGCAGGGCTGCCTGTGAGTCAGGGCTGGGTGCCCCAGGCTGCTCCACACCATTCCCCTTTCAGGAAGATGAGCAGCCTCCATGCAATGACATCGATCCCTCCCTTCACTCCCACTTCCCCAGCACAGGCAGGATGTATGATAAGCATCTCAGCACGGGTAGATCAGTAACTTTTTGGGGACTATGACTCAGGTCTACTGCCCTAGTCACCCAATTTGGGGCCAGGACTCTCCATCCCAGCTCCAACACCACTCTGCAATGGCATTTTGGTTTCACTATTCCCTCAGGCAAGACCAGGAGGACAATCCCTGGATTTCCTAAATTCTTGGCCAGATACCAGCCCTACCATCTTCTCTAAGGAGAGTGTGGAAAGTCACAGCACCCATCCTAGAGGGACAGAGTCACCCCATGGAGCTGCCATGGATTCCCTCCGTTCTCAGGAGCAGGACTAGACTGCACCTCTCCACTCCCATCCAAGAGCCATGTGCCATCTGTCTCCCCAGCTCCACCACAGATGCCAACAAGAAGCCAAGCTGCATTTCTTTTTTTTTAGATGATCTATAAATTCCCAAACTGAGACATTTCGGAAAGAGGAAACATATCTCCAGAGAGTTGCTGTGCTAGGTTTTTCTTTCCATCATGACTTTGCCCAAAGGGAAGTATGTGACACAAAACCACAGTCAGGACAGGGATGTGCTTCCCAGAGCCCTGCTCACCCACAAGTGTCCCTTGCCCGTGGAACGGATGCCTTGAGCAGCCTGATAGGCTTCTGGGACCCTGCAGAGCCTGCAGCAACAGGGTTTTTTATATGAACAGTTTGACTCTAAATGAGACAACCCAGGAAGAACATTTTGGGGACGTTGGCTCTGACTTGTCACCGAATAATTAAAGGGTTGTGAGCTGCAAGGTCTCCAACGCTCCATTTTTCATAACGCGTGTTGGTGGTGGTGTTTTTGTGGAGGGGTTTCTGAGAAGGGAGTGCAAAGGAAAGAAATGTGGGAAACCACTTCCTTCTCATCGCACATGAAAACATGCTGATCCCTCCTGTCCCCATTTTCTGCCCCCAGCATGTTGCCAAAGGATTGAGCTGCACCTATGGTGTTGGGGTCCTTACTCCCCAAGGATGCCTGGAGCTGGGTCCTTATAGACACCTTTGTAAGGTGCCTGTAAGGACAGGCATGGAAAGGCTATAGGATCACCCCGTGGAGAACATCTCTCACTGTACAGGGCAGCCTCACAGTGTTTCAGTTCAGCCTGTGCTCCAGCAGAGTCATTTCTCAAAGGAAGCAAAGTTAAGTGAACAGAATCAATACCACCTGATTCCCTACAGATTTCTATCCCACATTCCTAAGAGCTTCCTCCACGACCAAATATCATACTTGTCCCTCTTTCACTCCCTCACTGTTCAGCTTGGAGCAGACTGGGAGCATGATGACTACAGGCTAGTGCTCAGTGGCTCAGAAGGGGCTGCTGCTGCCTGCCTTCCCCCTCCAAGTCTCCCCCGCCTTCTTTTCAGGATGCTTGCAGGGACCCCCAACACTCCTCTGTGTCTCAACTGGGAAGCAGCAGCAGAAACTAGGCAGCCTGGTGCTAAAAATATTCTATGCTGTACTGGGACCAGACACAGCCCCACGTGTTTCCTGCTTCTTAAAGACCTCTGGGACCTCCAAGAGACAGCATAGCTCCCTGCCACAGGAAGGCCCCCAGCTTCTGCCCATCCCACCACGAGAACCAGAGGGTAGGATCTGGAAAGTGAATCCAAAAGTCTCATTGCAGGCATCAGTCACCTCCTACATATTCCAAAACTAGCACAGCCTCCCCTCTTCCACAGGGCAGGAAAGGGCACCAGCCAGGTATGGCAGCAATGCTATGGTCACAGCCAGGCATTCCCACAGATGCAGCCTAAGAGAGTACCCAGAGAGAACAGCACATCAAATAGTTTTCCAAAGTGTTTTTTCACCAGTCCCAGGCAGGTAAAAGCCCTGACCATAATTTTATCATGCCCTCCATCCTGTAGGAGGGATGTCTTTCCCAAAAACTGAGAGCAAGGGCATGGGCTGTGTGCTGCTTTCCTTCTATATCCCATCTGTGACCAGATGGAAACTCCATCTCCTCATGCAGTAAACTGGTGAGCCCAGCGTTGAGCAGTACAGATATCCCACAGGGGAGTGGAGAGGGATCAGGAGGACACAGTCCTGAACCCTGGGCTAAGGAGTCTCTGAGCTTATGGAAAATCCAGAAAAAGAGAATGTGAAATCATGGAGGGAAAACATGAAAACGCGGCTGCTACTCAAACACAGCCCAACCTGCCTTACACATGTCATTCCTCTTTCTTGTTTTAAGATCAGAGCATGGCAGAGCAATAGGTTTCATCTGGTGTTTCTCAACGTCTTGCCCCTGAGAGTTTGTTGATGAGCAGCATTTAATCATTCACCAAGAAACCTCATGTTATCCTTTCCCACACCCTTCCCTAAGTGCTTCCGAGCACCCCTCCAAAGGGAAGGGCAAGGCCACAGACAGACCACCAACATCAACATCCTCTCCGCAGCAGCACTTTTTCATCCTCAGCCAACCTACATTCCCAGCTACCTCCCATCTTGCCTTTTCTCTGGCTTTTTCCCTCCCCACTCCTGCAGGCATCACAGGGTGTTCGTGATGCTGCCCTCAAGACATCCCTGCTATCAACAGAGAAATGCTCCAGAGCTGAGGAAACAATTCAGTCCACATTATCAGGGATGCATTCCACAAAAAGCTCTCAGCCTATGTGCAATCCAAATGCCTGCAAGGGCCACACTTGCAGAGCACACTCTAACTAGACAAATATGCTTTCTTAGAGTTACACTCCAGAAGGCAAATATTCCAGCACATTAGCAATTCCCACTCTATTTCTGGGAGTGTCTTGGCAGCAGGCAGCGGCATTCAATGTTGGGGTGAGCTGGGGCAGGAAGAAAGAGAGGGGTGGGAAACCCTTTTGGTTTGGTAATGCAGCTGCTGGGCATGGGCAGGATTGCTCAAAAGCTCTACTGAGAGCTGTGCTGCCACTATTTCCTCTGCAAGAGGCCTCCAAGCCAGAGCTGGCATGTCCCAAACTCCCACTCAGCAGGCAACAAAAGAGACCCCTAACCTGCAGCTGGGGAGGAACATGCTCTGGATTCAAAGCCTCTGCCTTCATCAGGGCTCTGGGAACATGGGTAGCACTGCAGGGCTCCGCTCACCCTGGAAAGGCTCAAACCAGAGTGCTCTACGCTCCAGAAAAGATGGATTTTTCCTTATTAAACACAAAATGACTACATGACAGGCACGGCAGCATATTCTATGCATACTAACACATTGCCAGTATCCCCTGCACACTCACCCCCCCAAAATTATGCAGCACAGAAGCACGTGCTGAATCAGGACGAGTCCAGAGCCTTTGATTCTGCAGATACAGCCTGTCATCCAGCAGGTACATTATTCCCAACCAGTCCCAGAGCTAAGCTGCTCACTGCACCCTACAGATTGCAGGTGCTAAATTTAGAGCCAGGTTTTGTTACTTTCCAAAAGCTGTTCTCATAATGACAGTCCTGAGCTGTGCCTGTTCCTGGCGGAAGCAGGGGAACAGCTGCCTGTGATTATGGAATTTTATTACATGGTCAGTGAAACAATGGTGGAACAACCGCTGGATGTTGTGTCAACACAACAATGGATGGTTTTAGCAGGATCTGGAAAGGTCCTCCCACTAGGAAAGTCAGATCCTGGGATTGATTTATCATAAAAAGCCTTTCAGGATGAAAACTGCCCCAAGCAGCTCTATCAGCACCCACCAGCAAAACAACCTTGCTTAATTGGCTTCCCACTCTCCTGCAACTGAGAAACCCTTTCCAGGCATGTGCCACCTTCTCCCAGCCTAGGGGAGGCCAGCCAGAGGTGGGCAGAGGGCAAGGGCTTTTGTGAAGTTCCCCATGGAGGTTTAAAGGTGGGAAGATCTGGAGTTTCAGTTCCCTGTAGTAAACAGATGAGATGGGTGCAGTCAAAGCAGCGACTTCCTCACTGGATTGGGAAGGGCCCTGCTATGTTCTTTCCACCTTCTACCTACTGCTGGAGGGTTCTTACCCCTGTGATGAGTATGAGGTAGGTCTCAGCCCCACAGCCATTTAGGTTTGTGCCACGGCATGCCATGAAGCCCTTCTCAGCACCCCCTTTCTGCCCTCTGGACAGCCCCCACCAGCAGAACACATGATATCCATTCTTCTCACATCTATCCTTTGCTGCATTACTCAGTGACGCATTACTCAGACTTGGAAAGCCTCACAGTCAGGCATTTGAAACCAGACACTGGAATCAGACTTCCCAAAACACCAAGCCATGAGCAAACCCATGACAAGGGTTGCTGTTAGCAGCCCAAGGGTAGGTGTCTGGCTGGGACTGCCTCTGCATTCCTCAAGAAAAATCCTAGAACTCCTTAAACTTGCAGTGCCCTCTCCCTGCCAAGACACACATGCTCAATAAAGAAGAATACTTAACCCAAGCAGATAAACAGACAAGGAGTCATTGCTGTAGAAGGGCACTGACCCAGTCAGTGGGGCTCAAACTGGGGAGTGGGGAAGTTACAGAACCAGAGTTGTCATTAAGGGAAATCCCTGTTGCTCCAGACTTAATCTGCTCTGGAATTATTAGAACTGGTAGGAGATACTTCCACATCCAGCTCCTGTGACACTCTTACAGCATTCTCTGCCACACACAGCACCGGGTGGAGTTGAGATTGACAGGAAAAGAGTATCCAACAGGAGGAACAAGTCCTATTCTTGGAGAGACCAGGAATAGCCCCATGCCTTCAGATGCAGCTGGCTACAAAACAGTTTGTCCCTCCTAACTCACCTTCCAGCCTTTTTTCTGGATACAAGTTTCTTTAAAAAGCACCTTGTACTCAAAACTTAAATGTAGTTTGTACTCAAGTATTCAGGCTTAAATTTAGTTTGTCTTTTTAAGGGACCAAGTTTGACTACCTCAACTACAGAATACCTTCCCAGGCCAATTTTCAGCAATCCTGACCTCAAATCAGCCCTCAGGCTGGCACAGAATTGGGCAGGAATTAGCATCTGGCTCTCTTTTCCAGCCACAACTTTGATTAGTCCTCCCATTCCTGTTGTTTTTGTGCCATGCTCTTGCAACAGGAGGTGGTTGTGATTCAGTTGGTTTGTTTTTCTTCTTTTTCAATCTGCACAGAGCAAAATACATTTTTTTAACCAACATTTTCTGCTCCGAGCATCACCCACCCTGTGAAAACAAGCCGTCTGCAGAAAATAACATTGCTGGGAAAGCAAGAAGCTTTCTCCTGGAAAGGGTGATGCTCTGAGGGCTTTATGTGAAACTGTCCTACGAAGATGTTTCACACTCATGGGACCAGAAGAAAATGGTGATGCTGTCACTGAAGAAAAGATGGTGCTAGCAATAAAAATCTGTTGGTTTGCCACATCAGTACAAGTTCTGTCCCATCTCACACAATCCCAAAATGGTTCAGGTTGGAAGGACCTTAAAGACCAACTCATTCCACCTCCCCTGCCATGAGCAGGGACACCTTCCCCTAGACCAGGCTGCTCCAAGCCCTGTCTAATCTGGCCTTCAGCACTTCCAGGGATGGGGCAGCCACAGCTTCTCTGCCCAACCTGTGCCAGGGCTTGCCCACCCTCACAGGGAAGAATTTTTTCCTAATATCCAGTCAGAGGGAAGCCATTCCCCCCTGTCCTGTCACTCCAGGCCCTTGTCCAAAGTCCCTCTCCAGCTCTCCCGGAGCCCTTTCAGGAAGGTTCTAGCTGCATGCAGCGCCACGACACCAGTGGGCAGGGAACGCTCCTAGAAGAGTTCCTGTAGAACTCAGAATCTTGCTCACAGTTTTCCCAAGGCAGCCAAGCTTAGCAAAGCCCAGAAGTTATTACAGGCAGCACAGGGAAATTCCTGGAACTGCCACTCCAGTGGCCCACTGTGTCCCAGGGCAGTCTGGAATGAGTTCACATGGTTGAGGCAGCCAAGGGTCAAGTGTATAATCTTTCTTTTCCCTAAGGGACCTGCTTATGTCCTCAGAACCTGTTCCCTTCAGCTTCCAGCCTCACCTGTTAATAAGATGGGAATAACTAAACAGCCAGACCCCATCCTACCCCAAGGTGTAAATTCAGCTACCAGAGAGGAACTGAGTGCATTGGATCTACACACATGCAGGAAAACAGGGACGAAGTCTTCAGCACAGCAGTAGCCAAAGATGATTCTGTGCTGCAAAGGCCCCAGGCTCCAGCAGCCTGAGCCAGCCCTCAGGCTCCTTGCCATCCTCAGTGTTTTCCCAATGCTCGGTGACTTTCCGGTCATGAGACAGCCAGCCTGGGATGTCACCGTCCTGCTCCATAGAGAAAGGCTGTATCCATCACCCAGCCAGCTATGCCCAGCCCCAGGACACAGCAGGTTCCATTGCTGCAGATGGATCAGCAGAGTAAACACGCTATCTGTGCTGACAAGCAAAAGCTCCATGTGGGATGGGAAGGCACCTTTTGCAAAGCAAAGCCCAGCTGGTCAGCGTTTAGCTGGAAAAATCCACAGAGGCAGAGGGAGGATGGAAATAAAAGGGATAAGAACACAGCATGCAAGGCTGAAGCACTTGCTCCTGCACCAGCCCAGGAAAGTGAGGCTGAACTCATTCCCACTCTGCAATTCCCAGCAGATGAGGAACTTCATATTTAGAATCTTCCTCCAGTAGGACACACAGAAGGGCAACAGCCCAAAGATATCACAGCCCATCTGTGTGCTGGGTCAGCTGCAGAGGGGAACAGAGGCAAAGGCCTTGCCAGTAAAAAGGATCTTAAGCACTTGAGCTATGACCAGTGGTCTGCAGCTGTCCTTTCCTCCAGGCATCTTCCCTCTAAGAGGAAGGAATCCTGCAAAGTCAGACATGCTGTGCAATAAGTGCTTGCCCAGACGGACCCAGAGCTGGCCACCTGCACCAGCTGTTGGCAGGGCTCCCTCAGCCTGCTTTGCATGGAGTCAGGCTGATCTTTGGGGACGGCATACCTTTCCCTCACCTCCCACTGTGCTGTGCTGCAGCATCAGGGACACAAAATAAAGGCAGAACTGGGACTGAAGCCTCAGAGTGGCTTTATAAGCCATGGAAAGGCAGAGCTGCAGAATACCATGCTCCAGCCACCTATCACCCTGGCCTGATGCCACCAGTCCAAGTCCCCAGGACTGTGAGATTACTTAAATCCATAACTCCAAGCTCAAAGACAGGTTGACTCTGTTTCTCTGTCTTCAGGTCTGAGCTCAGGATTTTGCCACCTAAGCCTGATTACATTTTTTTCCCAGACTACAACATCCCCTCATCTATTTCTTGCTGGGAAACCAGACAATGCAGGACTTGGGGGCAAAACAGCAGGGTGGTTTGGGTACCTGCAGTGAGGGCAGGGCTCTCAGGTGCCCACCAGGCCCAGGGACAGTCCAGACTCCCTGGGTATGGTGCTGGTGAAGGAAGCAAGGCTGAGAGATGGAAAGACACCAGCAGCTTTGCCCAACACCAGTTTCTTTTTCTCCTCCTGCATGGCAGCAAGGGAGGCATCCCACACATGTACTCTTCCCTTCTGGTGAGAGACTGGTTCTGGCCAGCCCCAGATATCACTCCCTTCACCTGCAGGGCTGTAGCCTGAGGAGGTGCCTTTGCTAAGGCTGTTGTACCTGGTGCTTGTGCTGGGCTGTGGCGTGTAAGAAATTTAATTAGGTGAAGAGCTGCCAGCTCCTGCAGAGCCCAGGGCTGAGGCCAACGCTGCACCACTGCAAATGCAGCACAACCATGCAAAGGTCCTGGAATGCTGCTCTTCATCCAGCTCCCACCTCCAGGAATAGGGTGGTCAAGCTGAAAATCAAGCACTGCAACACCATCACCCCCACAGTGAGGGATGAGCCTCTGTACATGGCTGCAAACAGCAGCAGCATGCTGTGCTCAGCTGCAGGTTTCTCTGAACATACTGACATTTCTGAACAATGCCTGGAGCATTGGGGAAGTTCAAGAGAGCTCCTCCCATCACCCACAGCATCCCCTTTGGCCCTGTCCCATTTCTTCACCCTCCTCCAGATTCTTCTCCTCCTATTCTCCACCCTCCTCTCCCACAGACCTACTTCTGAAGGGTAGAAGTTACACCAAGGAAAATGCAATCTGTTAACTAGGACACAAGACTGAACGTGCCACCCTCCGATACCTCCCGGGCTGAAATCCTTTATGACCTGTGGCCCTGCTAAGCTCTCCAAAAACATTAGAGAAACAGATAAGCACAGAAGAGAGATGAGATAAGCTGAGCTGATCCTCTTGCAGAAAGTGCCGCAGCACTAATTGGTTTCGGTGCTTCCCAGAGACACATCCTCCCTGTGTACAGAACCACCCTGACACAAGTGGAGAGACAAATGACCACACTATGCAGACAGGTGGGAATCAGCCACTTGATCCCTCTCTTTCTCCTCAGTACAGTTGCACTCCAGGACAGGCATTTCCAGCCCCACCAAACCCTGACAATTCAACTTTAACCCTTTTCCCCTAAGCAGGGCTGGGGAAATGTCTACATAGCAATGTGTGACCCCCATCCCCTGTTTTGTCTCCAGCCCTGTGCCTTCTTCCCCCACCTCCCACTTCCCACTTCCATCCCCTTTACCCAGCCACTTAATTTGTCAGCAGCTACCACAAATGACGCCATCCTCAGAGCAACCTTTCCCTGCCCTCTGTGCCACTGTCTCTCAGCCTTTGTGCACTGAGGTGACAGGCAGAGGCCACCCCTGAGCCACGCACACACCCCACAACCCTTCCCTCCGCTCCCAGCCCTTCATCCCGAGGAAGGGCATAGCAAATACCAGCAGAAGAATAACAGATGGCGCAGAACAAACCAGGGGAAATTGATGTTCTCTGAAGTTGCCGGGAGATGGGGAGCACAGAGGAGCTGTTGTACTGCAGAGCAGCATGAGAGCCGCAGCCCGGCTAAACCCCGGGGACAAGACGGGGTCTTTGTTCAAACCTCCCTGGAGGGGACTCATCAAAAAGCTTTGAAAACACATGATAAAAAAAAAAAACCAGCTTCCACACACCAAGCTCAGGCTGTTCTCTAAGTTTGCTCCTTGAAAACATTTCATTGTTCGGTTTCTGCTAAGAACGGATCTGATTAAAGTCCTTACGTGCCATTTATATATTTTTCCAGAGACCAGGGATGTTCTGCAAATGTTTACCCACACAATTCATTTGCAAAAAAAAAAAATAAAGGGCTAAGTAAATCAGTCCATTAACTATGCAAATACACATCTCGAGTTCCAGAGAACTGCAAGTTGGGGGAAATGGTTATCGTGTCTGTTTCAGAGCTTTCTGACAGCCTTTAATACACCCAGCTCAGACCAAAATGCTTTTAGAATACGAAAGGGAAAGCACAGCTTAAAAAATTCAATTAAAAGCAACCAAGCAAGTCAGAAGCCCCTTCCTTAGACCGTAGGCATTTCAGGTGATTTTTAGAGAGCCAAAAGCCTCAGCGAGGAAACAAAAGGAACAAAACCAACTCTGCTCCAAAGAGACAAGAGCCAGGTATGAGGCACACGGTGCAGGGAGCAGCTGAGAGCTGCAGGGGCTGCTGCTGCTGCTGCATCCCGAGAGCTGCAGGGGATGCTGCTGCTGCTGCTGCATCCCGAGCGCAGCCCGGACTCACCTTGCGGCGCTGCGATGATCCTGGGGTTCACCTTGGAGCGCCCCGCTGCCCACATGCCCAGCTGGCCGGCCCATAGGGCCACCAAGAGGGCGACAGGCAAGGTCCTGCCCATTTCTACCCTCTCCGGAGCAGGGATCGTGAGCCTGTGAGCCTGACAGCTGCATCGCCTGCCTTATACAAAAGGCTGGTAGCACCCAGCCCAGCCAATGGCTGAGACAGAGGGCGGGACTTACTCCCAAGGATCTGGAAATTAAAAAAGCCCCCTAACTATTCATTTATACCTGGTTTCAGCAGTTTGTAGGTTTTACTGGTTTGCTTTTTTTTTTTTTTAAGTCCTTTTGGGTTTTTTTCCCCCTCGTTTTCTAAGGGGAAGGTGGAGGTCTGATGTCTTTGTTCACCCTCAGGCTCTGGAGAAAAGCTGCAGCTGGCTCAGGGTTTGCAAACAACTTCCCACAAAGGCTCGGAAGGGGAACACTAAGGTTGAGACAAACGCAGTAAGAATGAAAATATGTCTAAAACCGAAAGACCGAGCGTGCAGAGACCGATCCCAAAGGATGGTTGCTGCAGGGTTGTTTCAATGGGAGGATATGCCAACATGCCTGAGACAGGGGCTCTGCCTGCCATCAGGAGGATGCAGCAAGGCTGCAGCACATCCCGTGTGCCAGCCCTCTCCCTGATGGTGGTACACTGCAATACTAGCGAAGGGCCACTCCTAGTGAAACACCGCCCCAAAATCCACTCGCCAGCACAAGCTGGCTACGCTGTCACACACCACTCAAACTCCATATGGGAGTGAATGACATCCCAGAGTGGATGCAGACAATCCACTCGGAGCTGGGATAAAGGTGACCCCTTCCCTAAGACCCTGCCCTTACTTTGGCGATGCAAATACTATCCAAAACCATGGCACGCTGAGCGCACCCCACGTGGCACAACCTTTACAAAGTCACTTTGTTTTTTCCAAACCGCCCCACTGGGGAGCCCAGGAAGGGCTGACGGTCTTTGTGCAGCACCCGTGAGGTTTGTTAATGAGAAGACAGGGCATTCCGTGCACGGAAAGCGAGGTCAGACGTGACCAGAATAGGCGAGTCCCACGGGGAACTTGCAAGGATGAGACGCAGCTGCACTTTTTAAAGTTAGGATTGAAGCTCAGACGCAGCAGCGCTCTGCTCTTGAAGGAGATGAACAATAGTGGGGCAAGGGGAGGCATTTTGGAGAAAGCAAAAAGAAAAACATTTAAAAAAATTAATGAGCCAGATAATGGTGAATTTTAAAGACCCACAGGAATTTCCCACCGACTCTGCATGTAGGGGGGTTCATCTTTTTCTTTAACCATGCTTCTGCTTGGGTAATTACAGGGTGATAACACAGATCATTCTGATTTTTCACTTCTGAACATGGTGATTCCCAGCCTTGAACTATTTTATGCTCCTGCTCACCCTGAAACTGCCCATTCCCCCAGAGACAGTTGTATTTCCCTACCTGCCCCACTGCTCCCCGAGGTGCCAGACCACAGTATCACCTGTTTTCTTACAGAGAAGAAAGATGTTTTCTATCACATAATCAAGAGTGAAAAGAACAGTCAGGTGTAAGTCATCAGCTTAAGCCATACAACTCATGTAGTTCCTTAATAAACATGGGGACTGGATCTGCATCCACTTCGAATCTAGGCTGGGCTATGAGAGCTGCATATGTGATTATCTGTACTGCTTCTGATGACACAACACAGCTGGTGGGCTGGAGAACTGACTTTCAACTCCCACTCTTGACAAAGTTACCAACTGGAAACACAGAATGGTTCTGATCAGAGAGGAACGAGGAGAATTACTGCCTCATTACAACAGTAAATCATTTGTTTTTCCCTTTTCCTTGCCTCTAACTAACACAGCTGGGGATTCCACGTGGTTTTAGCTTTTAGGTTGGGTTTTTTGTTCCACCTACCGCTACAAACATGTTCCTGTAAATAAAATCTAGCATCAAACTCCCTCAGGACTTCCAGTGTTCATAGAATCACAGGATAGTTTGGGTTGGAAGGGACCTTAAAGTCCATGTCATTCCACTCCCTGCCATGGGCAAGAACACCTTCCGCTAGACTAGGTTGCTCTAAGCCTCATCCAACCTGGCCTTGAACACTTCCAGGGATGAGGCAGCCACAGCTTCTCTGGGCAACCTGTGCCAGGGCCTGCCCACCCTCACAGGGAAGAATTTCTTCCTAATATCCCACCTAACCTACTCCCCTCAGTTTGAAGCCTTTCCTGCCATTCCATTCCACTCTGGGCTCTTTCTACTTGTCGTCTCTTAGACCAGGAGCTGAGAAACCCCAGGCACATAACTTTTATGATCCTGGATCAGAATGATGCTGAAGCACCTTTTGCTAAGCTGGAGACCCAGCAGACAGTTTGGTGTGCATCAGCTAAAGCTGTGTGAGATCTCTGCATGCAGCTCACCAGCAAAAGAGCCTGCAGAGGAAAAGAGGGACAGCAGTGGAACATGTGAGTATATAGGAGCATCCCACCCAGAATGCTGGTTATAACTCTTCAAATGAAGAGTCATTCCAACACATAGGCACAATCTGACAAGCACACTAGGAAAATACCTCCCAGGCAGTGTTGTCCTATAGACCTTATAGCCTTGATATAGCTTGTCTGCTTGAAACCAGCAGAGCTGGTTTTGAGATTGCTCCAACCTTGTCCCGGTTTGTAGGAGGTGCTGAACACACCACAGCAGCCTGAACACATCCAGAAATGAAGTACAGACTTCCTGAAGAAGGCAAGGACTTCAGTGAGACAGTTTGTTTGCTCAGACCAAATGCTATGTCCTCCTCTATCCCACAGGGAACATGTACACAAGCAATCAGAAGCCAGGCAAAACTCCCTGCTCAGCCCCCTCCTGCAGAGATTTCCATCTGCACCACTCAGTAATCAAAACTTCCATGGTGCAACTTATGAGCATCTTTTTCCAGATCATGCTCCTCACTTGCAGCACAGATCAGAAGGCAGCCTCCCCCAGGAATCTTGTCAGATTTATGAAGCACAGATTTTTCCCTGTGAAGAACAGTTTTATTCATCACTGCAGAAGAAACAGTTTGCCTGAATGTTTGTGGCCCAAGCAGCCCAACCAATGAAACCTCCTGTTTCTCTTGGCATTAGAGCAGGTATGTGATGATACTAACCACAAAACCATATCCATTACCTTTCGTTAACCTCAGATCAGGATTGTGACCCTTGGAAACATGAACACAGACAAATCTTCCATGGAAAAGACATCAACAAACATTCCTTTCCCCGTGCAGGCCAGCAAGATCTTTTCTCTATGGTGCCATCAGAAACCTGCCTCCACCTGGGCAGTTGTGACATTGCCATTATCAGCCACCACAGTACAAAGAGACCTTGTTGAACTTGACACAAAAGGCTGAGGATGCTCACCACATCCATCATGCATGTTTTCCAGAATCCCTTCCCAGACAAGACTAGGAGACTGCATGTTTTGGAACAGAGGTGGAAGATCCTGTTAAATCTGTGTAGGAACCTGCTGTGAGATGAACCAATAGCCCAGAAGACTGGGACAAAGGTATATGTGACCAGCACTTTGAAAGATGAGAGCTTCTATTTCTTACCCCTTGCATCTTGCCTTTGGGAACAAGCAGACTTATAAGGATGCATTTTGAGAGAAATAAGTGAAATTCCACTCACAGTTTCTTTTGGTGCTGACAGGCTTTTCATTCCTCAGATGACAAAGTGAGGGGGGAAGGAAGCAAAATGGATCATTTATCAGCAAGCTGCTGCATTTTCTGTTGTCAACACAAATTCTCTCCCTCAGCATTCCTTGAAGATATCTACAAAACCTCAACCATGCCTTTCTAAAGCCACAGCCCTGCAGTGGCTATCAGCTTTCCAGACTCTCCAGAAACACAGTTTTCACCCAAGCTCGTCTCCATCAGCTCTTTAAGCTCGACTGAGTCTGGGGAAGTGTGATCTGGAGGGAAGGTACACACCTTCCCCGCTCAGTTCTGCCACAATGCCAAAGGACAGCACAGCAAACCTACTCCCTCAACAAGTGTCACAAAAAGGATCAGGAGTTCATATGGTAAATGCCACCCCTAGGCCTTTAAAAACAAGTCAGGAAAGGGGTGGAGGAACCATTTGCAGGATAAGTTTTTGCACTAGAGTTGTGGTAAGGAAACTTGTGGCAGAGTTGATTTGCACTCAATTACTTGGAAAGCAGCACAAAACCCCTACCTGGAACTCCCCTTCTTCAGAGCTTCCCCTCCAAGGAAACCCCAGGGGCTCACCCAGGCAGGACCTTCCAGAGAAGAGTCTCACAACTGAATTCACTGATCACAGGTCCTGCCTGAGGACTGGACACAAACTCAATAACTTCATTCCCACATCTGCCAGCAGCTTGAAAGGCCCTAAAGGTCCAGCACCCACCATCCCATAAACAAACTTATAAACTCCCTTTATCAGCCCCATCAAACCCACAAAGCCCTCCTGGCAACACCCAAGTTAAGGTCCACTCTGCTCTCCCATCCCCTATCATAATATGGGTTGGAATTTCAGCCCCCATTTTTCTCCGGGGAATGAAAACAAGTCACCTGGTCCTCAGGAAGCCACTTCCAACTGCTGCTGGGAAAAATGCCAGAGTCCTTTACAAGCTGACCAGGGACATAAGATTAAGTGGAGGCTTCTAAGGAAAGTAAATTCCTTGAAAGATATTAAGTTGACCTTGTAGTGTTCTGGTACTTCCAGCAGCAATATCTGTCTCGCCAGGAAGGGAGAGGCATGAAAGAAGGGATCTATCTCCTGCTCCTCCTTCACATTTTGGCCCCTGTGAGCCAACCCTAGGCCAAATGACGCAGAAGGAAAAGTGTCTGCATTAACTCAGAGCCTGCCTGGTAACACAAAGGCTCAGCTCCACATGCAGGTTTCTCTGTCCATCAGATATGGGAAGCTCTCCATCTCTTCCAGCAGGAGAGTGGGAACAGCAAAGGATCTCACCATGTGCTAGACCCTGTGACTAATTTTTTCACTGGGCTGTGCAGGAAAGAGCTCCTCTTTCTTCCTGTCTCCTATCTGCCCTTCCTTATGCAGGCTCCATGACTGTCACCTGCTTCCTGGTTATTATGGGTCCAGTTTGTTCCCACACGAATCATTTGGGAAAGCGATTGCAGGAAGCCATAAGCAACCAGGTCACAGACTTTTGGGAGGGGAGGAAAACAGCAATTAAAAAAATGAGGTGGAGGGGGAATAAATGGACATGAACTTGCATGACCAGACACCAGCTGGCAGGATCTGTGGGATGATTAAATTATGTGTAACTGAGAATCCTTTGGGATCAAAGCATTTAATGACAGGGAGCTAAACCTCAGAAAGGAATCCTGGGCAGACAGGACAGACAGCAATCCTTTCCTGCCCTGGAACAGGGCAAACAAACCCATTAGCACAAAGGTAAACAGTTTGGAGTGTGCTCTGTAGGATGTCAGGCCAGTAGGCCGAGCACTGCTGGAGGATCACAGAGTTCTGCTCTCGTCAGCAACTCCTTCTGCTCCAGTGAGATTAAATGGCAATTTTCTACCCAACTGCCCAACTTCCCAACTGTCCTTGTGTCAGCTCTTGCTGCCTCAGTGGCCACAGCAGTCCCAGACACCCAAAAATTAAACCTCAGAGCTTTACTGGGACCACCATCCCAAAAGTTACTTGTGCCACAGTCCCACGGCTGCACGTCACCTCCTCCTTCCAGCTGCTGAACAGACTTGGAACCTGCAGCCACTCCACAGGACTCCTGGCTCTAGGGTGGCACAGGGGCTACAGGTTTACCTGTGTTTAAACAAAAAGGTTGTGAGGGATTTTGTTAATAGTTAGCACCCCATATCTAGCTCTAAAAGTCCCTAAACCTCAGACAACTGGATGCTGGAAAACCTATTAGGGACATATCTTTCTCTGCTCATCCTGTTAAGTTTTTCTGCAGCATCTGTTCTTGGCCATTGCAGGAAGACAGAGAACTCTGGCTCTGATCCTACACAACCCATCTGATGCTTTTATGGCTCCTGGAGTGGAGCTCCACAGCTCTCAAACTGAACACCTGAATTAATCCTCCCCTGCTGAACAAGCAGACCATGGTCTTAAATCAGCAAGATATTTATTTCAGTGGTAGGGGGGAAAAAAAAAACAAAAACCCTCTCAAAGGGATTTTGGGACAACCATTTTGTGTGCTGGCAGACTGGGACACCCAGAAGTCAGCCAAGGACACTGCACGATCACAAATCACAGAATCCCAGATTGGTTTGGGCTGGAAAGACCTTAAAGCCCATCTTGTTCCAACTCCCTGCTATAGGCAGGGACAACTCCCACCAGACCAGGTTGTTCCCCAAAATCACCTGGTCTCACCTTAAGAGCACTGGGTTGGGTTTTCTTCTTTTTAGTTTCCAGGCCCAGTTCAAAAGGACCAAAGCCAGGAATGTTCAAAGGCAGTGGCTCCACCATTGCATTGGACTTCAAAGGACAGAGCAGAGGATGTTTATCTTCTTCCCTCTGAACTTTCCTTTTGCTTACCATACTCTTAAACTCATCTTTGTGAGGCAGGACTAGAACTGCGTGCACTGCTATAAGTCAAGGCATTATTTATAAGTACAAGTGTTTATTAACATTAGAATGTTATAAATAGAGAAGGAAATAGAAATTTTCTCACAGTGTGACATTTTCAGTCCATTTCTGCTTTCACCAAGTTAAAACAGAGTCAGATGCCTTAAAACCACACAGATTTATTATGCTGTTCTCCAATTAACATCATGTGAACTCTCGACTCTGCATCCTTAAAAGGATGCTTTCATGACTAGCATCAGAGGTCCCTTTTTGTCACTTCTACAGGAAAATTTTGACTCATGCTAAGAAAGGGACTGAATCCCACATGAAAAAGGCTGCTGGGAAGCTGCACTATGTCACCTGCCCTATTTTTGGGCTCTCACCTTATTTCTGATCAGTTGTCCCAGCATCCTCCTTCCTCTAAAGTTTCCCTGAGGAAGACCAAAACATCATTATTTCCAAGGAAATGCCACCAGGTCCTGCTGCCCCCTCTCCCCTTGGCCCTGCCAGTAGCCTCTCCCCCTAAGTGAGACCCTTCAGCTCACTGAACCAGCATAAATCTGGAAAAAGAAAACAAACTAAAAAATATTATGTGTACTGTCATTTCCTACAAGGACAAAGCTGGAAGCAGCCAGGAAACCAAGTCCTCTGCAAAGAAAGCAAGCTGATTGGCAAAGGCTCTTCCAGGCTAATTCCTGCTGCTTGTATCCTGCCAGGCTGCCTAAGCAAATTCTGGAGCACTGAAAAAAGTAACTTTCACCCATGTTCTGAATTAATGTGCCAGAGAGGAGCTGAGGGGCCAAGGTGTGCAGCCCCACAACATGATGGAAAAGCTACGGTTCCTGTGGCAGGGAACACTAAGAGCTTCTGTTTGGATGGGAGAGCAAGGAAGAAACATTATTCCATGGAAATCTGCCCAAGTCAAGTCACATGAAACCAGAAATGAAGACTGAAGGCAACTTCTGATCTGATGCAACAAACCACCCAAGCACACCCACACGGGAGATCTGTGTCTGCACAGAGACAATGAATATCTCAAACACCAACGTCTGCTCCTGGGATAGATCTTGTCAGCTGGGCTCACTTCCCACATGGGAAAAGCACATTGTGAAAGCAGAAGGTGGAGGTACAGCAAGAGCCATCCAGGAGATTCCTCTTCTTCTCCATTTCATCCTTTTGCTGGAAAATTAACCCCTTTCCAGCACTGTTTTGCCCCTCACTGAGAGAGCTCAAAATGAAGGAGGCAAGCCCTCAAGTTGGCCAAAGTAGGAAAGCAGAGCACATACAGTGCAGAGCCCAGATCCCACCCAAACTCCCACCCTCTCCAGGTGTCCACAGTGATGGTCAAGCACCAAAATGAGTAATAAGATTATGGAAAACACAGGAGGGAAAATAGTTGCTCCCATCCCTGCTGTAAACACACACTGTTACTGCTTCCCTGGTCAGCTTCTCTACAGGCAAAGAGGGAACTGAACTAAGTTTCTCTTTGATGTCAGAAGCAGATGATCTCTGCTTACGTTGGGGAACTGTGGTTTGACCTCCACCTTTTCCCAGGGCAGCCAAGAACTTCCCAGTCTACTCCCGATGAGGCATCAGGCCACAGATGCTTGGCTGGCAAACAGGGGGTGGTGGAGGTCTGGCACACGGGCAGAATACAGATAAAATGAGACCCAACCAAAAGAGATGCATCTTTAACCCAAAAGTGAGAGGAGCAACCAAATGTGGAGCAGGAGAAGCGGAACATCTCAGGGAGGTGGCACTAAGGATGGACCACATGGAATGGGCAGGTGGTAGACAGCACACTGCAGTTTGCTCCCAAATCTGTCATGCTCAGCCACTGGCAATTTAGTTTATATCATTCCATCTGCTGCCATGGGCAGGGACACCTTCCACTAGACCAGGCTGCTCCAAGCCCCATCCAACCTAGCCTTGAACACTTCCAGGGATTGGGCAGCCACAGCTTCTCTGGGAAACCTGTGCCAGGGCCTCCCCACCCTCACAGGGAAGAATTCCTCCCTAGTACCCAATACTCTCACAGTTTAAAGCCATCCTCCCTTGTCCTACCACTCCATGCCCTTGTTAAGCCCTACAAGCATGACTTTCATCTCCCAGCTGGGAGCAGGAGCCATTCAGCCTCTGGAGCAGGTGGAGAGGCAGCACTCACCTGTCTGCTGCAGAGCCACTTCTAAGTCACTTTGAACTTCCACTCTCCTACAAGAGCTCTTGCAGCAATGTTCCCCCTTCCCCCCACTCCATCAGCAGCCTTGCAGGTGCCAGGCAGAGCCTCTCTTCCCATCCCTGCAGCTCTAAATTTGCCTGGTTGCTGAGCACATCTATTCCAGGCAGCCGAAGGCAGGCGAGGGAAGTGAAGCGCACGCAGCAGTAGCGTCGTGAGTGGCAGCGCTGCCAAGATCTCCTCTGATACAGCCAGTTCAGGCAGGGAATGTGCCTGAGTTGCTGCTCCAAGGCAAGTAATGCCATTTGTGAAAGAAATCAGAAAAAAAACTTGTTTCCGTCCCAAATATCCAGGCCATTCTCAGTTAGCTGGGGACATGAGGAAGCAGAAATAGCCGTTATAGCAGAAAAAAACTACTTGATACCAAATGTGGATCAACAAAGGGATCAAATCTTAGGAGTGAGGTGAGGACAGAAAAAAAAACATTTTGGGACACCAGTAGCTCCTAAGCTGGGAAATGACATAGTACAAGAGAACAAACCGGACACTCTGGTCTCACAGGAAGCCCTGCTCACCCTGAGCAGAGATCCAGGAGAGCCTGCAAAGGCTTCTCAGCTTCCGGCAGGAGCATCTGCAATATGGCTAATCCCCAGTTATCCCAGGAGGATTGGGGGCTGACAGCAGGGCTTGTCTCCCCAGCAGGGAAGGGAGGGAGGACACTGTGCATATGCTGTTTCCTTCCCCAGCAAAGCCAGGAGTGAAGGCACCGGGGATGGCAATGGATTAATCAGTTTTCCTACATGTAAAATCCCAGTCATCATCTAGACTGGACTTCCTGAATTTGTGCTGAGGACAGGAACCTGGAAGGGTGTATAGTCAGAAAAGCCATTTATGTCTATCACATCTTATCTGCTACATATTGAAACATAAAAACAGTCCCTCCCTCCCGAGAGTCTTAATCCTCTAGACAGGATTAAAGCCTATCAGTCAGGGGCTATCCTGGAGAGGAAAATCCCGCATTTGTTGGGTGATAGCTGAGATGGTATCAACAAGGATGAGAGAGCTTGGGGAGGAATTAGAGGGGAGCACGGCAGCCTGAAGGTAAAGTAGGAGAGTATTTTCTGCTCTTAGCATGCACAATGGCATTTCAGGCAAACCCGCTCCCATTTTCATGCCTCATTAATCTCAATGGTACAATCGGAGTGATGCCAGGCCCAGCTCCAGGTCTGGCTTCTCTCAGCTTCCACTGATTGTAATTATAGGTAAATGGATTTAATTGGTTTTCCAACCCAAGTCCTGGGCACCTTCTGGCACCCAGGATTAGAAGACACTGTGGCAAACACTGGCAGCAGCCAGACTAGGTGGTATCAGTGGCATTTCTCCACCTCACACTCTGGCAATGGCCTCAACCCTTGTGCTTGTCATTCTTTTGTTACTGTCACTTCATGGAGGACATGAACTCCTGTACCCTCATCTTTGTCAGCTGGCAGGGGCGTGCCCTCTGCTGAAAGAACAGCCTCCTACCAAGGCAAAGCTTTTCCTTCAGTTCCCTTCACGCCATGAGCACGTCCCCTCAGAGATCTGAAACACAACCCAGGACAGATCACAATCCAGACAACAGGCAAGGGAATGCAGCCCATTTAATCCAGAGGGAACACAGAAAGATGGACTGGGGCATGTCAGGTGGGCAGGAATGGAACAACAGGCAGGAGAATGTGTAGACAGATCAAAGATTGCAGAACTGAAGGGGCCACCTCTCTCCAACACTTGAGGTCTTGTCCCTGGTGGCCACAAGGAAGAGGTTGAAGAGAGTATCTGGAACTGGAGGAGCTGAGCTCAGCATGCTCAGTGCTCCCAAAGAGAACAGCAAGGGAAGCAGCCAGTCCAGCTGCTCCATGTTAGAGAGAGGAACCCCAGTGCAAAGAATCAGGGCCAAGTCCCAGACCCATGAATGCCATGGCTGCCTCAGTGCAACTCACCAGTCCAGTCAAAAATTTAGGGAGCCCCACCAGCAAAGATGAGCTCCAGGGCAGCCTGAATGTCCCCTCCAGTGGCCTGCAGGGCTCGGAGACTGAGTTCATCATCGTGTATTCCCATGTCTCGCAGCTGCTGGAGCTGTGGCTGCCACTGGCTCTACACACAGGAAAGAAAAGGAGTTAAGGTGGGTTTAAGAGTCCAAGCAGGAAAAAAAAAAACAGTCCTCTCCACAGCCCACTCTTCCATGCTGCACTCTCCCACCTCCTCTAGCTCCCAACCACAATGCTAAGTGCGCAAACAGATTCTGAAGCTCAAAATCTTGCTGCAGACTCCCCAAATCCACTACCTCACCACCCCATTTCCAACCAGTACTTTTATAGTGGTGTAATGGTTTAACTTAGGCCTTCCTTGGAGACCAGGTCACACCATTTCTATGAACTGGGGAAGTATTCCATCCTATTTTTTACATCAGCTTAGATATAAAAGGGGGGACTCAGAAGTCAGTCCTTCTGGCAGTGTTGGAGAGCACATGGGCTCCTGTGGTCACCCCTTGGAGTGGGAGTAGGCCACAGGCAGATATTGGCTGGGTCTGGCTGAGGAGGAGACATCTTAGCTATGGGCAGTGGATATTTTGGCGAGAGGGAAGTAAAAACTTGTTTTCTTGTTCTTTATTGTATATTTATGCATGTAGAGATACTAGATTTTCCCTTTTCTTGTCTCTATGTATGTGTAAAAATATAGATAAACTGCTTTAGTTCTGCTGAAACTCAGGTTTACAGGGGTTTTTTCCCTTCCCCTCCTTTTTCCTGTGGCCACGAGGGGCTGGCCTTTGTCATAGGTCCTTGGCACTTGGCATTCAGCCCTTCCAGCTTAGTGTCCTGCCACAGGAGGTGCCTGGAAGAACCACTTCCACACTGTAACAGTGGGATATGGGATTCCACAGGCTCCTGAAGGAAGAGGCTGTGACACTGACCTGCAGACTGGGCTGCCCTGAGGCCTGCAGGGCATGTTGTAAGGCCTGGCTGAACAGGTCATTGGTGATTGGTGTTCCTGACTGGACACTGGATGACATCGGGGATGTCCCAGAGGAATGACCCTAGGAGGAAAGAAGTTGTACATGGATCAGAACACTTAAGAGGAACAGAGCCATGTCTGCAGCACACCCTTCCATCCTCAACTCCATATGGAAGAGAATTCAGCCATGAGGAATTAAAGCAGCCAGGTGTCCCAGAGCTGAGCATTGTTACCTGGGTGCCAGGGGTGGGTGTGTGGGAGCTGCTCTCCGGGGTGCTTGCCAGGGCCAGTGCAGTTGCCAGCTCGCTCTGGGTGATGGGCCGGGGTCCTGCAGCCCCTGTGTAGCCCAGGGAGGCAGGGCGGGAGCCAGAAGTGCTGCTGGATGGTGTGGACCTTGTGCTCTGCATGGAGAAAAAAAACCCTGTTTGTGTCCCAGTAAAATCTGGCTCACCTGTTCACTTCCACAGATCCCTTTCCTAAAACTCACAAGTGTTGAACTCAAAAAAATAACATGACAGGGTGGAACATGCTTTTTTGCACAAACAGCTATGGAAACTGGCTGTTAACCTTTTAACATGTCATCTACCAGCCTAAGACCAGTGTTATTAGCCTGCAACAAAATAATTCACTCTGGAAAGGCACTTTTTCAGCCTAAATACCCAGTTTCTCTTATAAAACACTTTGTTCTTTGGAGAGGAAGACTGCAGAAGGGCAGGGACCAACATTCCCACACTTCTCATCCATGCATGGCTACCCCTGCATCCATTTGGCTACAAAGGTGTTTCCTCTGAGAACATGTGCTATTCCATTCTTATGCTGTGTGTTCAGCACTCAGGAAAATCCTCTCCTGAACAGCATCCAAGCACACCACGATCAATATGTTTGTCTGGACAATACCCTCAGCAGCCAGAGCAGCTCATGCTGTTCATCAGACAGGAAGAGAAAAGCTCTAGAGTCCCAAGGCTATAAATGAAACCCATACTGCAAGTCCAAAACAGGTGTTCAACCCAAATTGACCACTTACCTGGAAGTCATCTTCATCATCAGAGAGACCTTCAAAGAGAAAGCCACCTGCACCAGGAAGGAGAATAAATGAATGTAGAAGACTGGTAGGAATTAGGTACCAGATGACAATCCCATGAAGTTAGGGCAGAGACCTCAGCACCAAGTTCATGTGCAGTGGGAGACACGTCAGGCCCATTCTTTGGGCACTGCAGAGGCCACAGCCAGCACTGACTATGCACATAAGGCTGGGAGAGGCCTGGAGGCCAAAGTGCCCCAGGTAAGTCTCACCCAGCCCAAAATCTATCAAACCACAGGAAGTGTTTCCAGCTCAGGAACCCAAACCTCTTGTCCCTCCAGTCCTGGGGGGGGGTTCTGTCAGTACAGCATAGATGGGGATCGCCCATCCCTGGAAGTGTCCAAGGCCAGACTGGATGGGGCTTGGAGCAACCTGGTCCAGTGGAAGGTGTCCCTGTCCATGGCAAGGGAGTGAAACTGGATCACCTTTAATTCCCCTTCCAACTAGTCTGTGATTCCGTGATTCTCCACTGGCCTGTAAATACTGCAGCACATTGTTCCTGCAGGGTACCCATCACCACATGGCTGAACATACCTGGCATGTCCCGGTAGGAACCAGAGGACACAGCTCTGGAGGATGTCTCTGGGGCTGGGAGAGGGGTGCTGCCAGCCACTGAGTGCAGGACAAGGACAATGGCATTCACAAGGGCAGGGTGAGCTGGGATCAGCCTGGAGAGAAACAGAAAGTAAGAACTCAGACCTTTAAAACTTAGGGCACAGCACTGGCTGCACCTCCATGCAACTGAGTCTCCTTCTTGATCCCACATTGACCTTTCCATGGTTCACACCTCCCACATAATCTCATGGGAACAACTCTGCTATAGGCAGTCAGATCCAGATCAGAATCCATGATCTGGAGACAATGATAGCCCTGGCTCCCACTAAATATCCTTTGATTTAATCCAAGTGATGTATCTCTTTCCTGCTGCTAAGGGAAAGGTGTCCTAGCCTGAATCCTGGTGTGTCCATATTGGCAGGCAGGATACAGAGAGAAACTGCTGATACACAGTGAGACAAAGGCACTGCTGAGTCACTGTCCCAGCTCACATGAACTTACGTGTCCAGCATGTTGGGGTCTGCAAACACTGAGAAGAGATCCTTGTCCTGCAGAACTCCTGGAAGGGACCAGGAAACATGACGGGACAGGATACAGAAAACAGGAGTCAGTCAAACAAAAGCCATTTTGTTTTTCAGGAACTGAGTCATAAGCAAACACCATAAATACTCTTATTATTGTTCTCTCTCAAGCCTTTTGTGTCTTCCTGGAGACTTTTGACTACAGCTCCACACCCAAGGGATGGGGCTTTCCCAGTGGACTCCATGGGTGCTCCACATGAAGGGTGGGTCCAATCTGGCCCCCAGTTCACTCCAGCCAGGCTGTGACTGCATCCCAAATTCCACCTGCCTCAGACTAGTATCATCCCAGTCCAGAACAAGCAAGCTAGATTTAATGAACATTTTGGTAACACTTTGCAGGAGGAAGAAAGCATCCATCCCCACTGTTCCCCAATCCTTCTGAAGCCAACATCCATTCCCAAATATGACCAATGGAGCACAACTCTGACACCTGAGCAGTCACTGACTCTTATGCTCCAAAAAGGGCCAAAAAAAGTTGGTTTTCCCAGACAAGGGCAACACTCCCTTCCCCCCATCAGGAATTAAATCCAGATTTGGCTTTCTCTCTCCCTTTCCCTGTCAGGAATTAAACCTTTTTTGGCTTTCCTCTGGATCACACTCAGACTCACCCAAAGCAATAGGGTCACTGCTGAGGCCAGGAGTAGCTATAATGATCTGATCCAGTGACTCCTTGTTTCCCAGCATTTTGAAGACCTGTCAGGGAAACCAGAGCACACCAAGAGCATCACCCACCCAGGCTGCACTGTGGGATTCTTCTCACAAGGAGGGGACAGAAAAACCACCCCAAGAGCACAGCAGGAAGCCCCACTCACTGCATCTCTGTAGGCAGGGCTGCTGTGCAGGGCAGTGTGCAGGACACGGAATTCCCGGACTGCTGCCACTTTATCCACAGGCTCTGAGGGAGGAAAAACAACAAAACAAAACACAGATCTCCCTGTCAGCTTTAACAGCCATTTTACATCCACTGGGGATTTCCACGCTGCAATAGCACTAGGAATTCTTTAATATCCTTGGATTCATCTCATGTCTCAGTATACTGACCATGGAGTAACAACTTACTACTTTGTCAGATAACAAAAACTTATAGAAATATACTCCTGAATGTACCAAAGGAGCTGTATTAACGAAACATGTCTAAATTACTCCAGTTAATTCTGAGTCAGGCAGAGCAGAAGCACACACAAACCTGTTCATCCCTGGAGCTGAGGAACCAGGAGCTTTGCTCCAGATTCTCTGGCAACATGCTAAAATTCATCACAGGCAGTTAAGGGATAGTCCCTCTCCACACTGCATACCTCATTCCTTAACTCTTCTGTCAGCAAGAAAATTAACACCCATGCACTGCTGTTTACAGATGGAGGAAACAAATGGAATGAACAAACCAATGGATGAATTTCTCCTGAATTAAAACCTCAGGAATGAATCGAGAGAAGCTGTTCCTCAATCTCTTAGAAACATATCCCAAAGAGATCCAAAGGGTAAACCCTCACAGCCTGCTCCTCACCTGGTTTCTGATCAGGCTCAGGCCAGGACTTGCGCAGGACGTGTACGGTGGAGCCAGACTGGATGCCATAAAAATCCAGGGTCTGGTCATCCCTCAGCTTCCTGCCACAGTAGATCAGGTCTATGGGGGAGAAACACACAAAGATAAACACTGTGGCCTCTTGAGAAAGGGCTGAGGGTCTAAGTGTGACTTAGAGCCCTGGGGATTATTGCTGGAGCCTGCTCCATCTGGAAGTCGTGGAACTGAAGTTCAGGGAGGAAACCATGATGCAGATACACAGAAGGTGACTTTGCCACCTCCCCTAGAAGAGCCAACCTCTCTCACACTTCTTACACGAGATCTCACAAGGACACAGTTGTTTGGAAGTCCTTAACAAGGGCACTGATACCACTGGAACTCTGTGATCCCAAGGAAACAGGCAATAAACTACCACATGGTAGCAGATCTTGTGTGTGCAGCAGAGCCTCTGGAGCACATTCTGAGCCCTCCCACCACCACGACCAGCAGGATGCAGTGTGCTAGCCGCGGCAAGGACGGGAAAAGGGTGTCCTCAAGCGGCAGAACCGTGACAGCATCCAAGCGGGCACCCACCGATGAGCTCGGGATCCGGGACGGATTCCTGCAGCTTCCCGGTGATGAGCTGCTTGAGGTGGGAGATGCTGCACCCGCCCAGCGGGCACTCGCCCAACTCGGTCTCCGGGAGGTGCAGGATGGATTTGGGAGCCAGCGGCTGCTCGGCCAGCTTCACGGCGATGTGCCACTCCGGCAGGGACATGGCAGCCTCTCCCTGAACGCGGCCAAGCCGGACTGGGACCCGCGGAGCTCTGAAACGTGGCGAAAACAGACCCAAGTAAGACGTCCCATCACCCTCCAAGCCCTTTAGCGAGTCACGGGAAGCCGCGCCAGTCCCACTCTCGGAGTCCCGACCCCGCCGATTCCCAGGAGGGACCCGGCAGTGCCAGCCCCAGACGCTCAGAGATCGTGTCCGTACCTCCTTCCTGACCTCCGAACTTTCCTCAGCTCACGGGGGTCCCCCGGCCGTGCCCCCCCCTCAAACCCCAGACTCCCAAACTTCAGGACGGTCCCAGCCGTGCTCCCTCAGACTCCCCAGCCTCAGCTCAGGGCGGTCCCGGCCTTACCTCACCAGACCCCCGAACCTCAGGAAGGTCCCGGACATGGCCCCCAGACCCCCCAACCTCAGCTCAGGAGGGTCCCGGCCGTGCCCCCCAAACTCCCGAACCTCAGTTCATGACGATCCCGGCCGTGCCCTCCCAGACGCCCGAACCTCAGGAGAATCCCGGCCGTGCCCCCACAGACCCCCCCAATCTCCGCTCAGGGGGGTGCAGGCCGTGCCCCTCTCAAACTCCCGAACCTCAGGAGGGTCCCGGCCGTACCACCACAAACCCCCCAACCTCAGCTCAGGACGATCCCAGCTGTGTCCCCCCAGACTCCCAAACCTCAGGGCGGTCCCGGCCGTGGCCCCCCCCCCCCCCCCCCCCCCCCGGC
>JAWWEE010000016.1:20974861-21010709 GCA_035221455.1 Xenops minutus | reverse complement strand
CCCGCCCCCCCGGCGGGGCCCGGCCGGGCCCCCCCCCCCCCCCCAAACCCCTCAACCTCAGCTCAGGGGGGTGCAGGCCGCGGACGGCCTCCGGACCGGAAGCGGAAGCGCCGCTGGGCTGCGCAGTGCACGCTGGGAAATGCAGTCCGTCAGAGTAGGCGGTGCTCCATTTCCCGTCCCCCGGTGGAGACGCTGCTGATTGGCTAGCCTGGCTAGGACGAGCCAATAGGAGAGCGACCGAAGGTTTAAAAGGAGAAGCACAAGTGCCCACACTCCCTCCACAGCGCGCCCGCCGTCAGCGCCTCACCTGCCCTTAATTAATGACACCTCATCAATTAAGCGGTTCCCATCCGCCCCGCGTGCATGAGGAGCTCCTGCAGATACCTCCGAACGCAGCAGGGGCCGGCTTCCCCAAGCTGAGCGCTCTTCAGCGCTATCTGCTGCTCCATCTCCTCACCCTCTCCCAAAAAAGGAGAGGCCACTGCTTCAGTCACCAAGTCCTGTGCCACAGAGCCAACTTTTTTTTGACAAGAAGAGCTGTTTGTGTTCTAAAAAAAGCCAAGTTACCATGAAAGTCCAGCCAGGCGGTAAGAGCCACATTCCAGGCACACTTTGCTCCCTAACAGCTCTTAAAATGGTCTGAGCAGCACCAGGGGCCATGACAGGACTTAAAGAGTATTTAGACAACAAAATTTGGGGAAGTTTTAGCTACAGGCCGGGTTTGAGTCCAAGATCTACTGCACAATAATTCTTTGTAGCAAGGGTATAGGGAACCCACCGTGAAATAAAGCAAAATCAGCTTCTTCTAGTGTTTAAACCTTAGAAGTTTATTTGTTTTCCTACAAAGGAACCTAAAGGTGACAAACCTTAGTGTCATTCTACACACATTACACAGGGCAAGTGAACAATGCTCCACCTGCTTCCAAGCCCTGGAGAGCCACGAGGAAGAGGAGCAGGAGCCACAGGAGAACTACAGCCTAATGGGCCATTAAAATGCACATCGCTAACTGGTACCTCAACAAATTAAAACATAGGATAAGGAACAGTGGACAATTCTGGTCCAGCACGGAAGGAGGAGGTTGTCCTGGCAGGGAAAGCCCGGGGTGGCTGCCAGCAGCCCCTCTAGAAGCACTTGCGATGGACAATGGAGGGACCAGATTCATCATACTCCTGCTTGCTGATCCACATCTGCTGGAACGTGGAGAGAGAGGCCAGGATGGAGCCGCCGATCCACACGGAATACTTGCGCTCCGGCGGGGCGATGATCTTGATCTTCATGGTGCTGGGGGCCAGCGCTGTGATCTCCTTCTGCATGCGGTCAGCGATGCCGGGGTACATGGTGGTGCCCCCCGACAGCACGGTGTTGGCATACAGATCCTTCCGAATGTCCACATCGCACTTCATGATGGAGTTGAAGGTGGTCTCATGGATGCCACAGGACTCCATGCCCAGGAAGGAAGGCTGGAATATGGACTCAGGGCAGCGGAAGCGCTCGTTGCCGATGGTGATCACCTGCCCATCAGGCAGCTCGTAGCTCTTCTCCAGTGAGGAGGAGGAGGCAGCCGTGGCCATCTCCTGCTCAAAGTCCAGGGCCACATAGCAGAGCTTCTCCTTGATGTCCCGCACGATCTCCCGCTCAGCTGTGGTGGTGAAGCTGTAGCCACGCTCCGTCAGGATCTTCATGAGGTAGTCAGTGAGGTCACGGCCAGCCAGGTCCAGGCGCAGGATGGCGTGGGGCAGAGCATAACCTTCGTAGATGGGCACTGTGTGAGTGACACCGTCCCCAGAGTCCATCACGATGCCAGTGGTGCGGCCAGAGGCGTAGAGGGACAGCACGGCCTGGATGGCCACATACATGGCCGGAGTGTTGAAGGTCTCAAACATGATCTGGGTCATCTTCTCTCTGTTGGCCTTGGGGTTGAGGGGGGCCTCAGTGAGCAGCACCGGGTGCTCCTCAGGGGCCACACGCAGCTCGTTGTAGAAGGTGTGGTGCCAGATCTTCTCCATGTCATCCCAGTTGGTGACAATGCCATGCTCGATGGGGTACTTGAGAGTGAGGATGCCCCTCTTGCTCTGCGCTTCATCCCCTACGTAGCTGTCCTTTTGCCCCATGCCCACCATGACACCCTGGTGCCGGGGCCGCCCCACAATGGAGGGGAACACAGCACGGGGGGCATCGTCTCCCGCAAATCCCGCCTTGCACATGCCCGAGCCATTATCCACTACAAGGGCAGCAATCTCCTCATCCGCCATCCCGATCAGCCTGTGGGCAGGAGGGACAGGGAGGCATCAGTAGCTCCCCAGGGGGGTCAGAGCAGAGACACCACAGAGCCCTGATGCACCCCTAGGCACTGAAAGGGTTTAAAACAGTAGGGCACCCTAACAGCAGTGCTGAACGAGCCCCCCACTGACAGCAGGGGGGATATGGAGAGGTTTTGTAAATAAAGCCCTGAGGGGGTCTGTGGAGCAAAGCGGGGACATAAAATACATTTTATGTGTTTCTCCCTTAAAATACATACATATATATACAAACTCTGAGAAGATAAACACAAGTCTAGTAGAAGGTGTCCAAACCCACAGCAGAGAGTTAGAAGCAGATGAGCTTTAAGGTCCTTTCCAAGCCAAACCATTCCAGGATTCTGTGATTCCTGCTCCCTCCCCAGGAGCCTAAGGAGACCAGCAGGCACCCCCCAACACCCCTTCACCACAGACCTGAAGGAACAAAAACCCCCAACGTAAAACACGACCCTCCTTCCCTCCCAGGGCTCACACAGGGGGATCCATAAAACCCCCCCGAGGACCCAAACAGAAACAGAGGAATCCCGAAGCCATTGGGGGACCCCTGGCCCCTCCAAGGGCGTCAGCGGGTGACCCCCTAATCCCCCCGGAGGGCCCGAGCAGACACAGGGGACCCCTAAACTCTCCCCCCACCCCTCCCCGAGGGCCCGAACGCACATGGGGAGGATTAATCCCCCCTCAGAGCCCGAATGGACGTGGGGGACCCCTAACCCCTCCATGAGGGCCCTCACAGGTGACCGCAACACCCCGCCAGAGCCTAAACAGACACAAAGGGAACTCCTAAGCTCTGCAAGGGATCCCTCACCCCACTCTGAAAGCCCAAACAGACACGGGGGGGACGCTCAAAACCCTCCCCAAGGGCCCAAACACATACGGAAGAACCTCTAAACCCTCCCCAGGACCCGAGCAGGCACGGTGGGGGTCTCCCGCTCACCCTCTGGCACCGACACAATCCCAGGGCGCCTCCTCAGCGACTGCCCGGCACAGGCTGCGTGCTCGCGCTTTTATACCCGCCGGAACCGGAAGCCGCCCGGCGCTGCGCAATTTCATTGGCTGTCTGCAGGGCTCCGCCCCTCCTGGAAATAGGGAGGGCGCTTCCGGTGCCGCGCCACTTCCGGGAGGGCGGTGAAGGGGGAGGAAGGGAAGGGAAAGGGAAGGAAAAGGAAAAGGAAGGGAAAGGAAGGGAAGGAGGAGCCGAAGCGGCCGCGCAGGGACCGGCGGGACCCGCCACGGGAGGTAACGGGGCGCAGGGCGGCGGGTGGGATCCCGGACCGGGAGGGGGGGCCCTCGGAGCGAGGGAGGGGGCTGGAGCTTGCGGCGTGGTAGGGGCGTTGTTTTGGGGATCGTGGCACGGCTCCTCTGCCCCCGTATTTGGTCTGGAAGGGGGGCCGGCCCTGGTTTTGGGTGGTTGATAGGGTTGTTGATGAGCCCCCAGGGAGTTCGGTGCTGCTTTCACTCCTCCCGATCGTTCCCGCTTGGAAAAAACGCTGTCGAAGATCAGCTGGCAGTCGCTTTCCTAAGGGAGACAGCTAAAAATTTAAATTGAGGGGCGGTTTAATTGAAGGGCTCGTTAAAAGAGGAATTCAAGGGGCCGTTTCGCTGAAGGGCTCGGCGGTGCGGGTGGTTAAACTGAGGCCTGGCCCTGCCTTGGGGGGAGGCCACAGAAAGTGAGGAGGGACACACAAAACAAGGCAGAGCCACAAGAACTGAGGGAGGCACCAAAAAAAGGAAAGGGGAGGCACCAAAGTTAAGGCAGAGACACGAGAAATAAGGGATTATCCATTAAGAGCTTGTGCTCTTAAATCTGGAATGGTTTAATGATTTCAGTCCAGCTTCAGTTGTCACCTTAAACTCAGCCCTGTTTTCTGTGAGCGAACCACGTTCCTTTTCGACTTAAAACTCCCTGTAAGCCTGCTACCTGTCCAGCACGACGCTGGTATTTGCTGGACTCCAGATCCATGGTTGTCGGGATGGTTGTGGCAGGCAGGGATGCAGCCCAGCATCAACCCTGCCCTGACCTGGCCCCCTGTTGTACCTGAGCTCCAGGAAATGCAGGTGCCACATTCTTGGGTGTTGCTGCCGCACCTGAGCTGTGTTTGCTCTGTAAGGCTCGGGTCATTTATTACCCCCAAGGTCCCTGGGGTGCTGCTGGTGTTTGGTGCCCGCCCTGCTGAGTGTGCCCTGGGCAGGACAGGTGACACCTCGGGTGCCACAATACCAAGGTGTGGGCTGAGGGTTCTTGTGCTGTTTCTGTGGTTCCTGTTGCAACACCCGCACCAGCTCGTGTGTGGAAGCAGGACAGATGGTGTGTTGTGCCTTCCTGAGGAGGCTGAGGCTCTTCCCAGCTGCCAGGTAGTCCAGGATATTGCTCCTGACATCCAAACCACTAATACACTTCATGGTGTTTCACTTTCAACCTGAAGCCACACCAGGTAAAAATGGAACTGCACTAGCCAGGCTTTTCGTTTCAGTTGTTATTTAGTGAAGAATTTGCAGAGGGAAAAATTACTTTGGCATGATGGGCTGTTATGTATAGAGAGAAAAATGATTTGGGCACGTAGCGCTTCATATGAGAGATGCCACCTAGGGATGCTCTAAGGATGCTGGAAGTTGTCTTTCACTTTGGAAACTGCTGTCTCATAGATTACTAGTTGTTTTAGAGCAGAGTTGTGCCTGTTTTGAAACATATTTTAGCAAAATAATCTCTTTCTTTCAGCATGTGGCTTGAGAAGCCCTGTGCTGGCTGTAAACAGGGCGGTGGGAGGTGGCAGGTGATTGGAGCTTGTTTGTAGTTGGCTTTTCCTTTGTTTCTCCAAGCTGGCTGTATTTTGATATCAATGAACCTTGAAGGGCAGGAAGTGGGATCTGGTTAATCGTCTTTTCACCCTGAGGATAGCAGTCTTTGTCAGCAGGGCCAGTTGGTGACACAAAGTCCAAAATACACATGGTCATTTTAGCGGTTGGGGATTAGCAGCGCAGTCGTCTTTCCAGGATTTATCCAGAGCTGTGTTTCCAGCCATAGTCTGTTCTGTTGGTCTTTGCTCAAGTGCTGGCTCAGCAGGTCAAAATGGAGAGCTGGGAAAGCTCTTGGATCCTTAGGCTGGGAAAATTGAAGGGAGGATATAGATGGGGCTTGAAACTTCAGGATCCAGAGGCGGGAGTTGCTTGGTGCTCAGTGGTCTTTGCTGTACTCTCATCTCTATCTCCTTGGAAAAAGTAATGCCTAAATATAGTTAATTTTTTTAAGAAAGATGTAAAGAGAGAGAAAAAAAGTATAATGTGTCAAGGATTTTGTAATGTAGCGAAAGGACTGAAGAATTTAGTGATAATTGTGCACAACAAATTCTTGCCTGGTTTTTAAAATGAATGCGACCAAAGCTTGTCATCCTTTTAAGGAAGCGTTTCAGGAGCACCAAACTCTAAACCTAACCTTTCAAAAGTAATTATTTAGGAAGCATGGAAGGATTGTGACTGGGCCCATGGACAAAGGCATTTCAGATGGCGTCTTTGGGGTATAGGAGAGTGAGGTCCCGGCAAATGTGTTCAGCTTGAAAATACAATTAAACAGTCTGAAAATTGAATGCAAGTTGGAGCCCGAGGCTGTTAAACATGGAGCTGATTGTTTCACGGTCTCCTGCACAGGAAAGAGCACTGGCTTTGCACTCTATTTATCCTCTTCCTGGGGAAAAGATGAAAGCATTTTATATTCATATGGACAAATATTTGTCTCTCTCTCTCTCTCAGATTCTGCCTGTCTCCCAAGGTCGGGGCTTGAACCCTGCCGGATAAAGCCGGAGCCGCCTCCCTCTTTTCCCAGCCATGCGAACTGCGGGATGAAGCTGGAAGCTGTGGTGGAGCAGCTGCAGAAGCAGCAGCAGCAGCAGCAGCAGCAGCAGCAGCAGCAGCCGGCTGTGCAGATGGATCCCCGGGAGCGGCGGGAGCGGCAGCTGCGGGAGGCGCAGGTGCCTCTGCCGCAGCAGCTGGCGGCGCAACGCGCGGTGCTGGCCGCGTCCAGCCGCGCTCCGCTGCCATCGCCCGCTGCTCCCCTGGCCAGAGCCCCACCTCTGGCAGGAGCTGCCCGGGCTTTCGATCAGAGCAGCATGAATTCTGAGCCTGACGAGGAGGAGGAAGAAGAAGAGGAAGATGAAGAGGACGAGGAGGAAGAGGAGGAGGAGGAGGAAAGCGGTTTGGAAGGCAGCGAGCTTGACGGCGCTGACGTGACTGGGAAGGAAAGCTGCTCTGCTCTGAAGTATTTTCGTGCTCCCAAAGTTGCCCATCCCAACCACAGGGTGCCCTCTACCTCTAATCCTCTCCCAGCTTCGGGGCACCAGCGGGCAGGACAGCAGGGCAAGGAAGAACAGGGTAAAGACACTACTAAGCAGCTGCATTCCGGGTCCCCAGCAGGACGCCCAAACTGGCGCTTGGATGAGCAGCTCAAACAGGTGAGTGCTAACATTCCTTCCTCCTAAAAATGACCATATTCAGTCAACCTGAGGAGTTTTTTAAGCCTGGTGTCCTGCTACAAGCACTTGAAAGCACTTTGGAAGGCAGCGCTTCCCTGGTGCGCTCTTTCGGGTTTATTCTTTTATAAAGAGGTTCCACAAGAACTTTGCTTTACTGATTTTTGGCTTGGGATAGACAAACCCCCAGTAGAGGAACCTTTGTGGAGAGGGATTTGGGGGATATTCCAAACAGAACAGCCTGGTGGTGTATTCATTTTTGGTGCAGACACTTGCCTGCTAACATCTCACTTGAGTTATTTCTCTTCTGACATCTACAACCCCTTTGTGTCAGACCTCTGGTATGCTGGAACTTTGCATTTCTGATTGGTGCTGTGGGCAGGCAGGGAAGAGTGTCCTGCCACTGATTGTGGGAGTCAGACCTACTTTGTTTCGTGTGTGGAAAGGTAGGAAGGGAGCCACCTTGCTGCTACTTGGTGGAAGGTTAATTGTGTGTTTGACTACTCTTGCAGATAAATGCCAGAGGATCATGGAATTATTTTCTGTGTTGTAAGTGGGTATTTCAATGGATTACTGTGGTATTCCTACAAATCAGTTGGGGGTGTTCCTACACCAATGCATGTGGCAGGAACTCCTCACTGTTGTCAGGTGAATGACATTTGTACTGGTGGTGCTATAAAAGATGCAGGGGATGCAGCAGGCTACCCGTTGCTGCTGTTTTTTCTGTGTGTTTGCTTCACAAGATGAGTTGGATTGAGAAAAGAATTGCTCAAGCTGTTGTAGGGAAATGAGGTGGGTTTCTTGGTCAAGGGGCCATTGCTTCAGAAGTTACTGGATGGAAGTGGTGTAAACTTCCTCTTTCAGGGCTCTGGGTGGAGAACAGGAGGCAGGGCTTGGGTGTTAAGGAATCACTTTCTTTAAAAAGCCATGTAACCTTGGCATTAGTCTGTGGTTGGTTTTATTTCTTGCTCGGCTAGTGCTTCTTGCTTATCTTGGTGAGAGCCCTGCAGATCTTACTGATTGTCCTGGAAGGCAAAAGATTATAAGACCAGCCAGAACAGTTGCTGTGGAGTAGGAAAAAAAAGAGAAATAAAACACTATTCTGCAATTGGCACAGTGTGCACTAACGCTGCTCCAGTCCTTTGGCCCACTCCTGCACTAATCAAGTATTTTGGGAGGAGGACACAGCTTAGTCTGGTTTCGGGACAGTTAATTCAGGGAGCCAAAGTGCACAAATCTTCACCAGGAAAAGGAAAACTCTTGCTGCTGTGTTAATCTGATTTACTGCTGGGGAGGCAGACAGGAAAGGAATCGTAGAAATTGAGACGTCAAGTTAACTGTGCTACAGCATTTCTGGATAGTTGGAAAGCATGGCAGGAAGTGGGCAGGTTCACATGTTACCCCAAAATACTGTCTCCTGGCACAGCCACTGGAGATGAGTGACTTAGATCCATAGTTGTGCTGGTGAATGATGTAATTAAGGTGGGATGTTGTGCCCACAAGGCCAATTGAAGTGCCCGATATTGGTGATGCCGGTGCAGAATTATTCCCCTTGGGCAGGGTAAATACTGTGTATCAACCTATTTATGCTCCCTAGTGGATCTTGCATTCCAGGTGGGAAAAACTGAACTGCTGAATTCCAGTTTGGAGCTGGGGAGCAGGGGATGCATGGGGAATAAACCAGGGGGATGGCATGACAGGAAAGGGGAAGAGTTGTGTGGGGAACTGTGGACTGGCCACTTAATTCTCAATGCTCAACACTCGCTGCCATGCTTGAAATTTTCAATTTCCAAGGCATATTTTAAAGAAACTTGGATTTTATCTTTGCTCTTTGTCTAAAATGGTTGTGTTGGGCAGAAAAATGAGAATAAAATGCTGAAGTGCCTGGGTTCTCCAGTTTGCTTCAAAAATTATTCCTGAACTAGTCTTTTTTCCTAGCTTCTCTTTTGCTTGTGGCTAACAACCAGTCCTTCTCCCAGCTCTGGGAGTATTTCCAGGATGCATAATGGCTGGTGCCTGTGAAAAAGTGGGGAAAAGTCACTTTATTTTTTCTTTCAAGGGCAGCTTGTTCTTCTGAAAGCCATGCCTTGAAAGCAAAATGTCCCTTGGAAGTGTAAAGCTAAGATTGCCTGGAAGGGATGTGACCTGGAGATGGAAGAAAGATGGGAGTCACCAGGAAAATGAAGCCACTTCTGTTCAGTCCCAGTCAGCCAAATAGATAATTATAGGACAAGGTAGCAGACAGAAAAGCTGGCTCAGCTTATGGCACAGGGGGCAGTGGGAATCTTGTCAGCACAGAACAACTAGGGAGTGGAGGTGGTTGTCGGGAAATTGCAGTCCTGAAAGAATTGCTGGGCTGTGTGTGCTCAGCTTGCTCCTCCAACTCGCCAGAATCCCCTGAAATCCATCACAGCTCCTGCAGCCATGCTTGAAAAGGGTGGTGGGGGCTGCCTTTCTTTGAAGAAAAATGAGGTTTTAATTCCACAGGTGCAAATGTTGGTTTTTGAGGATGGTTGGTTAGGTGTTGGGTCCTCATCCTGTGGGTGCTCACATTGCTTGATGATCCCTCTGTTTTCCTGGGAGAGCCCTGTAGGTAAGGCAGGAGCACAACCACCAGCTTGGTGATGCCTCCTCCTTTCCCACTCAAGGCTGGTGTGCAGTACCAGCACGAGCAATTTTGTCAGACTGTTATTACAGCGCATACATTTGTGCATAGAATGTAAAAATAAAGCCAAGGTTTCCAGGTATCAGCTAATACATAATGTGCCTTCTTTCCTGCAGCAAGGTAAGTCTCCATAAAGCAGCCGACAGACTTCCAGGGAGTGGTTTATGGTCTGGTTTTTGGGGATGTCTGATAATAGATTCTCAGAAATCACCAGTCACTCCTGAAAACCCTGACCTAAACTTTTACAAAGGTCACAGTGTTTATTAAGATAAGTCAGCTTAAAATAATTACTGTGCTTTTGCTCCGGGGTCCAGGAATGAGTGGCTGGGATTCCATAACCTTAAGTATGTGCCTCAAGTGGTGTGTGTGTGGAGTTATTGCTCAGGACATACTCGCTAATCCAGGTGGAGGGAAAGTCCCAGGAATAAAAAAGTGGCATTTCACACTGTGTTTTTTGCCTTGTGGTTATTTCAGATATCCAGGGCTTGACTCAGGGTTGGATTTTTAGCTCCCTTTGTGTGTCACTGTGTATTTTTCCTTTTACGTTGTGGTGGGAGGAGATTCTTCATTCATAGCTGATATTAAATATTTGATTTCTCTTTTGCTGTGAGGACAGATCTGAATTCTTAAATTACCAGTTGCTGCTTCTGTTGAAATTCATGGTTTAGGGTTCAGAGAATTCCTCCAGGTCTTCGTCTCCAGAAGCAATTCCATAGGTGTGTTATATTGCAGTGGCTGTGCTGGATCTGGAGCAGCAAAATGAGATCATTTATATCTTGAGGAAGATATGGTTCATTTTAGGATTTATACAGGTGCTAAACTTATCTATAGGAATAGTGGCAGCTTATCTCCTTCCGTAGCAATTTATAGGAATTGAAGCTGATGCTGGAGAGAGGAGGTGGAAAGAGCTGGAATGTGTTGTTTTCTTGCACTTGTGTTTTTCTCACTTCAGGGTAAATCAGTGACTCTCAGTAGTGTGGCAGTGAGAATCTCTTCCCGCCCCATATAGCACCAAACAAATCTTCTTGTCACTTAGGTTTTAGTTAATTCCTCTAAGTATTTGTGAGTAGGAGTCATTCACAGAGTCAAACTTTTCTTTAAGGATGCAGAGCAGGTTCCTGTTTGGCAGAGAATTGTGTTGGTACCACAGTTGCCAGGTCATGGGAACACATAAATGAAATTTAGTGGAAGAAAGGTAATTAATTGGTTAAACTTCAGCCCATTCCGTTTCTTTCCTTCCCCATTCTCCCTGCCATTCCTGAAATTACTAAAATGTTTTCAAAGCCCATCTTTGAAGCTTGTGGATGTATAATTGAGCTCTGTTACTAGTGAAGTTGGGAAGGGTAGATTCCAATTCCAGCAGAGCTTGTGAGGGCAGTAATTATAACTTGGCTCTCTGTGCTTGAGAACTTGCAGCTCAAGGCAGCATCCCTGATCTTATCGGTGTTTTGTAGTACAACAGTTTGCTTTATAAGAGCATCTGTTTCACTTCCTAAGGCTTAACTCTACCCACAAAAGGAATTTCTGTGGATTCTCTGGTAATCCTGAAATTGCTGCCCCTGTACCTTTCCATTGACTTGGTGCTTTCAGTCAACCCATGGGGTAGGGGAGGGGTTTTCTTGTTCACTGCAACATTTAGCCTCACCCCTAAGTGGGTTTTTCAGCAGATTCCTGGCCTAAAACCTCTGTCCAAACTGAAGCTCTGCAGTGAAGAGGTGCAGAATGAGTTTGAGTTTCATGCCAGAAGTTTTTATGCCTCTTGTTTCTGTCCTCCAAAGAATGGGCTGGGCAAAGCAGGGAAGAGTTTTATCTCCTCCTCTGTCTGCTTGGCAACTCAGGATTAACTCTGGCTTTTTAATGTGGGATTGGAAACTAAAATTGCTCTGGACATCTGAGCTTCCCTCGAATAAGATACTCCAGGTGGTTAAGGAGTAATCCTAAAATAGGTGCAGATATAATTGCTCCTGAAGCCAGGCCTGCAGCCTCTTGGGGAGAGGGTGGCCCGGGGGGCTCTGGTGACCTTCAGGGTGTCTGTGGCACTGGGAAGACTCCATGGCTCTGCCTGTAGCTTGGGAAGGTGACCAACCCTTCCCAACACCTCTGCCTTCCCTCTCAGCCCTCATCAGGGATTTGAGCCCATCCAGTGCCACATCTATCACCTCTTCCTGTGAGAAACCAGAGAAATTCTTGGCCATGGTAATGCAAGGGCTGTTTGTCAAACATCAGCAAATTCCCTGGATACAGAGGGGTGGAGGGAGAGGGAGGACTCTCCCCAGGGAACGACCTGCCTCTCTGAGCAGTGTTTTTTCCTTCCTGTTACTATTGCCTGGCTTATACAAAGGTCTTTTAATGACTTGTGAGGATCTATTGATTTTTCAGGTTCCTGCTATTCCTATGGAGGAGGCTGCTCAGCATAGGGGTAACTTTGTTTTGCAAGCAGGAATGGAAAGGAAACTTGATTCAAAGCTCCTGCTGAGCTCTCTTGCTGGGCAGAGTGGAACTTATTCTGCTTATGGAACACCTCTGGAGCTCTTTAGGGATTTACCTGTCCCAGCTGGGCTTGAGTTGCTGTTCCAACCACTGCTAATATTTGGTGTCTTTGGCTGTAGCCTTGGCATGGTCCCAAAGGTTTGGGCAAGTGGAATAGTCCCTCCAGATCCAAGCTCAGACCTGGGAAAGGGCCTGTTGGCAACTTGGTGCTCTGTTCTCTGGATAAACACATCTTTATCTGTTGCTGCTGAGCTAATGTTCTGTGCTAGGCTGGGGCTTTGTCAGCTCTGCTTCCCAAACCAAACCTGTGCTCTGTTTCCACAGCCCACCCTTGCACTGAGGGGTGTGAGGAACCCTCCCCTTATCTGATGGCTTAATGTGGGAAGTGGGAACTGGCTTTAAACCTTTCCAGCTAGTGCAGGAGGAAATGCTATTACTGCCCCTCACCTTGGATCACTCTGTGTCATGCCAGGTGATATCCATCTCTCCTGATTTTCTGGACATATGGCCAAACACTGATGGCTTCAGCTCACTTTAAGCTCCTTTTCATCAGCAAGGTGTGGGGGGGCATTGCTCCTGTGCTCTCTAGAATCTCAGCATGGAGCTATGGGAAGCAGGCTGCACATATTCTGCTTACTCTCTGTAGCAAACCTTGGCATTCTCTTCTAATTACCCTTTTTCTTCATAGAGAACCAGTAAAACTTGTTCTGTTTAATTTTTTAACTTCTAAAGAGTCTTTAAGCCCCTTAAAAGTTTTATTCCTGAAAATTGTACCAAGTTCAAACCCACTGGCAGGAGAGCATTATCTACTTTAAGCCCTCTTCTTATTTGACCCTGTCCTCAAATATAGCAGCCCAAGCTCTCAACGTGACCAAAATTCCCTATGGAAGCAAATGATTTGCTTCTTGGACCACCTATTTTAACACCATGAGCAGTTTTGCTCTCTGGATCTATATCCAAATCCAAACTTGGAAAGAAAACAGCCAAAGAAAAGGGATAGAAAACTGAAAACCTTTGCAAATCCTTTTGCCTTGGACTGTGCAAAGTTGAGGATGGGAAATATTTGCTGCCTCCTTTTTCTTCCCCTGTGTCTTATTCTGAGTGTTCTCTTAGGTTTGATCCAAGTTAACAGTCAGTAGGGTTTTAGGAGCAGCTAGATGTTTCCATAATTAGCCAAAAACTGTAGTTTTAATCTCTGCTGGAGGGAGAGACTCCAGGAGAAAGGACACATGGATGAATCCTCCTGTGAACAAAACCAGTCTTCAGATCTCTTCCTACAGAGAGAGGGATGGGAATTGATCTACTGTAATAAACAGCTGACATAACAGAAGTGGCAATAATCCCCCATTAAATATCTTTCAGTTGATGGGACTCACTAGATAATTGACTTTCCAGCAGGAATTACTAGCTCAAACTAAATCAGCAGGCATTAGGGCAGCTCACTGCAGTGTTTCAGAGGGGGAAATGGAGCTTTGCCTGGCCTTGACAAGAGCTATTCATCTTTGTAATTCAATGTGTGTGTCACAGCCAGATGACTCCAAGATTTCAGATATTGGAGCACCTCCCTAGTTCCCATGGGGTGCTTTTTGGGGATGGTGAAACCTGGTGTTATATTTTCTCTCCATGTGTTTATCAGGGCAGGGTAGTCAGGCCTTCCTTGCCAGGTGTATCTGGCTCTTCTCTTTCCTTGAGTGGCTCTGCAGCAACTGCTGCTCTGGAGCTTTATGGAGTTGATGGTTTAAAGATGCTTGACCATATTTCATGATCATCCTGGTCCTGCCATTGAGCTGGAGCTGTGGGTTTCCAGCCCTTGGTGGTCATTCCAGGATGATGATTTACCAAATAGAATAGGCCTAACTAGACTAATCCTTTTAATGTCTAAGAATGAACCATAATCCAGCAAAGCTGAGCTTTCCATTTCAGTGGGGAAAATCCACATCCTTTCAGGAGTAAGGGGGATTATTTCCCTCTTTCTGGTCTTAGTTTTGTAGGCGAGCATGGGGGAGGATAGGGCTTTTCTAAGTGTGTTGAGTGTCACATGGAGAATGGAAAGGAGGGATGCCAGGGGAGTTTTGGGATGTGCCCTTGGAAAAAGGATGGCCATGGGGAATAAAAGCAACATAAAAGGTGTTGGGCTTCATTGCAGCAGAGCATCTGCTGGAGGGGAGTTAATATCCTTCTCTTTGGGAGATGAAAGAATGTGGCTGTTGGAGGTGTTGAGGACTTTCCTCTAGAAAGGTTTTCCCTGGCATCAATACAACATTTTGGAGATAATTTCTGGGCAGTGGGGGAGAAACCCAAACCTTAGAGCTGAAAAACTTGCCTTACCTTCTGCAGTTCTCTGGAAGGCAAAATGTGTCAGAGGGGAAAACAGGAAAATAGGCTCTGACAAATACACAAATGCCCCCCATCTTTCTTGTTGTCTTGGTCTAGCTGCTTTTGCACATTTTTATGCCCCAGAATACACATTGCCAGCCTTCTGGAATTGTCCACAAATTCCCTGGGAATCCTTTCATTTCTCTCTCCCTAGAATGGCAGCGTGACCTGGAGCGATGAAGGGGATGGATGCCGAGGAAGAGAAATCTCACGAGACTTTGCCAAGGTCAGTCTGATCACGAGGATTTTGGGGAAGAGGTAACTTTGGGGAATTCTTCCTGTGATCCATGGGTGACTATAGAGCCCTCATTATTTATAGTGAATTTCTAAGAAAGGTGTTTTGTTCTGCAGGTCTGCCTACAGACCGACTATTTTGTTGCTTTTGGTCACTGGATTATGGTTTGAATTGAGAATTAATAACCAGACTTCTGACATTTAAAATCTTAGTCCATACTTTCTCCATCTGGAAGGAGAGTATTTTGTTTCTGGAACCTCCTCAGACCTGAGCTTCTGAGTTTGAATGTGGCAGCTGTGTGTCACATCAGCCACAGGAATTCATTTTAAACTGAGCCAGCCCTTTCTGCCAGGGCAGGTAATTGTTCTGCAAACACACTGGGGTGTTCTCTTTCTTCCCAGAGCTGGGTGAGAAAGCAGAGTTTCCCAGGAAATGAGCCCAAAAAGCCTCTCTTGTTTGGACTAGATGAATACCAAGTAATTTGCAGCACTTACAGAGGGGCTGAAATATATATTTCCCAAGGAATCTTTGCTTTTCTGTTGAGCTGCTCCACAAGAGTAGCTACAAACAGCAAAAAAAAAATTCCCTGAAGTGCCTTGATGCAAACAAGAGAAGGATTTTAATTCTTCAATGTACAGCAATGTCTTCTGTCTTGTTCTATATGCCCCTGGATCTCAGTGAGAGCCTGACTTCAGGCCTTCCAGCCTGTCACTTTTTGGCCTCACAGCATTCTTGATAGGTGAAAATTAGATTTTTCTATTCCAGAAGTGGTTGTAAGATGACATTCATGCCTGTCCCTTCTAAAAAATCAGGGGATAATGCTCACATAAAGTTCCTCTCTTCTGGAATGCAGTGTCTATGGAACTTTATTTTAATTGCTTGGAGGTTTTAAGTCTTTTGGTAACAATGATTTCTGCAGCAACTTGATTCTAGGATGGTTCCTGATATTTTTGAATGCTTGGCATTTATTTAGAGGAGCCTTCCCTGACAGGTACTGCTAGTTTCAGGAAAGCTCTATCCTTTCATGTCCTCCTTCAAGGCATTTGGAGTTTAGCACTTAAGTGACAGTCTGTGAAGAATTGTGAGTTTAGGAGACACTGCAGAGAAGTTTTACCTCCCTGGTGCCACAAAGGTACCACTGATGTGCCCCAAACCACTGTCACCTCCCTGTTGGTTGTCTCCTCTTCCTTTCCAACTTGGCTTTATAATTTCTGTCCCCTTTTCTTCCAGGTGGCTTCAAACCCTGCTCTGCAGTGGTGCTGTTAACTGTAGTGAAGGTTGGACTTGATGATCTTGGAGGTGTTTTCTGACATTAATGATTCTGAAAAGCCTTTTCCCTTGGGGATGCCCATCTCTGTGCCTGGAGGAGTTACTGAGGGGCTGAGCAAGGCAGGATATGACAGTGGTCCTCAAAGTGTCACTGCAGCCTTGGCCACCAAGTTGCTTAGGAATCTTTCCTTGTTTTCCCTCTTTGCCTGTGTTTTCCTTTCGCCCCTCTAGTGCAAACACCAGATCACACACTGGAAGCAGCCAATATTACTTTATTTTCTGTTTCACTGTGGACTGTACCTTCATTTTCATTTGTTTTCCCCCCAGCTCTATGAACTGGATAGTGATCCTGAGCGGAAAGAGTTCCTGGATGACCTCTTCATCTTCATGCAGAAGAGGGGTGAGTGAGCATCTGTTTGAGCTCAATGAGTAAAACAGGGCAGAGGAGTGAACTCTTCCCTTCTGAATTTCAAAGAACAAATCCAGGCCTTGAACTTGCAGGTCAGATGGAAGAGCAGAGCCGAGGCTTGACATACTTCTCTTGGGAGATGAGGAGTGCAGTAGAAAAGATCTTCTGCCCTGTAGCAATTCCACAGGCACTCTTACTTTACCCTCCTACCTAATATTGATAATGTCCATGCACTGAAGATCCAAAAATCCCTGAGTGCTTTTGAAGCGGGGCTGAGTAGCATTGGGAATTCTCTAGTCTCCCTTTCGGGTGACATGTCTTATGTTTGGTTTCAGTGATGTGCATGAATTCCATCCCAGTCTGAGCAGTGATGTGGGAACTGGGAAAAGAGACACCAAGCCACCTTTTCCTGTGGATCCCCATTGTGTCAGCTTTGCAGTTAGGAATTCTGTGTAACAGAGGGCAGAAGTGCAGAGTTTCTCATGTTCCTCCCCGTGGTGTCAGCAACTGGCATCTCCCTGCTGCAGCAGTGGGGACACTGTGGAGTCACGGGGATGTCACACAAGTCTCTTTCTGCTCCCTAGTTATCAAAATTCAGTTCTCATTGCAAACTATACATAATTAAAATGTATTTATATGTGGTATGGTATAAAATATTCCACTCTGAACATTGCTAGTGCTCTCTCATTATCCCTTTGTCTTTTGAACTCTGCATCTTCAGATCCCTCCCTCCAAAAGACTGGTCACAAGCAGAGGAAAGGCTGTCCAATATAACTCTTCATACCTATGTCCATTTTTCCTACCACATAGCTGACCTGTATGGATTTTCCCTCTCCAGCAGTTTGAGGTTATGCTTCCAGATTTGTTCAAAAATTAGAGCTGGCTGGGGTTTTGCTGATATTTTTGGCTTTCATGTGCAGAGGTGTAACCAAGGGTAACTAATTTCCTGGCCAATGTTAACCTGAGCTCACCTGTTTAGGTAAGGGCTGGTGACTGACATATATGACAACAATCTGCAGGGTGTGATTGGCAGCAACAGAAATCTCCAGATGTCTGGAGAGAGATCTGCTTAATACTTCAGTGCCTCCTTCTTCCTCCCATTTAATTATTTATAATTGACAAGTTCCCAGAGCCAGGGCTGAGCTGGTCACCAGCTGGTTGCTGGAGGAGTTTAGCTTTTAATCAGCTGGCTATTTCCAAGTGTATTTGTTTTCTGGAGACTCTGTTGTTTTCCTGTGTACTAGTAGGCTGATAATGGAATAGAAGAGCTCTGCACCCATGAGGAAGAAATGCTGAGAGCACTCTGCCAGAGGGGCTGGAGATGTTTGATTCTGCTCTGGGGGACTGGCTTGAACTCAGGGCACATGAGACAGTCGTGGGCTTGCTTTATACATGGGCACCCCCAAAATAAATAGGCAGAGGGACTCCAGGGAGCAAGTTCCTTCAGGCTGATGGGCCAGCTGGACAGTGTATGCTGAGCTATGGGAGGTGACTTCTCTGTCCCTAATATGAGCTGCTGTGTCTTCCTGCAGAGGAAATATTTTGACTTGGCCTGTTTTGTTAGGAGCTGTGTGTCCACTTTTCCTATTCCTGCTCTTCCCAGGGTTTTGGTTTTCTAGTGAGCAGGTGGACATACCCACCGTGTCCTGTTTTGGGTGCTTCTCAGGCTTCATATCTCTTCCCCTTGCTTTATATGCTAACAAACATCCTGACCCAAGGCTGAACAGCTGCCTTGGTCTGAGAGAGCCCCCCCAGATTTGGCTCTGACATGTGTTCCTTGCACCTGAGAGTGAAGTGCTGTGTTTCTTAGCTGGTACATGTGAAGAGCTGCTTAATTTGCACCTCATGTCTGAAGGGGATGAAAAGCAGCTCTGCCAATAAAAACGTTGCTGCTGTAAAAACAGGGATTTGCTGTTGTCCAGGAGGAGCCAGAGAAGGGCCAGCCCTTGTTTGGAGTGATGGATTTGGGGCACAGATCACAAGCTGATGCTGAACCAAACCAAGCCTGATGTGAAAGATAAATGAGAGATTTCACAGGAGCTACTGGGGAACTGGAGGGATGAAAAGGTTTAGTTGTTGGTGCTGCTTTAGGAATGTACCTCGAAATGGGAAGCCATGAAACAGCCTTAATGTAGATCAAATGTGCAGGTCTCCTCTTCCTCTTAGCACAGCAGGTTGTCTGCAGCTGCAAGTGATAAAATGGCCCTTCAGCAGCAATAATGATGGAAGAGGGAGATGAGAGGGAAGCTGTAACTCTTCCTTTGTTGGGTGTTTTATTCTTTGGATGTGTTTAGGGGAATGGATCCCACTATGGCTGTGATTGAATGGGCAGATGGGGAGAGGGAGGAATGTGGCTGATTGGTGTGTACCCTGGCTTCAAACCAGGCCTGAGACAGTGCCAGGACATCGATCCCCACTTCCACCTTCCCTTTCCTCGCTTCTCCCAAAGTCTCCCAGCAAAGGTTTTCTTTCCTGGCACTGATAAGAGAGAAACAGCTTCAGTAGTGCTTTCCCTCCATTTCCATTGCTTATCTGCTGTCTTGTGATATGCTGAGCCTTGAGGTTTTGTTTTCAGAGGTGTATTTGGTGCTGAGGCCCTGGCACAGAGAAGCTGTCGCTGCTCCATCCCTGGAAGTGTCCAAGGCCAGGTTGGAGCAACCTGGGCTAGTGGGAGGTGTCTCTGCCCATAACATGGGGGGGAACAAGATTGGCTTTAAGGTCCTTCCAACCCAAAGCATTCCAGGATATATTTTTAATGTCCTGCTGCATGGGGAGATGCTTTATAGTCCTGTTTTGGGCTCAGGATATTCCTGAGGGCACAGACTGAAGATTCCCTGTTAGTGCACTGTGGAGTGAGTTGCATCACAGGCATGGAAGCTGGATTTGTTCCACCTGCCTCTGAACACACTGCAGGCAGGAGCAGTTTAATAAGTGCCCTAAGTGCACCCATTCCAATAACTCAGGGTATCTTGTGTTCCCTCATCTTTTGCATTAACTAAAATAATTTTATTACAGAAATGTCAATAGCCAGATGGGCAAGTTCATTTACTCAGCTCAGACTCAGCATCATCTGCCTTGGAGCAGTGGGATTGTTACATGCCTGGAAGGATCAGTGTTCATGCAAGACATTCCTCTGGAGTAAAGCTTTGCTGGGGAAGAGCTCTGAGTGCATGCTGTGGTGTATTAGGAAAGGCTCCTTTCCAGGGAAGCTGCTTTTTTTTATTTGAAGTCCTGCCTTTGTGAAACTCTCATAAAATGTCTCAGATTTTGTACAGCTCTACTAATTCTGTTCAAGGTTGCTGCATGATCTTGGTTTTCCCAGATGGTTTGACCATTCTGGTGCTTGATGTGTACATACATAGAAGGGGCTTTGTAAGCCTGACTGTGTGGTTTTAATGTTTTCCTGCTGTTGTATTTGCCAGCTGAGCATTTTGGATGTGGAAATACCTCAAATCCAGGAGATTGACAGCAGCATTTACTGGTGGATTCTTTTATCTCTAGGCCAAGTGATGTTTATGCAGTGTTTGTTTATGGATTATGCTTCATTCTTGCACTGACTCAATTTTCCAAGTTTCTTCTTTTGATCCTCCAGAGATGTTTTTGACTCTGAATTAAGCAATGTAGTTTTCTCAATGAGATATCAATAGACATAAATTCTCAGCATCCTTTGCTTGTGCTACCTGCTTAGTGCTGCAGCAAATGCTTCCCTGAATAGCAGGTGATGCTCTGCAGTGGAAAATTCCCACTTGAAGAACTGCAGAGATTTCTTCTTAATGGTCCCAGTGAATGTGGAAAGGTGTTTTTCCCTGTCAAACCCTTGGATCTGTGCACAGCTACATCTCTGCTTCCTGTACTTCCTTTAAGAGCCTCTTAAGTCACCTGTTCTGACATAGAGTGAGAAAAATGGTGACCTGTGTATTGAGCAAGTGGAACGCAGTGGGGATCAATTAAATATTTTAAGTTTTTCCTTTTAGTTCTTTGAAAGAATGATTTTTTCCTTAATTTGTAGAGGGAACTGTCATTCTGCTTACATTCCTCCATTCTTTAAGTGGCTGGAGCCCAGTGGCTGGGAACAGGATCCACCACTTCATGTATTACACACCTGGAAGTGATGGTAGGATTCAAACAGGCACAAAGACAAGTGCTTGGGGTCTCCAAATAAACATGCTCCTCTGGGAAGGAGTCCCATCCCTGAAGTAGGGTTCCCTATAGCATCCCAAAAATTTGCAGGGAATGTTTTGCTGATCAACCCTGAAGTGCCAGGTGACTAAGCTTCCAGCAGGAATTGATATTTTGGAGAGTTTATCTGCAAATTCCAGTAAGTTAGGAGCAGTTCTCAGCAGGTCTGTCCCGTAAAACCCAACCTTTCTCCTTGTTTTTTTTGATATATAGCATCCAAATGTTCGTTGGAGGCAGAAGTGACAGGTTTTTTCTCTAATTTGGAAAAGGCCTGTAATCTTTGCTTTGGAAAGATCTAAAAATCTTTTCTGGGAAAATAAACATTACAGTTCAATTACAATTACTTAGTTTCAAGCTGATGAAAATGGTGGTTTAGAGTAAATACTGCCTTAGCTCCAAAGAAAAATCATACTGGAAGCTGCAACTGTAATTAATAAGAAAATAGTGTGAGTTTGCTTGGTTCTGGCTTACAGGAGATTTATTTTAAATTTAGGCAGAATGAGGAACGTTTGAGCAGCTTAAATGTTTGATTGTGAGCTGGGTTGGCACTGGGCAGGGTGCAGAGGAAATTAATTTGAAGTTATTGAGGGTTGTTTCTTTGCATCCTCCTTCTGTAGCTTACTCAGGTAATTCACCTTACCTGAGGATCTGAGTCTCAGGTACTCCTGTCTGGGTGTACAGAACTGAGTGATGGAGTCAGACATTTTTTCTCACTTCCCCTAAAGGCTGAGGTGTTAAATTTTGTCACGTTTCTCTAACCCCCCAAAACTGAATGTTCATGTCTCAAATCCTGCTTTTCTCAAGTCCTTTCTTAGATTGATACTTTCTTTTCCCTCCTAAAATTTAAACATCGCGTTTTAAAATGATTAATGAACTCCTGCAGAGGTGGCTCAGCAGTAGGGAGATGACCCTGCAGATATCCAGGTGTATTTCTACCTCTCCTTGCCTGGAAAAGAAAAGTTAAATCCCTGTGTTTCCGAAGTCATCCATGTGGAAACCCACCACCAGTTGCACAGGGCTTCAACATCTGGTGAAGAAATTGGTACTGTGAAATATATTGGACCCAGCTGGGTACAGGAGAGCAAATCTCCGTGGGATCTCTCTTCAGGGGAAGGTTAATGTGGCTGGAGCCTTGGCTAATGTGAGCAGGGCACTGGATGCCAGTTAGAGAGCCGAAATCTGATAAGGGACTGCCGAAATCTGATAAGGTGCTTCTGTCAGCCCCACTCAGGGAGGAGGGAAGCACTGATGGCTTTGAAGGGGTGCAGATAAGAAGTGGCCTCCTGTCAAATAGAGCATTATTGATTACCCTCTATCCCGGCTCCTGCTTGGATAGCAGTGTGTAATGGGCTGCAGGCTCCCAGATCAGGTAGTGACATTCCTGTTGGGAGGTGGAAATGCCATGCCTAGAGAGGGAGGAGATCAGCTGTGGCACGGCAAGGAGGAGAGAGGTTCATTCTCTTCTGGATATGTTTGCTTTTTATTTTAACACTGAGTGAGCCAAACCAACAAATGAAACTCAGGCAGCTGGGGTGGCTGAACCCCCAGCTTTGCCTGAAGCCATCCAGGATTTGTCCCTGGAGAGATATTCCAGCAACCAGGAGCTGAGGCAATGCAGGGTTCAAGTTGATTTGCTTGTGTTCAGTGCTGTAGAAGTGAATTTTCCCTCTGCTTAGCTTGGGAGATCATAGACACCATATATTTACTTTGTCTCCCTTCAAAGAAGCAGGAAGTTGCCATCATGATTTGATTCAATTTCATTTTAAATCATTGTGGACCTTTCCAGTTTCCTGGGGAAAACCCGTTCATTTTGGCTATTTGATATTGTTTCTCTTTCTGACATATTTAGAGGGGAGAGACCAGCTTTTTCTTTACCTGTTACAAGTTGTGGTTTCAAAATGCCCTCTCTATGCCCATTTTTCACTCCAGAACATTCTTGATTGCCATTTAAATGTTGCTCTGTAGTATAAATATTTGGGATTCTCACCCACTTTCTTCCTTACTGTGAAATGGACACTTCTGGGGGTAAATTGGATAGGAAAAGTGGGAGGTGATTGGAAAAGTGGTGCTGCAGGATGGATGTAATGAAGTGTTCTTTGACTCTTGCATGGCTTAGGCTGTTTGATGGTGGGGAAATCCCTGCAGTGGGGACAGTGGCCCTTGGCAGGGAATCTCCATCACAGAGGACTTGGAAAGCCAAGCAAACTTCTGAAAACTGAGAGAGGACTACTTTCCTTTAATTTGGTTAAAAACAGGCTCTGGGGCAGTTTTCGTCAGTCTCCATCTTCAGGTTGAGATTTAATTCTGAAGTCTGGCTAAAAGAGGATGAAGAACAGGGAAACAAACCCCCTTGGGCAGTGTGGTCGGATGGGTGATGAAGATGATGGTCCAAAGTTTAGTCCCTCAGCAAGGGACAGCTGCATGAGGGAGCAGAACCTGTGCATGCCCATGACTTGACCAAACCCCCTTCCCCAGCAACTGGTTCACAGGAGTGAAAACAGCCATTTCAAGGTTTTCTAGGGTTTGCAGCTTCCTCAGCCACTTAAACAGCTTTTGAAGAGTGAAAATCAAGCAGTTGCTGCCTCTCCAGATCAGGGGACATAGGGGGACATTGAGGCCTCTCCAGGTAAGCCCTTGAGGCTTCTCTTCTGTCTGCCTGGCACAGAAAAGGCTTTTGAAGGGGTGAAATTCCCTTGAAGGACAGAGATCTTTATAGCTACAGTCAGCCTTCCCCAGGGAAATCCTTTATTCCAGAAATCTGAATTGTAGCTACAGCTGTCTTTCTCCTCAGAAAACCAGGAGCCTGTGGGCTATGGGATGGCTCCCCTTTCAGAATTTGCCTGCCCTAGAGTTTGTCTTCCTGAGGTCTCCCATCAAGTCAGCATCTTCCCTTTTCCAGTGGAAAAAAGGGCTCCTTGTGCCCCCTGTTTGACTGCTTCCTTGCAGGAATGAGCCAAGTTACATGGCTGGGATTATAGTAAAAGGATAAAAAGTTGTTTTCTGAGAAAACCAGGAGAGGAACTGGTCATCTCCCTCTGCCTCCTGAAGTCAGGCAAGGCTTCGGGCATCCAGGCTTTCTGAGAGCTGGCAGGAGAGAGAGCCTTGGAAGTACAGTAAAATGAGTTTGCCATCAAAAGGCAACAAGTCTTATGCTCTGCCCCCGGCAGCTGACCTTTCCCTCAGGAATTCTCCCCTCTGACCTCCAGATCATTAATCCTCATGCTGCCAGATGACAGTAATCCATCATGCCCCCCTGACAAGCCTTGCAGCCGCCTGTGAAAGGATCTGCTCAGCTCCAGCATCCCATCGTCCCATGATACTCATTTTTCAGCCTTTCCTGTCTGGAGCACTGGGGGCTTCCAATGAAGACTTTATCGCCTCTGCTTTCCTTGGAGAGGGCTGGGGGAGGAGAGTGCAAGGCAGATCTGAGGAAACACTCAGAGCCGTGTCTTGTTCTGGAAAATACAGAGAATTTACAGATCCAAACCCCAAATCATTCCCTGACAGATCTGGGGGATGTTACTTGGAGGAGTGCTACAGGAAAGTATGGAAAGGAAATTATTCCATCTCCATGCTCAAGTGAGAGAAGGATGGGAAGTAGTTTTGTCCCTGCTGTGGTTTCTCTTCTGTACAAAGAGATTTTATGGTGGGGAAACAAATTAGAAATTTTCTCTTAGTTGATAAATTTATATTTCATGTATAAACATGTTTAGCTTAGTTTATAAACATATATTTCTATCTAAATACCTGTTAGGGGAGTTTGTGTTTAGTTGACACATTAAATTTCAGGACACTTTGGTCTCCTTTAAAAGCAAACCTGAGGAAGGAAAGGTGTCCAAGGGGTGGAGAGGTCAGGTCTCGGTGCTGTTCCTGCTCCAACTGGAACAGGCTCCCTGGAAATGTTTAAGTCTTTATTTCCCACTGATGTAGGTGATGTTTGTGCCTTTCACAGGAGTGTTTGTTGAAATATACTTTGTGTGTTTTTCCAACTGCTGAGCTGTGGGAATCTAAAGAAGAGTAGAGGTGGTTTGGGGATAAATGCAGTATATTAAAAAGTGGATATTTCTTAATACTTATGTATTAGCAACTTGTTCACCTTAGGAGCTTTATCTATGACCTTCCCTTTCACTCTCCATCTGGTCAGTGTCCAAGGAGAGCTGGATGAAAGTCCCTTCTGGACAAGTTAATCCTGTTCCCTAAACTGGATTGGGGAAAAGTGGGTGGCTTTGAGGGGCACCAAGTTGCTGGAGGACTGAGGGGAAAGGGGCTTGATTAAAGATTAAAGAAGGGGCATTTTAGGGTGTAAACCCCAGCCCTGGCTCTTCCTAGAGACCTTGGAGAGAAGGATTTTCCTGTTTTCCCTTTGGGTATGACTTTGGTTGCCGTGGCTCAGCTGATGAATGATAACTTCAGGCTGGTAACATGATCGTTCCCAGTGCTCTGTGGGTCCTCTGAGGCTGTTCCAGTGATCTTAATCTGCAATAACACTGAGACAAAATGGAGGCTGGAGGAAAAAAAATACAGCAAATCCAGGCTTTTTGGGAAGGACCAACTCCCAACTGCTCGGGGTGGCCAGCTGGGATGGATGGAGCCACAAGAGTGTTTAGAGGGTTTGGAAACCTCTCTACTCCCTGAGGGAATCATCACCTCTTGAAATGCAGGAAGAGGATCTGCTGCATCTTAGAGAATTACTGCTTTGTGGACTTTCTGCTGTGGGCAGGGAAGGGGTTGTTTGGACAAGACAAGAAGAAGAGGATGTGACAGATACTATATAAACCGGATCATGTGCTCCTGATGTTTTCTTACACTATAAGAGTTAGAGCTTGGTGGCGTTTTCAGCCCTTCAAAGCTGAAAAAATTGACTATTTTATCCACCATTTCATTAAAGTGTGGGAATTGGCACCATGGGCTAATGCCTAACAGGCTTCCAAAAGAAAAGAGAAAGGGGGGAAAAAAAAATTCCACTCAGATGTATAATGAGGACATCTGCAGAGCTGAGTTCCTTTTCACTGAGCAGAATAAAACCCATTTATAAGGGCCATAAACTGCTCTGCTCCAGGGCATTAAGGGAATCGCTGGCTGACGAGTCAGTGGCACAAGCCTCCCCTGTGGATTGGGTATTCCATGATTGTTCATTACAGCCCTTCCCAGGCTTTCCTGTAAAGGCTGGTGCTAACCATTGTGGGAGACAGGATACTGACCTCAGATGGACGGCTCTTTGATCCAGGACAGTATTTCCTAGGCAAAATAAAAGGGTTGCTACATCAGCTTCCCCACCACCACCCCCAAACCCTTCTTCCTCTCTGTGTCTAAATCTCATTAGTTTGACCTTTAGCACTTTGAGGAGCTGCTAAAGGGGAACTAACAGGTTAAAAATCAGCTTTTCTGTTCTGTTAACCCAAAAGATGACAAAACTGAGCGGGAAGGATAGAGCTGGTTCCCTGTCTGTACTCAGGTGGATAGAACAAGGCCTTGGTTTGGGCTCCAAAAGGTGCTAAGATGTTTGGTGCTCCTCACAGCTGCTGTGTGGCCTCATTAGGGAGTTATTTGGGAGCATGTTCAGGGAAAAAGAGTGGGAGGGTTCGTACATCCCTGTGTACGAAGGATGGAGATATGTTAGGGAGAGATGTTCTCTAGTATCATTTATCCCTTTTTTTTGCTGTTCCCAAGCAGTACAGGACAGCAAATCCTGGGGAATGAGGGAGCAGAACCCCAATGTAGAGTAGCTGGAGTTGCCTGGCTGCTGAGCCCCTTCCTGAGCACAACCAACGCAGATTTTTATCTGAGATTGCCCTGAGCTCATAAAACTGATTCCTCTGTGCCTCAGCCCCAGGATTAGTCCCAACTTCCTCTCTTTCTATTTTAGAAGTTGCTCGTTGCCATGGGTTTTTTTTTTGGTCTGATAATTGCTTTTGCCCACAGGAAAGGATTTTTCATGGTGCCATGTAGCTGCACTTCCCTGCCTCCTTCACTTGTTCCATGCAGAGGTCTAAAGCCAGGCCACAAGCAGAGCTCCTGAATTTCCTATCAGAAGGCAGATCAATAACTCCAACCTGCCAGTTCTCTTGGCCTCCTTTTCTCCCTGTCTCCATCCTTGTTTCCCTGCAGGAACTCCCATCAACCGGATCCCCATCATGGCAAAGCAGATCCTGGATCTCTACATGCTCTACAAGCTGGTGACCGAAAAGGGTGGGCTGGTGGAAATCATCAACAAGAAGATCTGGCGAGAGATCACCAAAGGCCTTAATCTGCCCACTTCCATCACCAGTGCCGCCTTCACCCTGCGGACACAGTGAGTTGGGAAGGTCTGACAGCAGGCATGGCCTGGGCAGGACCAGGGTGTGGATCTGATCCCCTCCACTGCCCTCTTTTTTGCTTCTTTAAACTCCTCAGGGCTTGGAGAGTCTTGTCTGTCTCTGAAAAGCACTTGGCACAGGGAGGACGGAGAGAGGGAGACAGACCTGATTTTAGGTGTCAAGTATGAACCTGATCACTGGAATATACCTGTTAGCACTGGAAACTTGGAATTTGGCAGCTCCTCGCTGTGAGGATTGCTTTTCTGACCTGCAGTACTCATTTAGGGAAGAAAGAAAGGAAGAAAAAGTGGAATAAGCAGAAGAAAATGAATGGTGAAAGTAAAATGCCTGTAAAATTTTGTAACAGGGTGAAGCTGTGCTTTAGCTGTGAAAGGCTCGGCTCTGAGAATCTGCTCCCAGCTCTTATGGTTTTCTTGGGAGTTAGGAAACCAAGTCCCAGAGAGAGAAACTGTGGCCATTTCCCCAGCCTTTGGTACAACAGGCTGTTCCTGCAAATCTATGGGCTAAAGTGATAAGATTTGGTGCTGTCCAGTTCAAATGACTTGGACAAGGCTAATTCCTCAAATTTCCTTCCTTGTTGTGGTCTGAGATCTTAGTTCTTAGGATTTTAGATTCTCAATTGTAAAGGAATTGTGGATGATTCTTAGACAGCATTTTAGTTGTAAAGAAGTTCTGGATGATTCTTGCCTGCCCTTATGGGTGTAGGATATATTGACATGTTTTCCTACAAACACTGAGTGAATTCAGGGTTTGAGCTTTGCTTCACATACCAACTGCCCAGTGCTTATCACAGCAGTGCTCCTGATATGCAGACTCCAGATCTGCAGAGAACCTCAGGCTGAGAGTCTTCCTGCCCCCAGTGTGTCTTTCTGAAGCCTGTAATTCCATGTTCTGCTAAGAAACTGCTGGAGTTTCCCTGTGCTCCCCTCTCCCCAGGTACATGAAGTACCTCTATGCCTATGAGTGCGAGAAGAAATCCCTCAGCTCCCCAGCAGAGCTCCAGGCTGCCATTGACGGGAACCGACGGGAGGGCCGGCGGCCCAGCTACAGCTCCTCCTTGTTCAGCTACTCACCCACCACCACAGGGCCCCCTTCCCTCCTGTCTCCCCCCAAAATCCGCTTCCCCATCATTGGCGTGGCACCGAGCAGTGGGACCAGCAACCCTCGAGTGTCTCCAGCAGCACCGGTCAGAAAAGGTCAGCTACTTTTACTCAATGGTTGGAGGCATTGAAACAGTTCTTTTCCATTTTACCCACCCAGGCTCGTTTGGATTTGAGATTTATGGGATTTGGGTGGCTCGAAATGGCCTGCCTGTGGTTTAAACCTTTCTGTGAGAGACTGACTCTCTTCTCTTTCTCCAGGTGATGGAGTACCCTTGACTGTGTCTATGCCAAATCGTATTGCTGTGCCAGTGACCTTGAGTAGCCAGCAAGCAAGTGTGGCAGCAAGAACAGCCACCCTGGAGCAGCTGAGGGAGAGGCTGGAGTCAGGAGGGCCTCCAGAGAAGAAGGTCTCTCGGATGACTGAGGAGGAGCAGCGGCTTGTCCAGCAGGCTCTGCAGCGCAACCTGTTCAGCATGGCACGGCAGATCCCCATGAAGATCAAAATCAATGGCAAGGGTAAGCAGCAGAGACAAAACACAGCCAAAAAGCTTTTAGCAACTGCAGCAGGGGATGAAATGCTCCCAGTCTGGAATGTCAAACACACAGGTCTGTCAGAGTCCCAGACAGAGGTCACCTCAAGAAGATGCTAAAATGGAGCACAACAGTTGCAAAGCTGAACTGTGGCAATGTTTTTTTGAGTTTTACTGCTGGTTTTATTTCCCAGCCTCTTCTGAATCCAGCTTTGATTCAGAAGAGCCTTTGCCATGTTCAGGAAGGTCTGCATCCAAGCTGATCAAACCAACCTGACCTACCCAATGAGACCCTTTCTCCAAACTGGTGACCTCCTGTGTCCAGCACAGCGAGGTTACTGCAGGGCTCAAGCTCTTCCACCTCCACAAAACTTGCACCCTGTTAATTGATAGTGGAAGTAACAGCTTGGTACAGGTCACCAGCTGCAGGAGACTTGGAGAGAGATGCCCAGCTTTTAGGAATCATTTCCCAGGTGGGGTGAGGAGGCTGTAAAGACCTGTGTGTCTGCACATGGCACTGTGTGTCCTATGGCTTTTTAGCAAGGCAGGTGATTCCTACCCATATCTGCACAGCCTCAGAGCAAAGAACTGCTAGCAAGGCTGGGTTAGGAGGTCACATCCAAGCAGCGTTCATGGCCTGTGAAATGCTCTCCTGAAATGCTTTGGAAAAAAAACCTCACCCTGGAAAGGTCCCTCATTTTAATCAATACTGTGATAGAGTGGCTTCAGAAGTTGATTAATGCCCTGGCTCCCTTACCTGTCCCAGGGCTGCACCTCACTGGGCAGGCAAAGCCTCAGTCCCAACAGCTGCTTCCTCCAAACCTTTTGATCCATTAAAATTAAAGGCCTCAGCTCCCTGCTAATTGTATATTAGGAAGGAGGCACAAGGCCAGGCAAGTTCGGCAAGGCTTAGAAGAAAGGGAAGAGGTGTTCTTGTTCTGGCAGTGCTGGTCAGTGCTTTTTTGAGATGCTTTGCCAGAAATATGCATGGAAAAGGATCAAAGTAGATTCCTCTGAAGCAGCAGCTGGCATTGGGACTTCACTGTTCCGGTCAGCTGTGCATCCACCTAAATTTCACATAAAAACTGAAACAGTGAATAAAAGGGAATACAAATTTTATCAAGTAATGTTCATTCCCTCTCATCTCACTTTACTTTCACCCTGAACTTCCTAAATCAAAATGCTGAGAACAATTTTAGTCCCTACAAATAGTAACAGGCTGAGCCCTGAGGATTCAGGGGTAGCATTCCCACCTTTGTGAGCTGACTGTGGGCAAGGCTGTCCTGTCTTCTGTGCCCTAATTTTGCCAACTGCACAATCAAAACCATAATGTGCTTGGTAAGCACAGCGTGAGCTTATCATGGCTTGATAACAACATTTATGTTAAACCTTAACAATGTGGAGTTTTTAGGCAGTTGATGGCCTTGCTGTCCTCAGAGGAGGAGCAGTCCTGAAATCCAGGCTCACCACAGGTTGGTGGTTCAGAAGCTTCTGGAAAAATCTGAGATTCAGCTCCCCTCAAACATGGCTGCAAACTCAGCCCCTGCTCTGCCTTGATACTTCCAGAGCTGCCCATCGTCCTCCAGTGTGAGGATATAGGAAAAGGTCCCAGATTTCATGCCGAGTGGAATGTTCCTGGGTTTTCCCCTCCCTCCAGTGGCCACTGGAGCTGCTGCAGTCCAAGCAGCTCCAAGTCACAGCAGCTCCCTGAGGGGCTGAGAACTGGGCCCTTGCTCCCAACAAGGGCCACAATCCAGCTGATTTAAATATGGTCTTGTCTCATGTGCTCCCAGCCCTTTCTTGGGAGGAGAATGTTAATTTGGCCTTCAGAGAAAGATTTCCAAATGCCAGTGGGCTCCCAGCCTCCCCTGAGCTCACACCAAAGCGCTTACACACAATTGCAGACTGGTTTGGGTTGGAAAGAACATTAAAGCTCATCTCATTCCACCCCCTGCCACGGCAGGAACACCTTCCAATAGACCAGGTTGCTCCAAGCTCCATCCAGCCTGGTCTTGAGCACTTCCAGGGATGGGGTAGCTTCTCTGGGCAACAGAAATAATAGAACATGGACCTTGTGTGGGGTCTTCCCCACCAGAGAGAGGATAAAAGGAGGGCTGTGTTCATCTCAAGGGAGCACAGGGAACGAGACAGTCACTCTCTAATTCTGCATCTCTCTTTTTCTGGAAGAAGACAAGCCCGACTCAGCAGCAGCACTGAACTTGTCACCCAACGGCATTGGGAGCATTAACATGTCGGTGGAGATCAACGGCACCACATATGCTGGTGAGAAACCTCTCCTGGAAAGGGGGAGAGCCAGGCTTTGGGAGCAGAGTGGGACAGGGTGGGGGTGGTGTGTTCCCATGCTCTGGGCTTTGCCAAGCTGGGAGCTGTCTGGATCAGAAAGTACAGGAGGAGCTGATTTCTGTTCTCTTTTTTGGGCCCGATATTTTTAAAATCTAAGGGAGGGGTCTTCTGTGGAGATGTTAATAGGAAAAAGTATTCTTCCTCTTCTCCTGAGGAGGAGCTTTATTCAGCATTTCCTCACATATTTCTGGCAAGTAGGAATTGTCCCCTGTATTATGCTCAAGCAGTTTTGCTTCTGCAGGTCACACCTGTACATCCTTGGGTAAATCCCAAGTGGGAGGCCTGGTTCTTCCATCCAGTGGAAGTTGCTTCTCTCCTCCAAAGGTGTAGAAGCCATTTGGGATCTGTTTTCTGTAAGGACAACATCCTTACAGGCTGCGAGACCAAGGGATTCCTTCCACAATTAGCAATGACCTCTGGTCTGGCTCTGAGTCTGCTTGTTGTGCCCTGGGCCTCTCTCCCTTGGCATGGGGTCTTTGGGGCTGGATAGCTTCCCCTTTGCTCTGTGTCCTGCCCTTCCCACTCCATCACCATCTTCTCTGCCTCCCAGGAGTGCTCTTTGCCCAGAAACCCGTTGTCCACCTCCTTGCCGGCTCCAGCACCCACAGCTCCTGCAGCAGCAGCAGCAGCAGCAGCAGCAGCTCCCACTGCTCCCCCAGCCCTACCTCATCCCGGGGAACGCCCAGCGTGGAGCCCTCCACCAGCTGGTCTCTCTGACGGGCGGCCCAGTCCCTGTCTCACACTGGCCTTTGGCTCCCGGAGTGAGCCAGGAGGGAGTCGCACAGATACCTCATCTCAAGGAACCTGCTTTTGTGATGGGCCAGCGGCAAGATGGTGATGATGATGATGATGAAACCTTTCCATACCAGCAAGTTTTTCTTCATCATCTCTTTGTCCGGCCTTTTTTCTTTGTTCTTCCCCATTCTTCCTCCCTTTTGCTCTTTGTTTTCTTCCTCCTCCTCCTCCTCCCAGGGTTTGCTGTGTTCCTGTCAGGGGTGAGACATGGAGGGGGGCATGCCTGGCGTTTTTCAATCAGGGATGGATAGGAACTGTGGGTTCAGACATGGCTGAGACGTCACCAAGGCAGGTGGAAAGAGCTGGAGTTGGGGCAGAGAAACTTGGTTCTCCTTGAATCAGGAGCCACAAGAACTCTTCCTAACAACCAACTCCGTGTTTAGACAATCCTAAGAGCTGGCAAGGTGCCTTGCTGTGTCCTCCTTTGGCTTGTGCTGCAGGAGAGGCTAACTGCTTGTTTTCTTTCTACTGCATCCATATGTCCTCACAGGAGGTCTGTGAGCCTCTTTCCCCCTCTACACAGTTTTGGCTTGAGAGGAAGGATTTCCTTCTTCCCTGCCACATTAAAACCCTTTCCATGAGCTTCTTGGTTCTGGCCAGTGCTGCCTGATCCCTCCTGTTGCCTTCAGGCTTTCAGCCAAGTTTTCAATGCCCTTGACCTTGCCTGTCTCCCATGAGGAATTCATCCCACTGACCTTTACCCCTGACAGCCTGAGCTTCTTGTGGTTCCTCCGATCCTCTGTCCCCATGACACTGTCACTTAGGTTGATCTGGGCCTTCCTGGAGTGACATCTGTCTCCTGAGGTGGTTTTCCCTAGCCCCTTGAAGCTCCCCAAATCTGTGTGCTGAAGAAACAGGAGGTGATCTCTAAAATCCAACTCAGCAGGGCCACAGCATGTGCAAAGGTGTTGTGGTTAACGTTATACACGTGGGGGTTTTGTCTCTGAACAAACCCAGCAGCCCAGGCCCCTTCAAACTGTACCTGAGTGGTGAAGACCTTTTGCTCTCCAGGGGAAAGTGGAGAACAGGAAATCAAGCCCTTCCTTGCCCTTTCCCCTCAGACCTCCAGTTGGAAGCAAAGCTGGCCTTGACTCCATGAATCAGCTCTTGCTCAGGTGACCTCGTGCTGTCTCCCCCTCCTTCTGGCCTTTCCCCAGCCTGGAGAGCTGATCCAAGCTTCATCCCTCCTGCCCTGGTGACATCTTTCCCATATATCCTGCCCTGGTGACGTCCTTCTCATGCTCCAGGCCCAAGTCAGGGTTTTTTGAGCAGATGAAATACCTCAGATATGTACTTGTTGTTGGGTTGGTTTTGTTTGTTTTGGGTTGGTTTCTTTAACCTCTTCAGGAAGTATTGGCATATCTTATCGCTTGGTTTTTTAATATGTGGGTTTGCTGACATTGTGTTTGTTTGTTGTTTTTTTTTTTAATTTTAAATGTATCACCAAAGACAGAAAGTTAAAACAAGGCTGAGCAAAGCAGCAGTGGTTTCCCCATCCTTTAGGCCAGCAGGAGCCAAGCTCCAGCATCATCCCAGGACATGTGCATGACAGAAGGGCCAGGTGGAGGCAGGAAAAGAAGGCAGGAGTGATGCTCACTTAGATTTGTCCAGAGGGAGGGAATGTACATGTCCTCAGATGGATGCTGCTCCAGGATGTCCCATCCAGCTGCTTTTAGTTGGAGTAGTACCCACCCTCTGGGCATGGGGAAGCTGGGCTGATCCCACAGGCCTCCATGGCATTTCATCCTTGGAGACTCCCAGAGGTTTTTTCAGACTCTGAGGCTCATTCAGATTACTTTTTTCCCTTTTTTTGTTTTCTTTTAGTTGTTTTTTTTTTATTATTTTGGGGTGGGGGGGTTATTTTATTAGGGAGTGGGGTTGGGGCTGTTTCCTCTAAGTGGGACTGGGGCACTTTTTGCTTTTCCTTGCGTTTTGCTCTCTGACCCTGGAGAGCAGAGGTTGGTCTGGGGTGGGTTCTGTCTCACATGCTAACGTTGTGTTTTCTTGCACAGAAAGGCACTCAATCACTGAACTGCTTTGACACTACTAGAGTATTAATGTTTATAAGCTTTACTCAACCTAGACTGGAACTAGCCAGGACTAACAGATTGTTTTGTATCCAATTCAGGGAAAGAATCAGGTTGGGATGTTAACAGATACCTCAGTTAAATAAGCTGCAAAGATAAACTGGTCCTTTCTCAGTCCAGTGTGACAAGGACCATTCAGACTGTGAAGAGTTAACCCTTTCCCTAAGCCTGGCTTTGATCCTGGCAGTCTGAGCTCCAGATCTCCTACTGAGCTGCCAGGCTTTGGGGACAGGGTTATGGAAACCAGCAGCAGAGCCGGGGAAGGCTGAGCAAGGGTGGTGAATCACCCCCCTGCTCCATTTCATCGACTGTGTAGTACTCAGGGTTTGATACTGCAAGTAGGACTGTTCTTGTGTGAAGTGCTCTGCTTTGCAGTGTTGCTCCATCCTCTCCCAACTCCACACCAGCCAAGGTTATGCAGCAAGCAGCCAAAAAAACAGCCCCCAGTTCGCTCCAGTGCAGCCTCCATGCTCCTGTTTCCAGGGGGAGATTTGCCAGCTGGGAAAACCAAATCAGACCTGCTTCAGGCAGCTCCCAGTTGATGCTGGGAAGGCACAGAAGCTGGGACAAGGAGGGAGAGGCTGTGTGTGCCTGCTCGGCTCCCAAAGTGAATGTGAACATGTCACACCAAGTCCTTTTGGCCGCTGCACGTGCGTGTGTGTGTGTGTGTGTGTGTGCTCCAAAGGGATTGGGATCAGATGTTCTTTCCAAACAGCTGCAGCAGCCTTGCTACTAGTTTTCTTACCTATTTAAAAAAAAATAATAAAATAAGTAAATAAAAACAAATGTGATAGCCTAGGCGGTGGATAAATACCTCAACGTCTCCTTCCAACAAGTGTCTGTATATGTTGTTGTTGGGTTTTTTCTATCTTACAGGTTATCTGAATGTTTATATTCCAATAAACTTCTACCTCTTCACACTGTGACCCCCAAGCCTGTTTTGTGCCCCTGGCTGTCTCCCTGAATTTAAAGATTTCCCCTTTTTTTTTGCCTAGGAAAGTATTCCTAGAGGCTGAGTCAGTCTAGCTGAGGTCTGGATCCTTTCAGGGGCTTTGGGCCTCCAGTTTGGAGCTGGGCTGGTGGGATGTTTTTGGGGATGGGGGTTAGGAATGAACTGGATCCTTGTGGGCTGGAATGATGGAGCTTCCAGACTGACAGAAACCACATGGGATTTCCTTTCCCAGGTGTTGCTGAAGCTGCTATACCTGACCCAGCTCCCTTACCCAGGCTGGGGCAGGAGCCTGTCTCCCAAACTCCTCCCCTGTCATCACCTCCTCCCCACAAAAAGGACATTTAATGCTTCCTTGCCAGTTTTGCTGTTTGCGTGGCTCCTAATGCTGTTTTTCCAGTCATTGAACCAGTTTGGCAGTGGGAGAGGAACTGGTTTCTAATCCCTTTTATACCAGCCTTTCAAATGCCCCATACCTGCATTTGTTTTGGCTGGGGGCCCATTTGTGTCGGCTGGGTCGTGGGAAGGGTCCAACCCAGTGGGGTGAGACAGTGCCCGCTTTTCTCCTTCAAACATCCCTGTCCCTTGATGGAACCCAGCTCAGACTCTGGTACAGCTTTGTCCAGGTCCTGTTCCCCTTAATCCCTCCCTCCAGGGCTTGAGGCAAAGCCAGCTCTGGTCACAGCAAGGTTTTTCCCCAAAGCAGCCATGCAGATGCCACCTCTGAAACCCACGTTTCCTAAGGAACTTTAGTTTTGATATCCAGGAGTTTTGTTCCCTGCTCCCTAAATGTCCAACATGCACGGATGCCACCCTGCCAGGGAGACTGCAAACCCCACAGGCATCCCTGCCAGAAGGGATAAAACCCAGCTCACCACCTGCAGGATGAGTCCTTTGGGCACAGCTAGGGGAGGAGGTTCCCCTCTTTCAGGGCCAGGTTTGGGTGTCTCACACCACTACTTTGAATCCAGTCTGGACACCCCAAATCCCCCCTTGCAGGTGCTTCCACTCTCCTCCGTGCTCTCTGTGCCCCTCACTAAGCATGGTCTTAATCATGTCCAAACTGCATCAGCCCCATGGCCACTACAGTGGCTGCATCTGCTGTCCCTTCCAAAAGTGAGGGTGAGGATGGCCGCAGTGAGGAAGGCCATGGCACAGTGAGGGTGAGGATGGCCGCAGTGAGGAAGGCCATGGTGAGGAAGGTCACGGCACAGTGAGGGTGAGGATGGCCGCAGTGAGGAAGGTCATGGCACAGTGAGGGTGAGGATGGCTGCAGTGAGGAAGGCCATGGCACAGTGAGGGTGAGGATGGCTGCAGTGAGG
>JAWWEE010000016.1:20930997-20970751 GCA_035221455.1 Xenops minutus | reverse complement strand
CGCAGTGAGGGTGAGGATGGCCGCAGTGAGGAAGGTCACGGCACAGTGAGGGTGAGGATGGCCGCAGTGAGGAAGGCCATGGCACAGTGAGGGTGAGGATGGCCGCAGTGAGGAAGGCCACGGTGGGCCATGAGGCGCCGCAGCCCCGGGCAGGGCCGCGCTCCCGTTCCCATCCCGGTTAACCCGGGCCCGGCCCGGCCCGGCCCGCTGGGGCGGTTTAACCTCGTCCTGTCCTGGGGTGGATTTAACCCCGTCCCTTCCTTTTGGGGCGAGTTTAACCCCATTCTGCCTCGTCCCGTCCTTCTGGGGCGGGTTTAACCCGGTCCTGCCCCATCCCTTCCCTCCGGGGCGGGTTTAACCCGGTCTCATCCTTCTGGGGCGGGTTTAACCCGGTCCCTCCCCGTTCCATCCTCTTGGGGCGGGTTTAACCCGGTCCTGCCCCATCCGTTCCTTTTGGGGCGGGTTTAACCCCGTTCCGTCCCAGCCCGTCCTTCTGGGGTGGGTTTATCCCGGTCCCTCCCCGTTCCATCCTGCCGGGGTGGGTTTATCCCGGTCCCTCCCCGTCCCGTCCCGTCCCTCCGGGGCGGGTTTAACCCCGGTCCGGGAAGCGGAAGCGGCGGCGCTGCGGGCGGCTGGGCCGGGCCGGGCCGGACTGGGCCGAACTGGGCCGAACTGGCCCGGACTGGGCCGAACTAGGCCGGACTGGGCCAGGCTGGGCCCGCCGAGCGCGGCCGAAGAGGTGAGGTGAGGTGAGACTGCGGGGGGACACGGGGGAGACCCTCAGGGGAAGGGGACACGGGGGAGACCCTCATGGGGACACGGGAGGGACCCTCATGGGGGAGAGACCCTCATGGGAAGCGGGGCCAGGGGGACACGGGGGGGACCCTCATGGGAAGCGGGGCCGGGGGGGGACACGGGCAGGGAACGGCCCGGGCCGGCCCAGGAGCGGCCCCCAGACCCACGGGGCAAAGCGCCCCCCGGCCCCGCTCCCGGAGGGGTGCGAGGCCCGGAACCCGCAGGAACCCGCAGGAACCCGCTTGCCCCCGCAGATGCATCACTGCCGGCGGTTCCGGTCGCCGGAGCAGGAGGCCGAGCTGGGGCACAGGTGGAAGCGGAGGCGGTCCCGGAGCAGGGAGTGCGAGGGCAGGCTGCGCTACCCGCCCCGCAGGGACCTCCCGCGGAGGTCGCGGTCCAGGAGGTAGGAGCGCTCGGGTGGGTTATCCCAAAAACCCTCGTCCTGAGCCTGTTCCCAAGCTGGTGATCGTTCCCTGACAGCAGATCGGCTTTAAAGGTGTCAATCCCAGGGGTGGGAGTGAAGGGCTTGCTTGTGTCTGTGTGTGTGTGTGTGTGCCTTCCCTACTGCACTGAAGTTCTGCCCGAAGAAACTTGCTTGCTTTGATATTAGCAAGGGAACAACCTACCCTGGAATCATGTTTCTATGCTGGGGAGGCATTAAAGCCCTTCTCCCAACAACCCACTTCCTGCTGACAGGATTGAAGTCAGATTTAAAGTAACAACACTCCTCTGTCACCTCAGAAAGGATCCCAGCTAAAGGTTCCGAACACTAACTGATCTCTCCCACTTTAGTTCTGGATTTTACCCGTGATCCTTGCTTTGTTCAGTGTTTCCACAGGGACAATTAGGTGCTGGAAATAGGATAAGGCCTCTGATAAGAGAATGGTTCTGGAATAGAGGCAGGAGTCATGTGTGCAACCAGCATAGACTGTTGGTACTGGGGCTGCTGTGGTTCTACTGGTTGGACTGGGCAGGTGCAGCCAGGCTGGAGCTGAGCTCTTCTTTAAATGTTGTCTAAGCCAATTCCTCTCCTCAGCCTGGCTTTTGTTTACTTGAAGGGAGCAGATTGTGAAACACAGCTGGGTCATGCAATGGGCTTTTCCATTTTTTGATCTGATGGGTAATTTGGGACAGATTTGGGTGGAAATAGGCTTTTATTGGGTGAAAGCAGTCTTATCCCTTAGTTTCAGACTCAGCCTCTCAGGTCTTCTCTGGTTTTGAGTCCTTCATGCTGTTGTTATGCTTCCTGTGTACTTCTAAAGCCCACAGTGAAGTTTCACCAAGGTATGTTTAGACAGATGCTGGAGCAGAGCTACAGGGTTTGTGTTTTGAGTAGTTTAACTATGACCAAGACCCACTGCTGCCTTGGCAGAGTCTGGAATTTTACTCTGGATCCACACTGAGTTGAACCCCCACACTCAAACCTGTGTCCTGTTAAGCTGTCAGTGAGGGGAACTCATTGTTGACAAGGCAGAGAGGTGCAAATAGCAAAAATTCCTGTTTCCAGGCTGAAGGTCGTGGTTAGCCACGTCGTTGCAGGGTGGCACATACCCAGGATTATTTTGGGAAGCCAATACACTACTTTTATTTTGGAGTTACAACATCTTCTACCTAAAACGCAGCCTCTTTCTCAATGAGTTATGAAACAGGACTCAAAGTGAGATCTGGTTTGTTGGACCATCTGGGGTGGAGAATGCAGTTGTGCTTTGGGAGGCAGAAGCAGGACGGGCTGCTCTCATCACTGATGGGCCCCCATGGTACCCAAACCTTTATGTGTGATGCTTGTGTGTAAATACACAGGTGAACTTTGAGAACTTCAGGCCCTTTCTGATGCAAAGATAAGCTTAGCCAGAAGTTTTCTTTACATGTTGGGAGGTTGTTGCTAGAGGGGCAGGAGCTTGGCTACACTATGGAGAGCATATATTCTTTCTGGCTCTTTCTAATGATCTGTGGGACTGGGGTGTGTGTGCACACGCCAAAGACTTGGTGTTTTGGGACTTCTGGTCCTCCCCCTGGGGTGACAACTAGAGCCCCACTGCTGGGTTTAGTTCTCATTTATTTAGGAACTAATGAGAGACCTTCCCGAGGGAAGAGAAACTGTGACAAACACTTGTGTGTGGTGGCAGAGGTGGCTCAGGTGAGGTGGAATCATAGAATCCCAGAATAGTTTGGGTTGAAGGGGCCTTAAAGTTCATCCAGTTCCACCCCCTGCCATGGGCAGGGACACCTTCCACTAGCCCAGATTGCTCCAAGTTCTTCCAATCTGGCCTTGAACACTTTGAGGGCTGTGAGTCCACAACAAGGTAGGCAGCTCAGATGGACCTCTCAGAGGGTGGTTTTCCCCCAGCTCGCTGAAATGTGGGAATGCCACACGGTTTTCTCTCACAAACATCTTTAGTGGTCAGCATTTGAGGCACAGCAGAGGGTTTGAAGTTCCTGCCACAGGGAGTGGGAGCAGGAGGACTTCTTCTCTTTGGTGACCAAGTGAGAGGACCTGAGGGAGCGGCAGGGAGCTGTGTCAGAGGAGTTAGGTTGGATAGGAGGGAAAGGCTCTTCCTCCAGAGGGTGGTTGGGCACTAGAACAGGCTCCCCAGGGCAGTGGTCATGGCCCCAAGTCTGACAGACCTCAAGGAGCATTTGGACAACACTCTCAGGCTCATGGTGGGACTCTTGGAGTGTCCTGTGCAGGGCCCAGAGTTGGACTCAATGATCCTTGTGGGTCTCTTCCAGCTCAGGATATTCTTTGATTCTGTGACTTAAGTTTTAGCAGGACTCAGCTCTCCGTGCTTTTCCAGGCTTTTAAGAGCATTGTTGTTTGTGCTGCAGCCATGAGAGGATGCCTTACCACAGGAGATGCCGGCGGGACAGCGATACCTACAGGTTTGAAGAACGAAGCCCGTCCTTCGGGGAGGATTATTACTCGACTCGCCCACGGACCTGGCGGCGATCCAGAGGCAGGGATCAGCACCATCCAAAGAGATACCAGCACCACTGCCGAAAACGCAGGAGCAGGTCTTGTAGCAGTACCTCCTCGGTGAGTAACATCCAGAATGAGCTCAGGAATGGTCAGGGTTTAACTAGTTCTTGCCTCCTTTCAGCTCCAAACGCTCTGGGTGAGTAACTCGAATCCTGTTTCTGTGTTTGTTTTCATTCCGTGGAATGTAAAGTCCCAAATCTGTGTTGTGTTAAGTGGGAAGCATTTGTATTCACTAGTCCAGGCCCTGTAGCCTTAACATGCGAGAGAACTAAGCCGTGTTCTTTACAGCCAGAGAAGGGAACAGAGAGAGTTTCCAGTGGCACCCACTTGATGGGCTGACGAGGGCGAGCCTTGGCTGCAGGCCAACCCTGCTCTCAGGGATCCCTATTGCTCAGGTTTATCTATGGCCAGAGCTTCACTTCTGCCTACAGCTGCTGCTTCTCAGGGGGGGTTTGATATGCATCGTTCCTTGGCTTTGTGCCAGGATCCCCTTCTGGGCGGGATCCATCAGCCCAGGTCTCCAGAGTTGTTATTAACCCCTCCCAGTACTCAGAGAGAGGCTCCCACCTTCTGAGGACATGCCCGTGTGCTCTTCCACTGTTTCCAGTTGGATTTCAGCTTCTTTGCAAACTTAACCCTGAAATGTAGCATTCCTTCCAGGGATTATCAGGGAATATTTGGAGCTGGGGCGGGGAGGCTGCTCCCAGGAATACCCTGAAAGTGGTGTGAGGTATCAGACCAAGTGCTTCACTGCTCCTTTCCACCTCTCATTTTAAATGTTATCGCAACTAAATGATTGAGTCTGATCCCAGCAGTTGGATAATCTGCATGGCTGGGAACTCCTGAACTTCTCCTCCTTATTTCTTTCCAGTTGAATTTTTAATTTTAGTTCTAGAGAGAGCCAGGGCTGTGATGGAAACACTGCAGCGTGGGGTGTGCACAATGGTGATGATGTGCAGGTTTGGGCTGGCACATGCACAGTCCTGAAGCCTCACAGCTGTCCCACCTGTCCTCTCTACCTTCCCCTTCATTTCAGCTGATTTTTTGGGGGAGTTTTGATCCTAGCTCGTTATTTTGGACCAGCTATAGGGGGCAAGTGGCACCGAAGAGAAGCCCACTAGAAGCTTGGGCATGGAAATGTCAAGGTTTTCATTAATTTCTTTGGCTGTAGAGATTGTTACTATTTTTAAGGCTGACTAGAACAAGATGAGGAATTAGGGCAGCTTGTTTCATTGGACCCTGGGTCCTTGCAGGAACGTTTGGCTGGTTTTCCAGTAGAAGCCTGCAGTAGCAGGGGCTGAATATGACCTCAGACCTTGCCTGAAGTGTTCCCCAGAGATTAATGTACCTGTCTTGTTCTTAAGAGTTTTCCCAGTTTTAAAATGGCACCCCGAGGCTGGCGTGCCCCACCAGGTCTGTGCACAGCCAGTTGGGTGTGCGGATTTAGGATTGATGTGGTACTTGGTTCTGTCAGGATGGGAAGGGCTGATTCACAGCTGGAGCAGGACACTAGTCTGGGGAGCTGGAGATGGATTAACCGAGGTACAAAGAGCATGATACACAGAGGGATAGCTGCTACTCTGGCTTCTACTGGGCAGCCTGTCCAAACTGAGCACTCATCATGCTTGCCAGCGGAGAAATGACATTCTTCTGGCAAAGCCCTCCTTCTCCTCATGCTTCTGGCAGCATCCTCCAGTGCTGCAGAGGGAGCTCCTCCTCTGTGGGGAATGGTGGTGCCACGCCAAGCCACCTTCACACTGGAGCTTCCCAGCTGCTGCTTCCCTTCCTGGAAGAGGGGGGCATTTCCCTGCCCGAGAGGTGGCTGTGGCACCAGAGGCCGTAGCTAACGAGAGAGTTTTCTTTACATACCTGTAGCTGTTGATGACTTTTCTGTTTTGAAGTTAGTTTGTGTCTTGACGTGTCCCTTGCAATATCCCTATCGTTATATATGCTGTGTGCCTTATGAAATGCTGGGATCTGGAAAATCCAACCACCACCGCACCATCGTCTCTCCACCTTTGAATGACAACACAAAATGCCGTCTCGGGGGGCGGTGTGTGCAGAGAAGCCAACAGAGCAGTAAGCGCAGCAGGAGCGTGGAAGATGACAAGGAAGGTCACCTGGTGTGCAGGATCGGCGATTGGCTCCAAGAGCGATGTACAGCCACCTTTCGTAAAACTTTACCTCTCTACTTTTATCCCCGTGTTAGACCAGATCTCTCGTATTGTACTGGAGGGGTCTCTATAGTGTTTTATTTACTGAGCAGTAACTTGCCTGAGGCAGACCGTAGACACTTGACTTTTAAAGAGTGTAGCAGTGAGAGACATTTTTTTTGTTTGCTTTGACATTTTATTGCTGTGAAATTGCAGGAGCTCTGCTCTTGCCAAGCCCCCGAAGTTCACATCTGCTTCTGTTTTCTCTCCTAGATGAAATTGTCGGCAGCCTTGGTGAAGGCACTTTTGGCAAAGTGGTAGAGTGTGTGGACCATGCCAGGTGGGCATCTTTCCCTTCCAGGTAACTCATCTGTCCCTTGTGAATCAAGCCCAGGGTGTCACAAGCACGGCAGTTTTACCTGGGCTCCATGGCATCAAACTTGTCACCTTCCATGTGTTGCTACAGTAGAAATTGTTTCTTAGAGCAAGTGGAAGGCTCATACCTCAGCCCCTTGAATTTGCAGGCTGATGACTTAAGGGAAGCAGGGTGGGTTTGTTCAGTGGCACAGGTTCATAGAATAGAATCCTAGAACATCCTGAGTTGGAAGAGACCCACAAGGATCATCGTGCCCAACTCCTGCCCCTGCACAGGACAGCCCCAACAATGCCACCATATCCCTGAGAGCATTGTCCAAATGCTCCTTGAGATCTGTCAGGCTTGGGGCCATGACCACTGCCCTGGGGAGCCCATTCCAGTGCCCAGCCACCCTCTGGGGGAAGAACTTTTTCCTAATATCCGATCTAGCCCCCCTGGGCTCCAGGTGTGGAAGGTTGTTCTGCTGCCCTGAGCTCCAGCTGAGAGGTGGGCCCAGTGACCTTTTAATCTGCCAGGGCCTTTCTCTATTATATTTTTTAACCCCTTCTGTGATTACATTTGACTCTTGTCTCTTTCTGACCTTTCCTCTGGCTCTGAGCCATGGGCTCAGCTTGCTGTAGGAGCTGCTGGGCTCTCCTGCCTCCGTGGGAATCTCTAGCATGGTTGGAGGGGGGAGGTGGCTGCTGGAGTTGCAGTGACATTGGGGACTGCTGTGTCAGGAATGTCTCTAGTGTGTTACCCAGCAATAACCTTTCCCTTCAAATAACTACTGCCAAGCAGTGTAAGTCTTTGGCAGAGCTTTGTTAGGACAAATGACACATGAAAACATGACTTCAGTAACTGGGATGCACCCTCTCCCCGTAGGCTGAGGATGTGTGGGACACAAGTTTTTCCTCTCATTCCATCCTTCTGTCTCTTCCCTTACAGAGGCAAATCACAGGTAGCACTGAAAATCATAAAAAACGTTGGAAAATACCGAGAAGCAGCCAGGCTGGAAATCAATGTCCTGAAAAAAATCAAAGAGAAGGACAAGGAGAACAAATTGTAAGTTCCTACAAGACTCCTGGCTAGTCAGTACCACATCCTTGCATACAAGTTATCCAAAGAAACATGGGGCTTAGAATGTGCTTCCTGTGGTGAGGGGGAACTGGTCTCATTCCTCTGCTGCCTTGTCCCACTGGAATTGGGGAGCTCTGTCTAAAGGTGGCCTAGCAGGGAGGAGGTGTCACTCTGGATTGCTGTGCTCTTCAGTCAGCTGGCTTGGAGCTTTGCTCAGCATCCACTTCTAAAGTGGGCAGGAACAGGGAGAATGATTGTTTTGTGGATCCCTGAAGGATGGTGTCTAGGTTTAACAAGACAGAATGTCTGCTAAGAGACGTGGGAACCTTCCTGGGGTAGAAAGAGGGAAAACTCCTTCCTCCAAGTTATTATTTCTGTCTTAATTTAGAGGAAAACTAAGATGTCTGTGTTGACCAGGGGAAAGGAAAGGGCCTTCTTCCCCCAGAAAATCACCCCACTCATTTTAATTTAGAACAAACTTTAATTAGGAAAATATATAGAAAAGGATAACAGTTCTTAACTTCCATCTATCCATCTAATCTATCTCCAGTAAAAAAAGAACCAAACAAAACGGTTTGTAATCAACACCTTTGAACGAAATTGAAGTCTCTGCCCCCTGTGGGTGCAAATTATATTTAGGGACAGCAGGTGGCAATGTCGCGCCTTGGCTGGCTGCGGGCTCAGCTTTCCCAGGAACAGGGCAGAGGCACCGGTGGTCCCGAAAAGACTCTCATGGGATCGCTGGGGCAGAGGGACGGGGTGGAACCTTTTCCGTGGTGTGGAGTAGGCACGGTCCTGTCCTTTGTTCGAGAAAAAAAGTGTTGGATCGGGGTGGGGGGCAGAGGGGGCAGCAGCTTCTCCAGAGCCAGGGGGTGGAGGGAAGAGGGGCTTCTTCAGAGATGCTTCCACTTCCAGCAATCACCAGAAACAAAGTGCCAAACCAGCACACAGGAAGAAACCTCTCCCCCTTTCCCCTCCAGCTCTCAGGCTGGAATCTGAGTGATCAGCCACCCTTTTGTTAGCTCGTAGTGGTGGGGTTGGGCATTAGCTTCAACCTCTGTGTTGGTAGGAGAAGGAATTCCATAGCACATTCTGAAACTATAACAATTGCAAAACTCAGAGGCTTCAGCCACAAAATATAGAAAAGGGAAATAACAGTTCTTTACTGGTATAAATATATATTAGTAAAAAACTATATATAGAAAACAAAACCAGAACAATCAACAACACCATAACCAAAACTTTCAGTCAAGTGCTATCGTTACAGCTAGTTATAGCTACAAATAGCAGGTGGTGCTGTTGAGCTCCAGGGAGGCAGAAGGTGCAGCTCAGAGAGCCGTGCAGAGGGACAAAAAATTCCATGAAAGATTTTGAAACTACAACTGATGGTTAATCCTTGTCTCTCTCTCCCTGCACAGCTTGTGTGTCCTGATGTCAGACTGGTTCAACTTCCACGGCCACATGTGCATTGCCTTTGAGCTTCTGGGCAAGAACACATTCGAGTTCCTGAAGGAGAACAACTTCCAGCCATATCCTCTCCCTCAGATCCGGCACATGGCCTATCAACTCTGCCATGCCCTGAGATGTAAGCCACCCAGGGCCAGCTTTGCTCCCCAAAACGGGCGAGGAGGCGGCTGAGGAGGAGCTGGCTTGGCACTTGGATAGACAAATCTGTGGGGGTCTTCTCTCTGGTTCTTACAGACATTTTTCTCTCTGTTCTCTTCCCCATGTGCAGTTCTGCATGACAACCAGCTGACTCACACCGACCTCAAGCCAGAAAACATCTTGTTTGTCAACTCAGATTTTGACACTCTGTACAATGAGAATAAGGTGAGTTATGTCCAAAGGAGCAGTGAATACATCAGGAATAGCCTGCCTTTCCCTCCCTACAGAAGCTGGATCTTCCCTGCTCCATACAGGCCTTAAAAGCCTTCTTAGTGGGAACAAACTGGAAGTCAGGCCTCTTCTTTCTCCTGTGTCTTCTAAAAGCCTTCAGGCTCTCTCAGTGGCTCCAGTCCCTGGATACTTACACTGATCTGAGATGTAGACATCTCAGTTAAAATCCCTCTGATGAGTGGTGCAGACATGAGTTATGGGAGCTTTAGAAGGTCCCTCTCAAAGTCTGATCCTGACTTCTGTTTCACTTGCAGAGCTGTGAGGAGAAATCCATCCGGAACACGAGCATCCGTGTGGCAGACTTTGGAAGTGCCACCTTTGATCACGAGCACCACACCACCATTGTGGCTACCCGGCACTACCGTCCCCCAGAAGTGATTCTGGGTGAGAACTGCTGGGTTTTGGGGAGTCTCAGGGGGGCAGGGTGGACCAGTTGTCTCAGGATCAGGAGCCCTGCAATCCTTGGATAGATAACTTCTAGGTCTGTCTTGGTGTAATCTTGTGGCTCCAACAAAGAGCTAGTAGAAACGTGGTGGGGTTTATTGAGAGCACACAGTTAATTTGATTTTCTTTGCAGAGCTGGGCTGGGCACAGCCATGTGATGTCTGGAGCACTGGCTGCATTCTGTTTGAGTATTACCGTGGCTTCACACTCTTCCAGGTAGGATTCTTGTTCCATAAGAATCCTTAATGTCCAAAATGGCTCAGACTTAACTGAAGGGGAGAAAAATGCAGATCAGGCACTAAAAAATCAGAAGCTGAGTGTGAAAAGGAGCCCAGGAAAACTGATAGTTTGAGGCTTTGTGCCTTGCTGGAAGGAACAGGGTTCAGATCACTTCTGGGTTCGGATAATTTCTATTCCCTGAAGAAAGGGAAAATCAAGAGAGGAAGAGACAGGACCTGTAGCATTCCAGCTGGAGGCTTGTCTCTTCCTCCCCTGTACACTGCTATAGGTGACAGCCCTTTTGTCATCAGCTCTCCAAGCTCTGAGTTAACCCACCATTGCTCTGTTCCTTTGCAGACTCATGAGAATCGTGAACATCTTGTCATGATGGAAAAAATCCTTGGGCCACTTCCATCTCACATGGTCCACAAAACCCGGTAAGAACCTATTCCTGACCTCAGCCTTGTGGCTTAGGACTCAGGACAGCAATTCTCTGGCCTCACCTGGATGGGTATAACCATGAGAGACACCCTGCCTCACTGACTGTCACCCTCCCTTTGCAGGAAGCAAAAATACTTCCACAATGGCAACCTGGTATGGGATGAAAACACGTCCGATGGGAGATATGTCCAAGAGAACTGCAAGCCCCTAAGGGTAGGTGCTGCTCCCTCCCAGGAGCAGGGTGGAGTGCTTGGGCATGGGAACTACGCCTAGTAACTGGTTTTTACAGAGATCCAGACTCTCATCTGCAGTCATACTGGTCTGGCTAAGGCAGGATGTGTGTTGGGGAAGTGGAGGGATGGAGACAGCCATGGACTCAGGGCCTTAGGCTGAGTTCCCCCCTGCTTCCCTTTCAGACATACATGCTGCACGACTCGCTGGAGCATGCCCAGCTCTTTGACCTGATGAGGAGGATGTTGGAATTTGACCCTTCGCAGAGGATCACGTTCTCTGAAGCCCTCCTGCATCCCTTCTTTGCTGGCCTCTCTGCAGAGGAAAGGATGCTGTGTGGGCGAGGCACCAGCAGGGACCTGAGCAGATGACGGTTGGGATCTGTCCACATGGATCAGTCTGGCCTCTGCAGCTCAGCCCCCTCTTCTCTCCAGGTCCAGAGGGGCTGGGGCACTGCCACAAGGACCCTGCGGAGCGGAGAGGGAAGGAAAGCTCCATCGGAAAGCACAGATTTGTCTATTTATATGTTGTAAAGTTAAAATAAAGTGTTTCTTATTGTTTGATACTTCCCCTTGTAGGCAGATGTAGAGTTGTATTACTCCCAGCTCTGCCTTTTCTGCAAAGGAAGAGGGAGATGGTGAAAAATTAAATGAAATTGTTGAGGGTGAGTAAGGTTCTAAAATCAGAGAAGACAAATAAATAGCTGCACACACTAGCACACATGCATGAATAGTTGCACTTTATTTCAGGGCATCTCCCATAGTGGCAGAAACTGGTTGTTACAAACATTAGGTCACAAATGGAATATCAAGCAGTGCCACAGAGCAGTGATCTTCATCTGTCCATGACCAGAGCAGCACTCTGGCACAGTTCCTATGATGATGGGTCAGGCTAGGAATAGAAACTATCCCAAACACAGCTAAAGGAAGTGTTCATTCTTTGAATTAACTCTGGCAGGGTGGGAGACGGGGGAGAAGAAGGGTCTTCAAGTGCTCCAGAAGAGCTCACACCTCACATAAGATGTGTTTCAGGTGTGGGAACCCTGTACTTCCTCAGAGAAACATCTGGATCTGAGAAGTACAGCCAAATACCCAAATCTACCAGAAAGTGAGCATGCTGTGACATAGAACACAGCCCAGAGCTGCCTGCTGTGCCCTAAACACTGCACTGATCAGGATTGGGAATCCCTTTCCTTACATGAGGATCTGTACCCTCCTGTGCAACACTGTTCACTTTATTTAATTTTTTGTTTAAACATGGGGAACCATTGCAAGGTTGGCAATATGCAGGGCCTCAGTGCTTCCCAGAACTCAATCCCTGCATTTTACCAGCTTCAGTGCCTTCCAGGCAGGTTAACTTCAGCCAGTGGCCTGTTACTGCTCAATGTGTACAAGCTACAGTACAACAGCCAAACCCAGAATGGGTTTGCCCAGAAAGAGCAAGAAAAACCTGCAGAAAGCAGAAAGTGAACCACCAAGTCTCTGATCAAGTGTCTTGAGCAAAGAGAGTGAAAATAAGGAGACTAAAGCTAACACTGACTACAGCAACAACTTTTTTAACCCACTGTTGCCCCCAGATAAAGATCCAAGCGGAAACAGCCAAAAAAAAACAAGACAGAGAGGGAAGCCTTGTGTTTGTGTTGTAAACAACCACCACACTGCTGTCCCATCCCAGTCAGAACCACAGCTTGGTAAATGCCACTAGAGATGCTCTGGCTTTGCCCTGTCCATGGGAGAGGAACAGCTCGAGGGCAGAGCCACCCCTATCCCAGCACTGCCCAGTCACTGAGCCCCTCCAAAAGCAGCTGAGGGGAACCAGGGCTCCAGCCAGCAAGGGCAGAGCCCTTGGTCCTGCTGAGGTAGATAAGGTGAGGTGCAGTGGGAGAGACCTCGGGGGCTGCAGGGTGAGTGCAGTGCTCATCAGCCTCCTGGGTCCTCCCGGGTGCTCCACACTTCCAGGCTATATTCATTAACTGCTGCTTTCCAACTAGGAAAGGCTCTTCCCTCCTCCTTTGATACCCCTCGCTTTTGTTCCAAGCAGAGGAAAGGGAAAGAGGAGTGTCTGACTAACTCCTTAGCTCAGAGCAGGGTCTGTAGGTTTGGTGAGTAGGACTGAACCCACAAATCCCTGTGCTTCAGACCCTGAAGGGATCTGGCTCCCCTGGACAAAGGCACCGTTGGAAGGTCTGAAGCTCTCCCAGATGCCAGAGCAGGGTGTGTGCAAGGTTTAGGGGCTTGCAGCAGCCCTGGGGACATGTACAGTTTGAGAAGAGCAGCAGAACTTCAAGCACTGCCCACACTCACAGCCATCAGCCCAGTTCCTTCAAAGGAACAGCCTTGCCTTACAACACCCTCTGTATCTCCAGCCCTTCTCTGGCTCAGCTGCCAGGCACAAAGCCCTCAGGGGCACTAGATACATGATAGATTTCTAATCTGATTCCCAAAGCCAGCTAGCTGATGGTTCCTCAGCTCATCCCTGCTCCAGGCACTGAACCAAGGCTTCAGTGGGCCAGCAAAAAGAACACAGGGAATGATAACCCAGTGCTTCCAGGGAGCACATGGGAAGACAGTGCAGCACCAAAACATAATCTCTATGGAAACTAAGCCTAGAGCCCGCTGCCATATCCCTCCAGGAGCACAGCAGCTCTTACCACACCTTCTCCTTCCTCAGGCTGGCTCCCAGCACAGACACATCCACAAGCCCAACCTATAGGAAGCCTTTGATTCCAAAGGGAATGAACAGATCTCTGAGCTACTTCCCAAGCCCTACCAAAGGTAGAAGGGATACTGGAAGCACACGGGAAACTTACCCAAATCATCATCTGCACCATACACCGTGCAACAGACCCAGAGAAACACTGCCCTGCTTCACTCTCCTTTCCCTGGTTCAGCCACTCACTGGGCCAGAAAGAAGAAAGAATAAAAGAAACAAATCCAAACCCCACAGCTATCCTGGAAAAGTTCTTTTCCATTACAGACCTCAAGCCCACAGACCTGGGTTTCACCCACAAAGCAAACAAAGAAAAGCCAACAGTATATAAGCCCCAGCTGACAAAATCAGTGTTCCCAGAACATGTGTGACCCAGGAGCCTCTGGCTCCTGACACCAGCTTTCCCAAGAGGGAACATTCTCCATGAGGGCCTGGAGAGGGAGGGAGAGAAAGCTACAACTGCCTTCCAGAACACAAAACAGGAGGGTGAGTCAAAAAAAGCACTGTAATCAAAACAGATTCTCCCTCAACACAAGGGATTTCTACACAATCAAGGGGTGCTGTTCCCATCAGGATGTCCTTGCTGTGAAGGACCAGAACACATCCCAAAGCTCCAAACCACCCTTATTTGTACCACCTCCCAGCTGGGCCTGGGCAACAGCAGCCACCTTTGCCAAGGACAGACATCATCTTCCTGCATGTTCCTTCATCCCATGGCACAAGAGAATGAAAACAGCTTTGCAGGAACATTCGTTTCTTTTTTTTCTGTTCTTGTTTTTGTTTCCTTTTATAATTATTCTACTTTTTTGTTTTTCAATACACGATGTTTCTTCTGGAAGGCAAACTCTCCAGAACTTCACATCCTTAAGGCGTCATGAGTTTACCAGCCAGGATCCACTGGACAGCTCATTTGACAGAGTTCCTCCTCCCCTCTTCTCTCCCTTCTGAGTCAGGTGGCTGGACAGGCTCTAAGTGGAGTGCAGGGGGATGACGAATTTGCTGCCAAAGGGTGAGTGGTAGTTTATTCCCACTTCTTGAAAGACCTTCTGGGGAATACCAATGTCACAGAGGTACACGCGACCCGCGCGCTCGCCCAGGGGCAGGGGCAGGCCCAGGGCCAGCGACCACTTGGCATCGATGCCCAGCTCCATCTCGCTGATTGGGGGGTCTATGCTGAGGACAGGGGCTCGATTTTGGTTGGCCCAGTCCACAACTGCTTTGTACCAAGGCTGATCTCTCAAAAAGGCATTTTCGTGACAATCCAGGCAGTTGATCACTAGGTCAACGGGGGTATCTGGGAGGTCTGAAATAAACACAAACACTGTTGAGCTCTGAGAACAAGCTGAAACCACGAATTAAGGCTCATTGTGCCTCCCCTCTTTGCACTGCTAGCCCATTCTCAGTTTTCATTGTGTCTACCCTCTTTGCACTGCTAGCCCATTCTCAGTTTTCATTGTGCCTCCCCTCTTTGCACTGCTAGCCCATTCTCAGTTTTCATTGTGCCTCCCCTCTTTGCACTGCTAGCCCATTTTCAGTTTTGCCCCCAGAAAAGTCTTGCTGCACAGCCTGGCCTTACCAGCTGTTACTGCCATCCTTCTCCAAAAAATACCAACATGAATACTGAATACATCCACAGCCTCTCTCAGGTACAAAATCTCGAGTGATCAGTGTGTGAGCAGCCCCAATGCCACTGAGCTCACCAGTGCAGGCAGCCCAGGGGAGCAGTGCTGCATTTTTTCCATGATAAAAAGACCATTTTCTATTTCACAAGCTGAAAATAAGGCTGTTTTTCTGGAATGTACTACCTTTGCTATGGAAAGGAAGCTCCTGTGCTGCACTGCTGCCTGCCCCACCAGGCTCTGTATCACATCTGCTGCATTCCCCTCATCTGACAGACAAAGTCCTTGGTGCAAAATCATACAACAGGTTGGTTTGGAAGGGGCCTTAAAGTTCACCACATTTCATCCCCCTGCCATGGGCAGGGACACCTTCCACTAGACCAGGTTTCTCCAAGCCCTGTCCAACCTGGCCTTGAACACTTCCAGGGGTGGGGCAACCACAGCTTCTCTGGGAAACCTGTTCAAATCTTTTATAATGTTTTGTAATAGGCAAGTAGCTCTGTCAGCAGGCCCTAATTCCTAGGTTTGTTTCTACCAAGAAGTTTAAATGAATCAATCTGCAAAAACACAACTAAGTGAAATGACACTCAGAAGCTGGCACTCACAGGAGGTGTTTATTCTATGGAATACTGAGATGGGAATTCTGACAGCTGCTGGGACTAGCTCAGTAAAGCTGTCTCCTGGTTTGTAGCAGCAGCTGGATGCTCATTCACTTGCAGTTTCAACATGCTGAACAAGGCAGGCCCTTATCCTACAAGAATGGCTGCTCTCACTTGGACCCTTACAGCAGCTCTTCCATATTTGTTCCAACCAGAAACATCTGTGGCAGCACAACTGCTCCACTGTTGGGAGTGACTGCTGTTCCTTCAGCCTCCGAGCAGCCACCATGGCAGGGCCACTAGATGGTGCCAGGGGAGTGGGTAGAAAGGGAGCCACAAGTCAGAGAACCCATCAGCTCCTCAGCCATTTACCTTTGACACTGGACACCTGCTGGCCTTGTGTCTTGCTGAAAAGGTTCAACTCGTTGGTGATGGATTCCAGCATCTTGACAAAGTTGGGGAGGAAAAGGATGACATGGACGTCGTGGTTGGAGAGGTGCCGCCCGCAGCTGATCCCCTGAGCCCCCTTCACGTGGGGGCCACACAGCAGAGCTACTGTGGGTCGCTGGTGCACGTTCTTGGGGTTCAGCCTGGAACACACAAAAGGGACTGTTAATAAACCCCCAAGTCTCCTACCTTCTTCCTGCATGAGAAAAAAAATTAAAATTAAAAAAAAAAAAAAAGTCAGTAAAATGCAAATTGCCACGTTTTGCATATCTTGCATCGCTCTGAAGAAAGGACCCACATCCTTGTGTGGCACTGACACTAGAGAGCTGCTCCACTTACAGGTTCATAGAATCACAGACTGGTTTGGGATGTAGGGACCTTTACAATCATCTTGTTCCACCCTCTGCCACAGGCAGGGACACCTTCCCCTACACCACGTTGATCCAAGCCTCATCCAACCTGGCCTTGAACACTTCCAGGGATGGAACTTGTGCCAGGGCCTCACCAGCCTCACATGGAAGAATTTCTTCTGTATATCTACATTTCCCCTCTTTCAGTTCCTGATGAAGAGTCCCTCCTTGGCTTCCTTGTAGACCCCTTCAGATACTGGAAGGCTCCTAAAGCCTTCTCTCCTCATTCCCTTCATGACTTCCTTGCACCTCCAGTGGAGAGCACAAGGTCCCAAGGTCTCTGACTGCAGACTGACTATAAACATATGGGGTGAGTTTCCCCATCAGAAGAGTCACAATTAAAAAAAAGAAATTATTTCTACTCCCTAAGCCTCATCATCTGCACAATACAGTTAATTTGGCCTGCAAGCCATCAGGGCTTACAGCAGGAATTTCAGCTGACAGGGTCAGTGATGCCTGTGTGTCATCACTTACTGCTCTAAATCAAATGATCAGGGTCTCATAAAGTACTACTGAATAAAGAGACAGGGGTTTAAGGGTTAACTTTCATGTTGAGCAAATAATTTGGAGCAGCTATCAACAACATAAGAAAACCAGCACAACTTCTACCCACATCAACAACCACGGAAGTGCAGGCACAGAGAAGAGGTTTTCAAAAGAGTCAGCACGTATGTTCATGCAAAAAGCAGTCAGTGCACTCGAAACTTGCTGCAAACAGCCCTGCAAAAGAGCAGGATGTTCTCAGGTGAGGTGCAAATCCCTGAAAGGCTAATTTAGCCTTGCAAAAAGCTAAGCAGCACTTTGTTTTCGTTAGCTGTCTTCTGGTTTTATTGCTATCATTAAATTGTAATGCAAAAACAACAAAGGAAAGGTTTATTTATCGGCAAAAAGGAGCTCATTAGACATTCTGCAGTGGCTTAATCTGCCTCAGGCAACACCCGTGCAAAGCTCAGTTCCCTGAAAAAATTCCCAGTAAGGGGAGAGAAAAATCTCAACTCTGTCTGCTTTGTCTTTGAGTCAAGAGACACTTCTGGGATGCAGGAGCAAAACAGAAGCCCTTGGGGAACAGGCCTCCCATTGACCTCAGAGGAAACCTCTGAGCTTTTTACCTCATCTTTAGTGGAGCAGTATTTACCTGTTGGGTCCCCCAAGGAGGCTGAGGGCCATCTGGCTGGCACACACTCCTGTCATCTCCAGCCTCCGCTCCAGAGTCAGCCCGTGCTTCTCTGCCACCGAGAGCAGCTTTTTGTGCAGCTCATAGGACACACTTGGAACCACCAGCCCAGAGTCTAGGGTTACAAGAGAAAGGAGGGAGACAGAAATGGGGACAATCAGAGACAGAAGCAATGGCAGTGAAAAAGCTTTATTAGCTGTTACCAAGGGTCTGCTTCCCCCAGTATCCCAGGTTCTTTCCAAGACCATTAAACGAATCTAAATTAGTGCATCAGCTTACTCTGAGTGAAGGAGAGACAGCTAAAAACAATCCCTGACCTTAAAATAACATGCTTCCACAAAAATTCAGCAGCCAATTTTAGCAACACGTGCACTGAGAAGGCCTTTGTGACTTACAGAGGGAACATTGAGTTTTTTCTTAATGGTCTCCAGGCGACCAGTGCTTTAACCCACACATAAATTGTGCCTGAGCACTGTGAATGTCAGAAGAGAAGCTGTGAAGAGGATTTCCCATCAAAAAATCTTGGATGTGCTTTGGCTTCCTGACACTGATCCCCAAAATCCCACATATCACAGCAAAACAAGTCATCCCACATTTCCTAGGCAGGCATTCCCTGAGCTGTGCCTTGCCAGAAGGGCTGCTCCAGACACAACAGCTGGATCACAACACACTGACACAGCAGGGAAGTCATGAAAGAAAAAACTGCAGAAAAATACTTCCCAGGCATTTCTGACAGCCTGGCCTAGCAAGCCAGGAAATGCTCCAGCACGTGGATCAAAGGAAAACTCCTCACTGAGAGGTTTTGGTTAAGTGCTGAGAACAGCACCTGAAGTAGGCAGGGATACATCCTTCCCACTCTCTTCTACAGTCACCTTGCCTGGAGTCAGCAGGTAAGATAAACATAGACCTGAGTAGCTGTTTGGGATGATTCTTTATACTTCCCTGTTCCAAGAAGGCCAAGCTGACACTGACTCCACACAAATAAACCCTGCAATAGGATCTGTAAACTCCCCTGGAAATAAACACAGAAGATTCCTTGCCACCAAAAGGCAGCTTGTGACAAGAGGAGCAGCAGGAGCAGGAAAGACTTACTGACAGTATTAGGAGAGAGAATGCAAAACCTAAGGAACAGGTAAGAAACAGCTGCATCACCCAGCCAGACATCACAGAAGCATGGAATGGTTTGAGTTGGAAGGAACATTAAAGCTCACCCAGTCCCACCCCCTCCCATGGGCTGGGACACCTTCCACTAGCCCAGGTTGCTTTGAGCCCCATCCAACCTCACCTTCAACACTTCCAGGGATGGGGCAGCCACAGCTTCTCTGGACAACCTGTGCCAGGGCCTGCCCACCCTCACAGGGAAGAATTTCTTCCTAATATCCAATTTAAACATCATATCCCTGAATATGTTCACCCATCGGCCTCTTTATTCTAATTTTTCTCAAAAATAATTCTGATCTCCAACCCTTTTGCTCTGCATTTGAGGATTTCCACTATGTGGAATCAGAAGCACACCCTCTTCTTCCCTTCAAGTATCCTGCAAGGTCTGGATGTCCTTAACTATCTCCCAGCTAAGGAGCAACACAGACAGATTCCCTTCCTGTATGGGATGGCCACACAGCTGTAGCCCAGCTGCAGCAGGAAAAGCTCTCAGCTCCTTCTCTTCACATCATTCCAAGCTAAACAAGGAATCCCAGCTGAGTCCAGCTGTCATCTTCAACCCTGGGACAGGCAGATAAAGTACACAGGAGTTAGGCACCATGGGTCAGAAAGGTCCAGGACTCAAACCAACACCTGCTACAGCTCAGGCACAATGCCAAACATCAGGTCAAAGTGTGAACTCAATCCCTGCATCAGCTTTTCTCTTTTCCATTTACCAGTTTTCACCAACCAGCAGCCCTGGGTCACCATCACAGTCCCACCAGCCACTCCCACCTCAGAACTGGGGGTGACAGAGGCCTCCTGGGTGCTCGTGGCAACCCAACCAGGCTTAGACTGCCTGTGCTAATGAGAAGGAGTTGTGGGAATGTGACATGGGGCAGTGGAAACGTTCTGCAGTGCTGTGAGCTCAAAGGGGAACAGCCACAGCACACACATCCGCTCCGGGAGGAAACCCAACCATTACTCGTGGGTTTGGGCTCCTCTGCAGGCAGAAAACACAGCAAGAACCAGTTGTAATAAGCAAGTGTCACATTCAAGTGAGAAAAGCAGCATGTATTTTAATTGTGAGACATTATTTGCACTGCCTGATTTCCCCAAGGTGCCCCAGTCACCAACCACTAAGTCAAGCTACGGCGGAAATGGGAGGTTTTGCACATTGTGAGGTTTTCACAGTCAAATCAGATGTGCTTCTGCAAGGTCACAGCAAAATGCTGTGCAATAGACACTGCTGAGTCCTTCAGGACTTCGTTCCTGGACTCCTTGGCAAGGTCTTTGCAGATAGAGAGGGCCCAATCGTGTCCCAGCCCTTGACCTTGCATGCTAATCGCCACTGAAGTCACCTCTGCTCCCAGGCTCTCATTCCAAGCAAGCAGGCACAGTACCAAAGTCACCCCAGACTCCTGATAGCAGCCACCGAACATCTGGAGTCATAACCATGAACAACCCTGAGCTCGTCACACCAGTCACGCACCCGACCCACGTTCACACACCCACCCACTCCAGAGTCACGCAACTCCAGCTCTGCCCCACTCCCATTCACAAGTTTTCTGCTTTATACCTTATTTTTCAAGCTTGAGGGAACATTTGGAATAAGTGACCCAAGGTCAGGATATCCCCAGACAGTTTAGGGGGACACATCATCTGCTAACCCCAAACTGGGAGTTTCCAGCTTCTTCTTTTGCTCTTTCTGAACCATCCAGAAATTCCCTGCTTAAATTTTGCACAAACTCCCCAAAGTAGGACAACAAAAGAGATGATCTATGCTCTGTATCTATCCACTTTAGTATGGAGATACCCTGTATCCACCCACATCCTTCCCTCAACCATCAGCTTTAGTAAAACTGTATTTACCATCAGCTAGATGCCACCCAGTGCCCAGTGGGTTAATCAAAGCGGGTTACTGGGAGGCATCATTTAGCATGCCAGTTTGTCCTAATTGCTTCCTCTCAGAAGCAGGCTGAAATGCCAAGAGAACTTCCCTTCTTCACCCTCACGCAAGGTCCAACCAGTCAGACTGGCTTATCAAAAGCAGACCCAGGGAGTTAAATAAACTCTGTCAGAGAGCAATCAAGGAGGCGATGTGTAAACCCACAAACAATAACACCACTGCCACAGAACTGAACCCCTGCCAACTTTATGTTTGGGTTGGACAGGGCATCTTTATTGTTTGCTAATGAAGGCAATAAATTAGCTCAGGCCCTTTAATATTAAATAAATGTATTTTACAGCTGTCTGGAAGAAAAAAACACAAGGCAGATATAAACTAAACAGTTTTGTGACACGCAGAGTCACACTGGATGGATAAAACAGTCTATGGCAGCAGAAGGACCAAGCTAACTCTCAAAAAGTTAAAGAATTTAGTTTTTCCCCTCCAAATAGCCCTGAGTATCATTGCTCTGATGTCCAGATGCTTCCCAAGCTTGCAGTGGCAAGGAAAAAGGAGAGGGTGGATGCTAGAAGAGCTCAGTGTTAAGAAGTTTAGCCCTATCTTCTCTGTTGACTATTTCTGCAGTTCTCTAATTCTAGCTCTCTGCTAAAATAAATCCAGGCAATCTACAGGAATGGATCAGATAGAACCAGACTTAGGATCTCCTGAAAGCTGTACTGACATCATTAATTCCAATAATAAAGTCCAGGCTGCAGAGCCTCATGGTCTGACAGTCTTAGACAGCATGGTCTGTAACTCTTGTCCACATCAGACAGATGGGACATTACTGCTGTTTTTCGCTGGTTGTAAAGCTGGAATCACCTACCTGCAGACTCAGCAAAACACAACTGCTGCCCCACAAACACAAATGATTTTCCCCACAACCTTAGGGGTTAGATTTCTTTTTTAACTTAATCATCATTATTTTTAATTATGACAAATTCTGCGGGAGTTCTGGCTGACCTTCCAGTGTCAGCCTCTCCCAGCATTAGTGCACAATTCACTCAAGCCGAACACAAAACTATCAGAGGGACAAAGGGATTTTGCCCCGTGACCTCTTTGTTTTCTCCTGTGGTTGGATAAAGGGAACGTCATTTGCACGTTCCTCAACAGATCCCAGCAACACTTCACACATTCAATATACACAAGGCAGTCACCCAGACACTGAAGAGCTAAAAGATACAGAGGGTAGAAAAGTCAGTCAAGGACGTGGCACACCAAAGAAAAGGCCACTGTCGGCATCACCCTCACAGGACATGCCCAGCCTTAGTTCTGAGGTCTAATCCTGGCTTGTAAGTTCTGTCTGCTTCTATTTTTTTTGCTATCTCCTTATTGTGAAGAAAAAAGGTTGTTTGAAGGACAAGCCTGAAGTTCAGTTAAGGGAGCACAAAAATCATGACACTTAGTCCTCTTTTTTGAGCATAGTCCTGCTTTTACTTGACAACTTCCACAGGAGCCAAGTCTAAAGAACCCCATTCATTTTCCAGAAGAGGCACTGAGATGGAAACAGGGTATTTTTTACACTAGAGAACCTGCTTTGGACAAATCCTTGCTAGTACAGCAGGGAAATAATAAACACCTTACCAGTGTGAGGACCATGAGGACAGCCTGGCATGCTGGAGACTGTCCTGCACTGAGTCACTGATGATGAACTGGGACACTTCACCTTTCTGTAAACTCCTCGGAGCTCCAACATTCCTGCAGAATGTTGACTCTGCTAAACACCGTGGTGTTCAAACACACATTGTTTTAGTGCCAGCAGAAGGAACAGAGACAGACCTAAGCCAAAGATACATTTAAATTCTCCATCTGGACAGCTTTGGAAGCAGAAAAAGAGAGCTCACACCTCCTGCAAGTATCAGCCTTTCTAAGCAGGCAGATCAATAGCAGCCAAAAGAGTAAAGACTAATGGTGTATTTAGGAGGGATTCATACGTGGAGCCTCAGGGATGGACTCAGCTCAGTCATGATCAAAGACCTGCTAAACTTTTGGCTGGAACACATTCCCAGCTTACTTCTAAAACACACTGTTGTGCCTACTTGACAGCCCGGCTCCACAAAAATCAGCTCTCAGAAAAGCATTCCAGTGGACTGCACTGTTTATCCTGCACACACCAACTTGCTTTAGTCAGTAATAAACCCCAAGCTGGAAGCTGGAAGCCCTTCAGATGACTCTTTTGGGAACTGTCATCAGCAGTTTGTTTTAACCTCTACATTATCCTGTATTATTTCCTAGCTTCAAGGCATAAAAAGCACACGGGGATTCAGAGACTTCTTCCTGTCCCACAGTGATAAGAGCTGGATATTAACTCCCTGTCAATCTCTAGCATCAGTGTTTGTGCTGTTACAGCAGACAAGAGAATCATTGTCTAAGTCAGGGAGGGCTCTATTAACACAATCATTTTTCAGATTGGCCTAGAGTAAAAAAAGGACAAAGTGTTTCTTTCTCCTATAGCTAAGAAGTGCTTTTTGCAAGTAGAGCTTCCTTTAGGAAACCAGAAAAAACCTCTGTAGGGGAGGATTCCTGGCATAGACATATCCAAAAATCAAGGGTTTGGGGGCTCTTGGCACTCATTTAATTTCAGCAGCTGCTCTTTGAGCCACTAAGAGGCAGGCTGCCCTAGAGCTCAGCATTTTCCTTCCAATTGCTAAACAAAGAAATTGGGATTTTTTTTCCCAAAAGACAGTCCATCATTACTCCAGGCAGACTGTCCCTTGGAGGGCTGCCTCACTACAAAAAGCACTCGACTGCCAGAAACAGCAGGCAAGTTACAACTGTTTACAAGGGCTTTTGCTAGATGGCCATTAGTATTCCCTAAGCAAGAGTAAACTTCCTCAATGGACACAAAGGAAGTCATCTTCTGTGGGGAAAAATATCCAAAGACACAGCACTGGGACATTTCTACCATCGTGCATGGAAGTGAGAATGTGCCCAGCTCAGCTCAGGCAATGGGGCACTGCCTGGCATGTGACAGGTCAGCTTTTCTTCCAAACAAATCCAGAATTCTATAGGGGAGACTAATCAGTCAACAGCAGCTAATGAGGCCAGCGAGACTCTGCAACAACTGAGTGGAGTCACTGACCACCCTCCCTGGGCAGCCCTGCCAAGAGCAAAACAAGACACTTTCCCTTTCACTGGGCTGCCTCCCTCAGCATGCTGCAGACAGCCAGCCAGGAGTTCCAGAGGAAAGGATGATGAAGTTCAACAAAGAGGATTTCAGTTTTATCCCTGAATTTACTTAAGGCTGCCTACTGTATGGCAGTTTTCCTCTCAGGAATTCTACTGCTACAATCCTGTATCAGACATCCTGCTCAGATTGGTTGCCAACAGTGGCTTAGTTTTTGTTTCAGACTAGACATCTACAAAGGCCCTGACTGCTCTCAAACAAGGCAGCTGAAAGATGGATTGACAAGTAGGAAATGTAAAAAAACCAAACAAAAAAACCACCAAATAAATAGGAAATCACATACAAAATGAAGAGGTACTTTTTCACACAGCACATGGGCAATCAGTGCTGCCTGTCACAGAGAGACGCTGAGAGCTTGCAGAGATGTAAAAAGTAAAAGGTTAAATTAAGCAGAAAAAAAGGCCTTAATACTGAACTCTCACTGCTGCCTCGGGAAGTCTTAAAATTGTGAAAGACAAAGCAGTAGGGGAAAGTTTCACTGCATGTTTCTTTCACTTTTTCTTAAGGATCCTTGGAAACAAAACACTAAGCTGGACAGTTCTGTCAGGATCCACTATGTTTTCCTCTCACTCGAGAGCAGAACTGAACAATAGGAAGAGAGATGACACAAATGGAAAACTAGGATACTGTTATATAATAGAACCATTAAAAAAAGAATACTTTTTTAAATTGAAAAGCAGCAAATCATTACAAATCCATCAGCTTCCTTCCCTGAAGCATTTCACACCCCAGATGGAGTTTCTGAGCAAGGAAAGAATGACAAAGCAAGAACCTGCTCACAATTCTGCTCAGACCACCAGGATATCAGTTGTTTTGTGTCTCTGCAAAAATATCTGAAATCTGATTCTATTCTGATGTGGAAATGTTCCTGGAATGCCAAACTTCCTTCACTCCTACATTTTGCAAGTGCTAAAAACCAAAGGCAAGACATCCCAACTAGGATTAAGTTCCCAAGAATTTGGAGCTAAATGTGCCATAAAGCCCATCTGCTATACTTGATAGCTTGTATATGGATGGAAATAAACTGATTCATCATAGTAAAATCAATTCACATCCATAAGTGTCTCACCATTATCTGGTGTTTGGCCAAAAACATTCTATTGAATACAAAATAAGAACTCTTACTTTTCCCAGAGCCACGGATTAGGAGCTGATTAATCATCCCCTACATTTTGACTGAGGAGTACTGCTCTCACTGACCCACCCCACTTCCTTCTCCAAGGGCTTACTTGACAGCAGCAAGGACCAGAAATAGGAATTGCAGGAAAACATCTGCACAGTGGCTGGTACCAGTGAGTCAAACCAGTCTCCCCTGATGATACAATGGAATATTTCAATTCAAGCACCTGCCTAGGTGCCTAGATGGAAGTTTTCCACCTTTCACACTGCAACAGTGGACAGTAATTGGGGGTGAGACCCCACATGAAAAGCCTTTTGCACAAAGAATGTTTGGAATTATGGATGGGAAGAGCCAGAACCATTTCTGGAACTGTATTTAAACCCATGAATTTGGAACTATGACTCAAGGAGTATCAGAAGCACATGAAATCTCCTGCCTTTGAACATGAAAGCATAAATACTGATGCCATCCCTCTGTCCTTCTCTAGAGCCAGCAGTTGAGCTCGTGTTGGTTCACCAGGCTACTGAAATCAAAGCAAGGATTTGAACACCTCTCATACAGTTCCCATTCCTGCTATTCAACCATCAGTTTTGTTCCCTACTGTAAAAACACTTACCTTGCTGCCCTATCTGAATATTTATTTCAGAAATATTGCAAAGGCTGTATGTAGATACACTAGATACACAAATCCAACCTTACATGAATGAATGCCCTTGCTTGTACCGCATGAAGGTGACAGGCAACTCTTGGAGAAAAAAAATCCACCACAGGTGCCCCAAAAAAGCAGAAGTTTGGGTCCTTATCAGTAAGGGACATGACATACCCGTGCAGAATTCTTTGTTAGCATTCTGAGGTACCACAATTCTTCTGTAGACTATGGGCTCTGATTCCAAGATGTTCTCGTCATGCCGATAGCGAGCTGGTTTCTCACTGGGGGTCCCCCGGGAACGAGTGCCACTTCTCCTCTCATAAGTTTCAATCTCTTCAAACACAGCTGCCTTGTCAAAAAGGGCCAGGTTCCCTTCAAAATCAAAATCAGTGTCTGGGATTTCATCAATGTCATCCCCAAAGCACTCATCGTCCTTGCTCTTCATCTGCCCATTCTTCAGGCCGCTTTTCTTCGGAGTCACCTGGTTCGGATGACGGCTACTGGATGACCCTAAAAAGAAAAGCAAGTTGCAAGTGTGTCATGACTGCAAAAGAACACTTTCTTAGCAAATTTGGTGAGAGAGGGGAGCTCATGCTTACAGTCCCCACCCTCCAGGGACACTCACTTCCACAAGAAGCCATCAACCTCATCCCTGGCATTACACAATGCTCAGCTAAGCCAGCAAAAAATGGAATAAGGGCATCAGGAAAGGAACTTTCAGGACTTTCCACCAGCAAGGTTACAAAAACAAGCTTCAACACAGTAGCAGAAGAAGTGTTGCTTCACATTCTATTTGATCCCAGAGGGTGTCACATGGGTGGCAAGATAACAAGGTAACTGTAATCTACAAAATTTTCCTCCTATAATGAGCTCATGTTAATCCAGGTGTGTGGCCCAACATCTTCTTTGAAATTTCCCTCTGTTTCAGAAACTGTTGTGTTTTATTTCACATTAATGATCTTTAAGGGAGAACTTCAAACCATGAATATAAAGCATCTTTTTCCTCACCCTTGTTATAATTTCTGAATGACACACGGTCCATTCCCTCACTCCTATTTCATTATCCTACTTATTCATCACCTTACATGTTGAAGTACACTTCTTTCCAATCATAAGTCATTGGGAAAGCCCAAATTCTCTGGAGTGAGACTGATGAAAATCTCCTGCTTACGGCTGGAGATCAAGGACTGATATAAATATACCATTACAAGGTCAGCATATTTCTTGCTTATTTCTTACATTATTATTCAGATGCAAACAATATTACTATGTCTGTCATTCCTAGTGTTAAATTTGCAATTACTAGAAAATATTTCAGGCCATTTCCTGCAATTACAGGAATCACCAACAGTGTCTAACAGATGGAGAAAGTTATCAAGCCAAAACTGGTTACACTACTAAAATATTTCTTGTTGTTTAAGATCATTACCTTTGTGACAAATTCATACAAATGAGTTGGAGAGAATCCATTTCATAACACAGGATTTTTCCTGTCTTTTAGGCAGTATGTGTCTTGATTTTTTTAGAGACCCACTACAGTGACTAACCCAAAAGGTTTCCCAGCCCCCACAAGACCACAAATCTTCAAGGCTTTGCAGAGCCATCATTCCCCATAAAGAAAAAAACATAAAAATCAAAACACCTTTCTTCAGTGAGAAGAGACTATTATAAAATACCTTTTAAAACATCTTCTGTCACCAAAGCACAGACAGCAGAATTCTAGAACTGCTGGTGACAAAATATGATTTAGGAGAGGGGAAAGGGTAAGGCTTTCTGGCAAGCAGAATTCCAGTAGGCTCACTGCAACCCATCATTTACACGCATAGTTTTGAAAGCTTTGGAATAACAACTTCTGTCCTAGATAAAGAGTTCCCAAACCAAAGGTGACATATAAACCACTCCAAAGTTGGACAGAAACTGACACTGCTCACAAGAGAATCACATCCCCTGCTCCTGCTATGAAGAATGAAAATGAGAAATGAAAACACAACAGGCTAAGTTCTCTAAAAACTCAGGAACTGCAGGTCAAAGCAATAGCCAAGGGACTCTGGAATAAGCCAGAGCTTACACTGCCACAAAGGCAAAACATGCCTGCTTCTTGTGTCAGCATCAAGTGTTAGGGCAACTCAGGTTGTTCCTGTTACCCTCCTTGCCAGATTCCTCTGTGGACAATTCCACGTTCCCCTCAGATGACCTGGAAAGCAAAATGTGGGGGCAGGAGCAGCTGATGGGAGCAGTGTGGAAATGCTGATGGAATAAAGAGCTGCACCAGCAAGGCTGGGAGAACAATGGCTGGAAAGATCCCTGGGCTCCCCTGCAGCCACGATGAATGGGAGCCAAGAGCATAACTCATCAAAACAAGATGTGCCGGCTTTGTGGTGGGCAGCTCCCTAATCCATACCAACAGATGCCAGCTCTGGAATACTGCTGACCCACACAGTCAGATGGCTTTTCACTGATGGCCTTACAACCTCCCAATTGAAGTTGCACAGAACATAAGTCTCCAACAAGCTGTGATCAAAGTAAGAGTTTTCCTCTTAAAGTATCACCTTTTAGACAGGAAAAATAGGCACCTGGTTCTGCTCAGGTAAAAGAGAAGAGCCAAAAAAAAGGGCAAGGGGAGGAAAGGGAAAAGGCAGAAAGCCAGATCTCCTAGTTCAGCTCCTTTCAGATCACAACTTCCAATGCCTCTGCCCTGCATGGAGCTTATTAAGGAGAGGAGCACACAGCTCCACGGCAATAGCCAAGCTATGTGGCAGCTCCACACCACACAGAAAAGTACCTCTCTCAAAAGGTAAACAATCCTTCCAGAGCTTTTTTTTTGTTTCTAAGGGAAAAAACCCCCTCTTTTCAAGTATAGCACACAAGCAAACATGTAGTCTCCAGCTGGCAGGTTTCCTGCAAGATCCCTGTGGGAGTTCTTCCTGCCAGCCCTGGCACAGCGAGCCCGGTGCCAGCATGACGCCAGAGCCATTGTTGGGAAATACGTGTTGGTATTTGTCATTTATTGATTCCTGTCACAGAAATACTCCAAAGGCGGAATTCTGTCCCTGACTTGGCACGCTAAAGGCCAACAAGAGGTCAACTTTCAGCTGTAATAAGCCCTGAATGACTGAAGTTCTACATGACATCTCAGCCCATTCTTCCCTGGAAACTTGCACCCTCAATCTCCACAAAGCCAGGACCACTTCCATCCCCCTCCCAAGACTCATGCATCATTCACCCAACTCTCCAAACACACACATTTTAGAGGGTAAACGTGGATTCCCAAATGAATCCAAGCTAACAGCCTACAGCTAGGACCTTGCTCAACTTGTTTCAAAGCCTGTAAAAGAAAATGCACCTGTTGCTGTGTTTACATAAATCAAACACAAGGTATTTGTGGGTTGTAGCACTCTGCTCACCCCAGATCCATCAGACACCCTGGAAGGGGTGAAAAAAATCCAGCTATTGGCAGGGCAGAAAGACTTCCAGAGGTCTAGGAATTTCTCCACAAAAATACAGCCTTTGACCTCTTTAACTGACCTGGCCCACCTTGGTGTTGTTTCTTTCCTAAATGCAAGGTGGGGGAAAAATGAAATCATGGAAATATGCCAGATACATATTGATACTTCAACAATCAAGTCATGGAAATATGCAGGATTTATACTGATGTTTCACTAACTGGATGATGAAGATCTGAAAAGCAGGATCTCTCAAGGGGCTTTGATTAAAAAAAGTGAAAAAACCCCAGTTCTGACCCAATTTTGAAGCTTTTATCAACAGAAACAAAAATAATAGATGTTTGACTTTGGGATGCTCTGATTGTGTCTTACATCATTATCATACATCCTGATTAATTTGTACTTTTAACACCACAGCAAAAAACCATTTGCAATTACGTATATGGTGATGTTGTAATAGATTATGGGTATACAGTCTATAAATAGAAATATTGCAGTTTGTTTCCAGTTCCTTTTAGTGGAAAAGTTAAGGTTGGAAACTGTGCAGTTTTCAAACAGGACAGATAGCAAGAATGAGGAAATCTTTGAATTAGTACCAGACATTTCCTATGTACACAGAAATATATTCTATTTCAGAATAATACACAGGGTGGGACATGGAAAGTTTCCAGCCTTGTTTGCAAAGTTCTTGATGAAGAAAGGAAGAAGATGCTGCAGCAGGAAAGTCAGGCAGGCAAAGAGGAAAGCAGCAGGATAACACAAAGACTCACAGGAATTGTGTCTGCGACGGAAGCCTTTGGATTGAGTCAGTGCTTCCAGGTGTCTATCCATGTAGCTCTTGGAGCACTGCTGCTGTGGAGAGATGATAATATCCTGATTCTTCAGGTCTGTTCTCCTGGGGATATTCTGTGGAGCACTGCTGGAGATGGGCTTCTTTAACACTTTCCCAGTACCGTTCTGACTGGGCCCCACCTGGCACCCAACCCCAGGGATGCCTGTTTCCATTTGCTGCAGATCCCCACATTTTCTGCTGTCCCCTGGCCCTGGGATCTCCAGAATCTTCAGCTCAGTAATGTCACCTGCCCTAAAAACATAATAAGAAATCCAGAAATTCATGAATTTAGCACTCGAGGTACCTTTGCAAAAAAACTCCTAAAGAAAAACATCCAGCATTGTACAGTGGGAATGTTCTGATGCCATTATCAAGAGAAACAAGGGAATAAAAGTATTTTAATACTCAAACACACAGGATATTTCAAAATACTAAACAAAAAATAAAAAATAACCACACCAGTACTTCTATGCTGCAACTGGATTTTATTTGAAAGGTACTGTTCTCAGCCAAAACAGGAATCAGTCAAGCAAAAAATGGAAACAACTGGCCCAGACCTTTGCAAAAATCTGCATTAATTTAACAGTTTCAGGATAATTAATTACTCTCAGCCTTGAGGCTCCTATTACTTTTAATCCATTTCTAAGAATGCTACCCTTATAATGTAGTTCATGCTTAAAGATGGTACTTCCCATTCCCACAATAAAAAAGAATAAAGAAAACTAATCTAGCACTTGGCACAAGCCAAAGAGAAACGTTTACAAAGACCTCCACTTGCATTGACTGCATGAATTACATCAGATATTAGGCTCTTCTGGTTTTAATTTAGTATTTGTCAAAGTGGCATATAAAAGCAGACAAGCTTCAACACATCTCCTGGAAGGAGGTAGTTCTTTCCCCACTCTCTCTCTCTTCAGAACCCAAGGAAAAAAAATTCAGAGTATTGACTTGGCAGAATTAATTTTACTGAAAAGTCAGCAACTCAGAGTCTTAACTATAATATTCCATGGAACAGGAAAATGTCCAGTGATGAGTGACTCTTAATTATGCTTTTTAAGCATACTGTTACCAGGAACTGGTGGGAAAAAACTGCTGAGGGCAAGGCTTTAAAAAAGTATGCAATCTCCCTCAGCTTCCCAAAAACCTAACAACAAAATGTATACACACAATAATATATATTTATATACACACAGAGTCTCACCCACAAACAACCTCCAAGCCTGAACTACCCACTCTAATTCTAGAATCTGAGCTGGAAACTAATATCCTGCACACAAACTAACACAAATGTAAGAGGCACTAAGTAGCAGTAAGGAAATTTAGGGCACAGAAGTCATTTCTAGGGAAAAAAAAAACCAAAAACATCCAAACCACCACAGACCTTGCCTGGAAAAGGGCGAGAGGGTAAAAGAGACAGACACTAACCTGAAGGTGACTTCTGGCACAAGGCATTTGACCCCGTTGTGGAAGGGCCGTGTCAGGGAAATGGTCTGGCTGACCTGGTCCACAGCAGACACTCTTCCTTGGTAGACTCCCAAGCTCTCTCCACAGTTAATGGACACGATGCTCCCAAGCCAGTCTGTAGCCATGTTTCTGGCACACAGTTGCTGTAAAGAGACACAGGACTGGCTGTAACAAGATGCAGAAAAGCAACAACCTGAATCAGCATCAGCTGCATCCCCTGGCCCAATAATCCCGGCTCCCACTCAGACTCCAGCTTTGTCCCCTGTCCTTTGGGGGGAGGAAACAGCATCCCTACGGGCTGTAACACTGTTTGACTTACAGCTGCTGAGAGTGATGTTGAGTAACTAGTGCTGCCTGTGGACATTCTCTCTGGGATTTCAAACTGGGAATTTATCATCACTTCCCTTTTTAAAAATTTAGCATATAAGCACTGGGGCAGAACAGGTTCTGTGAATATGCACATTGAGATAACTCATCTCTGCACATGCAAAAGAAAACCAAAATCTTCAAGAGCAGAGAGATACAAAAGGAGGGAAAATCCCAAACACAAGAGTTCAGGACAAAAGTATCCATGCCCTGCAGAGTCAAGATTATCAGTATCACTGTCACAATTTAAAAATGAATAAAAGGAAAAAAAAAGAAAAAACTTGCTCTGCTTTTCAGCACCAGAATCAGGGAGGAAAAACATCAAATTTGTTTAGTCAGATATTTAGTCCCGACACACCTGGAAACAGCTAAACACCTCCTTTGATCTGAGATCTCCTCAGAACACAGGGAGGTGACAGGCTCACTAGCATCACCAGACAGCAGGAGAGATGACAAGCTCCTAAATGTACAGATTTGCCTTTCATGCTGTAATCAAAGAGGGAGAATGCTTGATATTTATGAAGCACACAGCAAATAACCCAGGAAGATCAACATCAATACATAAATCACATTTCTGGGAGGGGCATTTGAATTCTCTTCAAGCCCTTCCTGTGCTGAGCTTCCTGGGAAAAGATGCAAGGAAAAAAAAAACCCTGGATGCATTAAAGAATTTTACCTCCCCCAACTTTCATAGGATTGAAAACAGGGAATGCTTCAAAGGGAAGAAAACACTGAATCTGGTCACTAAGGCGTAAATTCATCAGGAGCAGCCTCCTTTCCTTCCTGTTGCTGTGTATTTCTATTCACCCACGATGACAATGCCTGCATTCCAAGATGATGGCTGACAAAAAGCACTCTCAAAACACAAGCAACACTTCCCCGAGTATATGCAGTAAAACTAAAATATCATTTCCTCTCCTGGTTTTCTTTTATCTCCCTTAGAAAACAAGCGAAAGAGCTCGGCATACACCAGCACCTCACACAGACCCCTTCTAAACACCCTCTTTTCAGCCGAAAGAAAGGGGGAGAAAAAAATCTATGTTTGAGTGTAAATATAAACTAAACTATCGCAGGGCTGGATCGGGCTGAGCTGCCCTCCCGCTTGACTCCCATAGGAAAACACAAGGCCCCCATAAATAAACACAGGGGACCCCCTTTACCCAGGCCACACAGCCCCTCCATGGGCAAACACAGAGTGCTACCCCAGAGGTAAACACACTGCCCCTCACAGTTAGACCCAGGCGTGCCCCCGTGGGTCCCCCGGCCCAGCCTCCCCACCGCGGCCCGGCCAGGGCCTCACGGGAGTGCCGGGCGAGGCCCACGCCTCTCGGGAAGTCCCGTCTAACTGCAGTCCGCTCCGCCGAGCCCCTCGACGTGTGGGGCAGGGGTGTCCCGCCCCACCCGCTCCCCTGTGCCCTCACCTGTCCCCCTGTCCCCTCACTGTGCCCTCACCTGTCCCCCCTCAGCCACCGCCGCCGCCGCTCCCGCCTCACCGCAGGCCCTCCGCCTCTGAGGCGCTCCGCCTGACGTCACTTCCGGCGCCGCCCCTCCCGCGCGGCGCTCCGGCCGCCCGCGGGGCCATAGAGAGGTGCGTGGAGGCCGCGCTGGGCGCATGCGCAGTGCGCACGGGGGAGCCAGCTGTGCCAGCTGTGCCGCACACCCGCTTAGGAGGCATAAAAACATGGGTTTGTTACAAGCAAATAGCTCATTAATTTAGGAATTATTTTTTTAGGGCGTGCCGCAGAAGCTGTAAGGTACCAAGTCCTGTCTGGAGCCGGTGCCAGGGACAATTTGCGTTCGGGAATAGGGAATTGTGAATGTAGATGAAGACACGGCCAAAACAAGCCCTTTGCCACCTGAAAGGCCCTTTGTGTGCAGATAAAAGTGCCCACCCTGACCAAGAGACCCCATCTCCCCACACAGGGGGGCATAACAAACCCAATTAGAATAAGAGGCCCATTTCTCTCATTATGCTAACAAGGTGGGACCCTTGGGACATATAAAAAGCGTGATTTTTGGGGTGGGGACGTGCTTTTCGGACCTTTGTGGCCTGAGCACCCAGCACGTGCTGAAATAAACACTTTCCTTGTCTGCTAAACTTCTTTATCTCACAGATACTTGCATCTCCTCTAAATTGAATAAAAGAGGTTTTTCTCGCTCACCGACTCCTCATCCCCCACTGACACCACTGTCACCCATCCTCCCACACCTCCATGTATTGCTGCAGCTGCACGTCCCTTGTCGTGTCTGTCACCACTGCCAGATGTTTTCCCTGACCTCTGTCACACCTCCATCGCACACCCATCACACCTCCATCCCCTCTGTCACCTTTCCATCCTCTCCATCCCCTCCTTCACCTCCACCCCCTTCATCCCCTCCATCACACCTCGATCACCTCTGCCATCATCTCCGCCTCCATCATCTTCATCCCCTCCACCCCTTCCATCACACCTCTATTACCTCTATCTCCTACTTTCTCCTTGGCTCCATTAGCACCAGCTTTCTCTGCTCTGCAGCTGGGAGGAGGGAGCAGGTGGAGTGCTGGCTCCCCGAGCTGCTGACCTTCCTGAGCTAAACACAGACTGGACCAGGGACACTAATTAAGACCAAAATCGTGGAGGGGAGCGAGGTCCCAGCAGGAGAAAGGCTCCTCGGCTGCAGAGCAGCTTTCCACACCACAACACCGAAATTAAAAATAATTCTGTGGTCTGACAGGGCTGGAAATCCGGGAGGGCTGAGCCCTGCAAGAATGCCACTCCAGGGATTCACAAACCCCCTTGTTCCATGTACTGGTTACTTGCATGGGAATTTAACGTTTATTGCCTTGTTTGTTTCAAGGGAAATTATGCAAAGACTCAGATTTAGTTGTGCTCAGAGATGGGGACAAGCAGAGCAGGCGATGGCATGAAACATCCCTTCATGAGTTGCTCCCCCAAATGCCGGGTTTGACCTATTGATTCTATTTATTCAGGACTGGAAAAGCTAGTCCTGATTTTCAGTGAAACCCTGCACTGATCCAAAGCTTGACATCACCTCTCTGCAAATCCCAGCTGAGACATTAGACAGAAGGACCAGAGTCAGCTCCCCTGGGAACTAAAAACTTCCCCCAATGCCATTGGTGTCACAGCCCACTCACGTCCCACAGGAAAAACCCTGATGCAAAACATCAAGTCAGACTTTTAAGGATGATGGAGATGTGTGGGGTGTTTTTTCCCCCCAAAAAAAATCATTACCCAGTAGAATAAGACCAGCAAGAAACTTCAGAAACTTTCAGGTAAGTATTTATTGGGTTAGAAATATTGTGTGGTTTCTACCACAGCACACCCCTGTATTCCATACAAGCACAAACAAGCAGGAATTGCTGCTCTCTTTGCCCTGAGGCTTCTCCTTCCCACTGGCTAAAGTGGAATGCAGCATAAGGCACCTCCTGCAGTCCTCAAATTCTTTTTCCTTTAATTAGTCTGGATATAGAAATCTATTGCTTCATAAGAAAAAAAATCCCCTAATCATTAAAAGAAGCAGCAAATACACAGTCTGAAAGCCAGAAGTGTCCTACTGTTCCTCTTACTGATTCCTGTCCCTTTTTCCCAGTACTTTGATATTTTCCAAGCTTTGTGTTAGGAATTCAGTTAATATCTCAATCTGTGAGCAGCACTGCTTATGGACATATTTCTTTTTCCCAGTAGGCTGCCACCAAGGCTTAGTAGAAACACTCAGGAATTCATTGCATGAGTTAACATTCAAGGAATTTGCATGTGTGGGTGCACACAGGACAGGTCCTCTCAAGGTGGGTGCTGGTGCAGCCTTGAGAGCCCTTCAGAAGGCAGCTGGAGCAGTGGGAAGCACCCATTCCCATTGGCACAAAGAGCTGGAAACTTTGGAAAACAGGCTTTCACCCTGAGAGATAAGGCTCATCAGGTTTCCCTGAGAGGAACCTGCTGGTTTCTTTATATTTGGATGAAGAAAGTTGTTCATGGCAGCTCCAGCTCAGGGCAGAAGACATCCCACCAACATCCCACCCTGCTTCTCCCACCCCCAAGCATCCTCCTTCCCGCCACAGGGCTTCAATTCACTTGGATGTCTCCAAAAGGCACGAGTGCTGGACCTCTAGGTGAGTATCTATGTGGGAAAGGGCAACGGAGCTGGCTCCAGGGGCTGCATAGATCCCAATAAAGCTGGCTTTATTCCTCCCTCTTCCCATTTCCATGAGAGGAACAAGCCTCCAGTGAAGCAACACAACAAAAGGCTATGCCTTAGCAAAAGCAGGCTGAGTGTCCTACTCCCAGGGCTGGCTTTCCCCTGCAGGGCAACACTTTTGGCAGCTTAGGAAGAGCTTTTCATGGGAAAACGCTGCTTAATCTGGAAGCTTTCACACTTCTTGTACTTCATGGTGAGTCCATACTGAGGGGTGATGTCCACCTCCTCCCCGGGGCGCAGGCTGAACTCCAGCTGCTGCAGCAGGGTGGTCAGGAAGAGGAAGATCTCCCAGCGGCCAATCGTCTCCCCAATGCATCGCCTCTTGCCCAGCCCGAAAGACAACACCTTTTCACTCTCTGTCCTATTTATTTCAGTCCTCGTGGGGTTGAGGAACCGCTCAGGGTTGAAGACTGAGGGTTCCTTCCAAAGGTTCCTGGGGCAGAAAAGAGAGGCACCTGAGGATACTGTTTTATCATCCAAGCGCAGAATGGGGGACCTAAAAGCTCATCTTGTTCCATGCCCTGCCATGAGCAGGGACACCTTCCACTACACCACGTTGCTCCAAGCCCCATCCAATCTGAACACCCTGAACACTTCCAGGGATATGGCAGCCACAGCTTCTCTGTGCCAGGGCCTCATCACCGTCACGGAGACCTTCTTCCCAATATCCTATCGAATCCTGCCCTCTGGCAGTGGGAAGCCATTCCCCCTTTTCCTGTCCCCCTATCCCTTGTTCAAAGTCCCTCTCCAGCTCTCTTGGAGCACTTTTAGGCACTGGAAGAGGCTCTAAGGTCTCCCCAGAGCCTTCTTTTCTCCAGGCTAGACACCCCCAGCTCTCCCAGCCTGGCTCCAGAGCAGAGGGTCTCCAGCCCTTGGGCCATCGTGACAATTTTCACCCACTGTGACGCTGTCAGTGATCAAAAAAAATCTCTTTGCAGAGAGAAACTTTGCAGTGCTGTCTCATTCCACCACCCAAAAACCTTTGGCAAGCTCTGTCCCTGATCTAAAATGCCAATTCTGTGTCAGACTCCATCAGGCCAGTCCATTGAAATCTCTGTTCCAAGCTTGGATTGTGTTTGCTTATGCAGGCACTGCAGATGGATTTAATTCTGCATGCAATTGGAGAAATCCTGCCATTTCAGCAGCACAGAACTCAGTCAGCAGCCCTTGAAAAAGGAAAGATGGGGACCAAAGGGTTTTCTCTCTTTGAATCCTCCCAGCAAAACTTCCCAACCTTTCCCAGCTTGGCTGCTGGGAGGTGCCAGGTGGGATTTAACAGTGTCTTAGCTGAGAATTTCTTCTTGGATATGGGGGATCCTCTCTGTCCTAAAGACTGCATTTCCATTTCAGGCTCAGCAGACTAGCAGAAGCAGAAGGAATATTGGAAGGTTTCTGTGCTGCTGGGGTATTTGGATACAAACATCTTGAACTTCTGATTCAAAATACCCAATCTGGGAACCACGTTCTGTATCAAGCCTTAATCAGCTTACTCCCCACCATGAGGGTCTCTGCTGGGGAGCAGTGGAGAGCCAAGATGGGACTTTGGTTCCCAGACCCCCCTTCATTCACAAAGCTGTTTATCAGCAATCACAGCTCAAGCCTATCAAGTTTACTGAGAGTCATGTCATGACATTCTTCTCCCTTAAAGAGGGAACCAGGCCATTCCCATTGAGCACACGCAGAGCCATCAACCCAAATCACGAGATCTGCTTGGCAGGAGGATCTACTGACTCCTGATTATCCAGCAGCCTGAGCTTCCAGCCCTTGCCCTGTGCATCAAGGGCCTCTCCACATAAACTGGGTAAGCCCTGGTATTGGGGAGCTGCTGAACTGATGGCCAAGTCAACCTGGACCAGCTGCATGCCCAGGAGAGTGAAGGCTGGGCTCAGCATCTAATCCACACGATTTTAGTCCAATCTACTTTTTCCTTCATGATCCATTTGTCTTTTGGCACAAGGATCAGAGTGATCTGAACTCCCAGCAAACCCACAGCAGCCCAGATGAACACAGGAGGTTTGGAATACTCACTCATCGTGATTCACTTGCCACTGGTTGACAAACACACAGGTGTCCTTGGGGATGTAGTAGCCATTCAGCACTGTTGCTCTTGTTGTGCTGAAGGAAACACAGATGGAAAGATAAGTTAGATGAAACCCACGGCTTCATGATAAATCAAAGCCTGGTAAGTCACCTTTAATACCCTATTTTTGCTCTTAGGACTGGCTAGGAAATACCACAGGTTGTATTTGGGAGATTAAATAGTCTTGGTTATGCTTTCCTCAAGCAGAAAAATTCTAGTTTCATTTCACAGTTCATGCCGGATGAGTTATGATGTGGTTTTTCCCAAGGCAGGAGGAAATGATAAACCCAGGGGTGTTCACCATCCCTCTGCTGGCAAAGATTTTGAAGTGAAACTACCCTCAAAGTAAAGCATTCAACCCCAGAACAGCAGCAAGCCAGAATATTTCCCCCTAGCAGGGATCAATTTCCAGGCAATTATCTGCCTAAATGGAACCTCCCAGAAAACCATTCCAAAAAAAAAAAAAACCCAGATAAGGTGTCAGCCTCTCCAGCCCATACCTGTGTGGGATGGTGAAGGGCAGGAAGGAGGAGTGCCTGAACATCTCCAGGATAAAGGCTTCTGTGTAGGGCAGTGTGCCCCGGTCCGACAGCCGTGGTCTCCTCTCCCGACCGATGGTCTGGTCTGCGGGAAGGAGAGTGAAGGAAGAAGGTTAGGATCAGTGCAGACCACAGAGGTTTTGGCCCCAGAGGAAGGGGGTTCATGGACTCACCTAGTTCTTCCTGGATCTTCTTCTGGATATTGGGGTACAAGGCGACATACATGAGGCTCCAGGATAAGGCAGTTGTCACAGTGTCAAAGCCTGCACGGACATGAAAAAGGCATTCAGTTACCAGAAGAGAACAGATCAGTGGGTGGTAGAGATCCCACCACTCCAGATGTTTGCCTTAGAGGATTTTGCCATCACCTGTCACTGAAAAGTTCTGGCCCACTGCTAAGGAGGGCACCCAAGAGCTCAACAGCAGCTCCACACACCCAAACATACCCAAGTTCTCATCCCAACAGCTCTACCTCCCCCTTCAGCACCATGACTTCACACTCAGAAACATTCTTACCTGCTCCAAAGAGGTCATTGACAATGTTGATGATCTTGTCATTAGAGAGCTGGACACTGGTATCCTCCCCAACAGTCTTCTCCTGGCAGTGCCCAATCAGTGAGTCTGTGATGTCCCGAATGTGCTCCTGGGGAAGAGCAAGTGGGTCAGGGACATCACATACACATAGGGATGGGGAAACATCCCCCAACTAATGCTGGCTCCTGGGGGAAATAACTGCAGCTCCAAGGAGCTTTCCTGGGCAAGATGGGGGGACAAGGGTGTACCCTCATCCCCACCTTACCAGGCAGCATCTCTGGCAGTTGTAGACATCTCCACCCGCACCAAAGGGCATCCAGGCTCTTACCTTATCAAAGCTAGCGTAATGCTCCTGGACAATTTTTTGCACAAAGGCATTGAATCGCCTGTTGATGTCCTTAAAGAGCTCCATGGCGCGGTTGGGAAGGTACCGGAGCAGGGGGATGAAGTCAGCGGGGTGGCCAGCACCAGCCACATCACCAAATTCGTTGCCAAGGGTCACAAAGCTGAGCAGTTCCTGGTCATCGTGCTCGTAGCGCTTGCCAAAGCACATAGCACAGATGACATTGGCCACTGAGACCACCAGGTACTGGTTAAGATCAAAGCTCTTCCCCTCCTCCATCAGCTGTAGGAACTTGCTGACCAGGTACTCAGCCTCCTTGGAGACATGCTCCTCCAGCAGGCACGTGGAGGAGGACGTGGGGCT
>JAWWEE010000016.1:20910436-20921069 GCA_035221455.1 Xenops minutus | reverse complement strand
AGCCCCACGTCCTCCTCCACGTGCCTGCTGGAGGAGCATGTCTCCAAGGAGGCTGAGTACCTGGTCAGCAAGTTCCTGCAGCTGATGGAGGAGGAGAAGAGCTTTGAACCTTATCGGTACCTGGTGGTCTCGGTGGCCAATGTCATCTGTGCTATGTGCTTTGGCAAGCGCTACGAGCACAATGACCAGGAACTGCTCCACGTGGTGAATTCAGCTCAGCAGTTTGATGATGTGGCTGGTGCTGGCAACCCCGCTGACTTCATCCCCCTGCTCCGGTACCTTCCCAGCCGCAGCATGAAAGTATTTATAGATTTCAACAAGTCCTTCGTCCGCTTCCTCCAGAAGATAGTCAAAGAACATTACAAGACCTATGATGAGGTAAGAGCTTGCAGGACCCTTACCTGCACCAAATGTGTGTCTCTGCTCTCCTCCCCTCTCTATTAGCAAGTTGGTTTTCTTCTTGCAGCCAAGAAGCAATGGATATTCTCTCTCTCTCTCCAGTCCTCCTTCTCATAGAATATCATAGAATCATGGAATCTCCTGAGTTGGAAGGGACCCACAAAGATCATCATGTTCAGCTCTTAGCACTAGACAGGACACCCCCCAATAATCCCACCATGTGCCCCAGAGCATTGTCCAAATGCTTCTTGAGCTCTGGCAGGCTTAGGGCAGTGACTACTGCCCTGGAGAGCCTGTTCCAGTGCTTCACCACCCTCTGGATGAAGAACCTTTTTCTAATATCCAACCTAAACCTCCTCTGACTTAGCTTCATGAGCTTCCCAGCTACTCCTTCATTCCCTGTGTGTTAGGGTCAGTCTGTTGATTGAACATCTGATCTGTGCCTCAGGTTCCTTGGAGAGCTATCTCTTTGTTTTCATAGGTGCCATGGGAAATGGAAGATGTTCATAAGACCCTGGGCTTCCCCAGCATCAGCTGGGATTGCTCAGGAACACCCATTACTCTGACAGTTCTGCTGCCATGACATTGTCTCCTCTTCCTCTCAGAACAACATCCGAGACATCACCGACTCCCTCATTGAGCAGTGCCTGGAGAAAAAGGTGGAAGCAAATACTGCCACACAGATCCCTAAGGAGAAGATTGTCAACCTCGTGAATGACATCTTTGGAGCAGGTGTCTCCTCCCTTCTCTCCCCCCACTGACCCCTCAGCTACTGCAGATTTTCTCAACCCTTTTTGTTATATCTGTGTCTGACCCATCTTTGTCCAACACCAGGCACCCAGTTTGTGTCTAAGTACTCACTCTCCTGCTCACTGGTCTTCCAGGACCTTCTAGGCTTACTTCTAGAGACTAGTTTGGGACAATAGCTCAGAAAAGAGGCTTCAGGGACAAGTGAAGGGCATGACTTATAGCTCAGTTGAGTTTCACAACCCAGGGTGGCTTTTTCTGGTTGAGACAAATGTCTGTGGACTGATTCGTTTTTGAGTTACTCTGTGGAAACTCCCCTGATTCCAGAGTAGTTATACAAACCAGACATAGCCCAGGAGTGAAACAGGATGAGAGCAGCATATTTTAGCAAGATTTTCAGTGACAGAATAAAACCCCAAGTCTTGTTGTGTATCCAGGATGTCCTCTGCCTCCTTAGCTACCCCAGACTGCTCCATGTGATGGTCAGCCTGCAAGACAAGATAGGTGTTATACAGACCTCATTCACTTGCTATTCTCTCAGGCTTCGACACTGTGACAACTGCCTTGTCCTGGAGCCTCTTGTATCTTGTGACATACCCTGACATCCAGAAGAGGATCCAGAAAGAACTGGGTGAGTCCATGAACCCCATGCCCATCCTCCAAGGATAAAACCTGTCTGGACTGGGCTGGCCCCAATGCACTCCCTCTGCTTTATCTCCCACAGACCAGACCATCGGTCGGGAGAGGAGACCGCGGCTGTCGGACCGGGGCACGCTGCCCTACACAGAAGCCTTTATCCTGGAGATGTTCAGGCACTCCTCTTTCGTGCCCTTCACCATCCCACACAGGTACAGGCTGATCTTGCAGAGAAGGTCTAGGGATGAGGTGGTCTTGAAGCATTTTGTTATGGCTCACGGAGAACACAACTGTCCTTCACGAAACCATCCCTCTAGGACACATCCTTCCTTCAGCAGCGTTAGGAGCAACCTAACAATCCCCTGAGGATGCAGAAGAACCTTTTGACTTCCCAAACTCTCCATCTTTTCTCTCCCCAGCACAACTAAGGACACAGTGTTGAATGGCTACTACATCCCAAAGGACCGCTGCGTGTTTATCAACCAGTGGCAAGTGAATCATGATGAGTAAGTACCTTGTGAGACAGAAAACCTCCTCAGTGACAAACTAGACCCCCTTCTTTATAGTTTCTCTTCCTGGGCAGAAGTGAGGTTAACCTTCTTGAAGAGAAAAGGGAGTAGGTAAGGGACCTACTGAATTCAGGGATGTTCTTCTTGACAGTTCTTGCATTCTAGTGTTCCACTACACCTGTGACCAGGAAAAACCACCTCAACATCTAATGTTTTCCCTTCCAGGAAACTTTGGAAGGATCCAGAAACCTTCAACCCAGAGCGTTTTCTCAGTGCTGAAGGAACCAAAGTGAACAAAGAAGAGGGGGAGAAGGTGATGATTTTTGGCCTGGGGAAAAGGAGGTGCATTGGGGAACCCATTGCCAGGTGGCAAGTCTTCCTGTTCCTGTCCACCTTGCTTCAGCAGCTGGAGTTCAGTGTCTGTGAGGGCAAGAAGGTGGACATGACCCCAATCTATGGACTGAGCTTGAGACACAAAAGGTGTGAGCACTTCCAGGTCAAGCAGCGCTTCCCCATGAAGAGCAGAAACTGAGCAGTGGGACCAGACATCTCCAGGGGACAAAGACCTGGTCCTTGCAGCAGAGCTGGGTCTGATACAAGTTTACAGATGATGTAATAAACTGAAACCATTGAAACTCCTGTTTTATTTGGTTCACTTTGTATTCTTTTTGCAGTGTTACTAGTGTTGGATGTTCCATTAAGTGTTGGCCAATCCATCACATCTAGTCTTAGACTGTATCCTTTTAGAATGGCTTGTTGAGAGTTGAAGAATAGCAAACCCATGCCATACTGCCACAGCCTCCATCACTGTTTAAGGAGCATAGAATTATAGAATTGTTTAGATTGGAAAAGACTTTAGTATCATCAAGTCCAACCATTAATCTGGCACTGCCAAAGCCACCACTAACCCATGTCCCTAAGTGCCACATCCACGTCTTTTAAATCCCTCCAGGGATGGTGACTCCACTACACCCTGGACAGCCTGGGCCACGTTTTGACCACTTTTTTTGGTAAATAAATTTTTCTCAATATTCAACCTAAATCTCCCCCGGTGCAACTTGAGGTTTCTGCCAGCTCCTTCACCATCATCACTGCTGTCTGAAGGACACAGGGAAGGACACCTTTAGCCCTTGCTATTGAGAAAGCCACACTGCTGGTGTTCTGGACTGGAGTTTTCACAGAAGGAAGAGCATGAAAACAGGAATTCCTCCAACTCAAACCCAAAAGTTTACATTGGCTGCCAGTCAAACCATCCCAGTAAAGCCAGATGCCTGTGTTTCTCCAACTTCCAAGCAAAGCCATCTTAGCCAACCCACTACCTGGCAAGCAATGATACAAGAACAAGTACAGTGATCCAGTGCCACATGCTCTGCTCTTGAACCCATTTCCATGAGAGCCATCTGCTCCAATAGCCCCAGACCCTGACCAATGAGAGCTCCTTGGATGTCCAAATACTGATCACTCATCACATATTGCACAAAAATTCCCAAGAAGAGGCAGAAATGAAAGTGTGTTGAGGAAGAAAACAGGGAAGCCAATTGCCTAAGACTTCAGCTTGTTCAGGCCTGCGAAGCAAGCCTGAATGAAAAAGAATAACTCTGCATGCCTGGGTCCTACTTGGTCACCAATTTGTGCTGAAACACTGATGTGATGCAGCCACAGAGCCACGTGAATTCATTGAACCAGCACAAGCAGCTTCACTCTGTGTCACACCAACTTTGTCCTCACTGCTTAATGTCATAATCCAAATATTGTAGGAGAAGCAAGGGTGAAGACCAGGAGGTCCAAACCAAGCTGCAGGCTATCATAGGCCTTGGAAGAAAGGTAGAAAGATACTTTAGGACAACACATGAGGTCCACCAGCCAAATGACATCTCCACTACCTATGCTAAGGACCATAGGTCAAGACAATAGAGTCACAAACCCACTTTCCACAAGGGACATCCCAAAGTCAGCATTAACCTACTGCAGCAGAAGGTGCAGCTGCCCCAGAGGCAAATCTCAGTGCCTAATCTGGGGACTCAGAAGAGCAGCAAAACTGCCAGGAACCCATCAGCAGTGTGCCCTGCCAACCCTGTGAGCTGGAGAAGCCCTCAGGGACTTGGCCCAATGATTTGACTGCAGTGGGAACATGCAATGATGGTTCTAGTGTAGGACCACAGACCTGGCTGGCTGGATTTGCTGGTAAGGCTTCAATAAGCAAGAGCAGATATAAAAAACAGTGGGAATTTTTTTTTCCCCTTTGGAGATGAGAGTTTTATAGCCCTGGGGCAGATAAGCAGCTTAATATTAACATTAGCAGGGTGGAAGGTCTCCCCAGGATACATTTACCAGGGGCTGATTAAGTCACCCCTGCATCAGGATAGGGTAGGGGAAGGGAAGAGGCTCAAGGGGAGGGAAGTGGGGAGGCAGTTATCCTTCCCTTCTCTTCATAGTGTCAGAGGTGAAACATCCCACTTTATAACACCCCATCTACATTTAGCACCTCTCCTTCTCTTGATGCCAATGGAGACAACCCATGTTGCTGTGGAAGACCTTTCCAAGCATCTTGCACAGGCAGGAGAAAGCCCTGAGACCTTGGTCTGATATCCCTGCAAGCACACATCTCCTTGAAAATCCCATCCAACAGCCTAGTGATTGCAGGTGAGGTCCCAATTTTCCTGCTGGTGTTTATAATATAACAGAATAGAATGTCCTGAGTTGGGAGGGACTCACAAGGATCATAGAGTCCAATTCCTGGCCCTGCACAAGACAACCCCAAGGATCCCATCATGTGCCTGAGAGCATTGTCCAAATGCTCCTTGAGCTCTGGCAGGCTCAGGGCCATGACTTCCCTGGGCAACCTGTTTCAGTGCCTGACCATGGGCTGGGGGAAGAACCCAGCCTAAGCCTCCCCTTTCTACCATCACTGCCATGAAAGCCTCAGTTGCTCATAGTAAGTATGAGATTCCATCTCCCATATGTTTGCTTGCCCCTGATGACCTTCCTCAATTAAACCCCTCAATTACTCCTCGGGTAGCGTGCAAGCGCCACGGTTCCGTTACTGGAATTGTGGTGGTGATAAGCCAGGGAAGCTTTGATCACTCCATGGCAGATTGCTTTTATGGTTGGTTTTAAAATGAGTCATGAGATCAGTCATGGCAATAGGGTTCCAGCTTCTCTTCCAAGGTGGAGCACCCTTATTCCCACTGGAAAATGTCCAGGCAAACACACAAACTGAGACACCTGCCTGATACCAGTATTCAGGCTGGTGGCATCTCCTCACTGGGAAAGCCAATCTACAGCCCCAAAATGGGCTAGAGGTACCACTTGTGACCCTTCCTCAGGGACGGAAGGAAGAGAGGAGTTGCTCCAACACTTAATGACCTTTCTCATTAAATGTGAATGCTGCATTTCTAATTTCTTTCCTTTGCCTCTTTGAGATCTGTTATCAGGAATCGTCTCCCCATGGGGATTAACGCTTTTGTGTCTCACTTTTGCTGCTTGTCTCCAACACTGGTGACAGAAGGAAACCCTCCAACACCATCTTTCTCATTGCATCTCCACTGAAACAGAGTTGGGATCTCTCATGCCTTAAACTGGTTTCTATTTTCCCCTTTTTGAAGATAAAGTCTCTGCTCAGCCTCCATGAGCATTTTCTGGGGTGCTGGAGGTGGTGGGACCTTCCCCTGGTGAAGTTTTCACTGCAGTGGTTTGGGAAAATGCTAGTTCTCTGCTCCATCCAGGTTAAACCTGTGGATGAAGCAGAGCTTGAGACAACAGTGCTGGATGCATTAAACCTGGAACATGGCTCTGCTCCAGTGCTGTGGGGGCTTCCAAACCAGTATGAACCCTTCTTCCTTCCCCCACACCTCCCCTCCCTCTTCCCCGTGGAAAGGAGGCAGTGTTGGGGCTGATCGATTGCCCTGTGCCATTAGAGGTAAAAGGTACCTGTGAATCAGAGTGAATGGAGGCAGGAAAGGATGGAGTTTGTCCCCAGGTTGAGAAGGGAACAGCAGAGATTCAGAGATAACTGCTCCTTGCGTGCAAATTACTGCTCAGGGAAAGCTTTAGGCTCCCAGGAATTTCCTCAAACCTGGCTGTACACCCACTCTGGCATGAATTTCCATGGGGGAAAGGAAAAGGGGAAGGAGATGGCAGCAGACCCTGCATAGCTGGGGGCAACCCGGTCTCACAAACACTGGCAGCATGAGCCAAAAGCCTCTAGGATTTGGGATGCTCCTCAACCCCTGTCCTAGCTAGCTGCAGGATGGGGGCTGGAGAGCCAGGATGCATTCAGGGCTGGCAGACACCTGTATGTCCCCAACACTGAGAAAGATCCCCGACCTAATCCACTTAAATTAAAAACATCCTGGGAATGAAGGCTGTCCAGGAGAGCCCTTGAAAGGAGGCTGTTCTCCACATTCAAGGGGGTTCTGGGGTTGGCATAGAGGGAGAAGCCTCCCAAAAACTCAGACTTGGGATGAAGGGAGCAGGATCCTAATTCACTGAAGCATTGCTTTCCCCACTCGCTGGGATTTGGGACATGACCGCCCTCCCGTGGCACCCGTCACAGCAGCTCCTCCAGTGCCTGTGGCTGCTGGGCACAGAATAGCAACGGGGTTTATCCCTGGTGGGAGTTTTTTGGGGGTAGGAACATTTGGGGAGGGCAATCTCTAGGAGATTGACCCCCCTCTGCAGAGCATCCCACATCCCTCACCATCCTCCGTAGTTGTGGGAGCTGCAGAACCAGCCGAATTTGGTTCCCTTTGGGGATTTTTCAGCTGGAAGGTGAATTTTCCAGGTTGGGGTGAGCTGGAAGCTTTCCTGCTGACTTTATTCTGATGTTCCCAGCCACCACCTGCGGATTTTCACTGTCTTGTACATTCAAGGCAACAACCCTTACCTTTCTCTGCCCATTTCTCATCCTGCCTGCGCTGCCAGAATCGCCCAGTGGCACCAAACCCCCTTCTCGACAGGGACTGAACCAGCTGGGAGATGCAGAGAAGAAGCAGAGACAGGGCAGGCAATTGCCCATCCTTCACTCGGCCGGGATTTCACCCTCAGCTCCTTCTCTTGTCGAGTTTTCTTCCCTTTCTTTTATTTCCCCCTTTCCTTCTGATTCCAGGCAGCTGAAGGGCCCCCTCTCCTGGTGCAAGGCAGGGAGACGGCCATCCATGCCTCACCTGCCGTGGCCAAATTCATCCTTCTCCAGCCGGGGAATCACACCCTCAAACCAAGACCTGTCCTGGGAAAAATTCCAGCCAGGGTATGGCAGCAGCTGTGCCCAGAGGATTCCCCCCCATATCTCCTGCTTGGACCAGCCTCAGTTGCATCACCACATCATCCATCATCCTTCCAGCCATCCCTGGGGATGTTCATGGTCTTGGGATTTCAGGGGGAGAAAACTCTCCTGCGGCATCTCTGAGTATCCATTGCTGTGCTTTTGTTGGAGTATTTTCCTCTTCCTGATGTCCTGGGGAAACCTGGGACTGGGCACGATTCCCCACCAAGCTGGGTTCATGCCTGGTCTTTTCACCCCGTTGCTGAGAGCCACCAGGTTCATGCTGCTCCCCAGCCCCAGGGAGGGGGGATTCTGGCTCCAGTAGTGCTGTGATAAGGATATTTCTGGAATTCTAGCTAACTGTCACACAACACATCCTGTCAGGGTGCAGAGGAGTGTTGAAGTGCGTGCAAGGCTAGGTGGGTGCACTGATGCATGCGTGGATGGGTTTGGGCTTGCAGAGGCAAATGCATTTCTGGTACACGAGTTGGTTTCAGTTCCTTCCAGCATTGCTCTCTTGTGGGCTGGGCAAGGATGAGTCCTTTCCCCACCTCCTCGATGCCAAATGAACCCACTAGACCCTGGGGGAAACTTGGGGTTGCAAAGGGATGCCTGACTCCAGCAGCAGGTCCCTGGCTCTTTCCTGTGTGCTCGTGGAGAAAGGATGTGCTTCCTAAAAATGAGCGGGGCTTTGCAACCCACTCCCTTGTCCTCTGGGATTTCCCTGGTTCTGTACCCTGAATTTCCCTGTCCCCTGCAGTCTCTTTTTCCCCTTCAGATCCATCTCCATTGTCTCTTCCTTGTTCCCTCATTCCCTTCAGTGACATCTCCGTCACATCTGCCTGGTCCCCTCATACCAGAGAGATCTTCCTTCCCTCCCAGACATGCAGGACCAAGAGCTTACTTTTTGCATCCTCCATCAGGAGACACATCCATGAGAGTGTCACTCTCAGTGGCCTCTGGTTAGGATGCTGAAGGATAGGGAGAAGTGAGGGTCAGCAGAAAACTGGTGGTAGGCTGGTATCCAGTGACAAACACCTCAGTGTCACCTTGACATTCCAGTGAGAACACACCCATGGTACAGATAGCTGGCCACCCCCAGTGGCAGTGGAGTGGAGAAGGAACAGTGATGGGACACACAGAGGATGTTTCCCCCCTGCCATCCCACTCTCCATTATGTTTCCTTGCTGGAGCAGGCCAAGGGATGTTTGCAGGCTGCAGTGCAGAGGATGCCATCCCTCCGACAGACATCCCAGAGACCATGGGATGCTGCAGTGAGGGGTGGGAGAGGGTGGGGGAGAGCCCAGGACAGACCCCCACTTTCTGCCCACCTTTCTGTAGCCAGACCCCCACTCTCATCCCTATAATCATCATCATCATCATCATCATCATCATCATCATCATCATCAATGAACCACGAAATCAGAGACTGGGTTGGAAGGGACCTTAAAGATCATTGAATAAATCTATTAATTCCATTAATTCTATCCTATATTAAGTCATACCATGTCCTTATATGGCATTGTATGATGTTACACTCTATGATATTTTTATGTGATGTCATGTTATGTATTCATGCTTTGTTATTTGAGCAGTTTATAATCATTTATTGCTTTATTATTATTCCTGTTATCATCTTCTTGAGCCACAGAAACAGAGAATGGTTTGGGTTGGAAGGGACCTTAAAGATCATCCAGAAATTTTTATTATATTATATTATTCTTACATTATCTCATATCCTAATATACCATATCCTGTCACATCATGTAGTTATATTCTATTTTATATTGTTATTTTCCTATTTAAGCATTTTATAATTTTTATTCTATTATTATTATTAATATTGATATTATTAATCTCTTGTAGAACCATAGAATATTTGATTTGTTTAAGTATTATAGCACAGTATAGTTACTATATTATACTATAGTCATATATGTTATATATTATTGTCATTTTATCGTTATTTACTGTTGCGTTTTAATGATTTTTATTATTTTATTGGCATTTTATATCATTTTAATACTATTTTGCACCCACGTGAGCACACACGGAGCAGGCACCCGGCCCGGGCAGGAACCGAGGGGCGGTCCCGGTGTCGGTCCCGGTGCCGGTGTCGGTCCTGGTGCCGGTGTCAGTCCCGGTGCCCGTGTCGGTCCCGGTGCCGGTGTCGGCCCCGTCACCAATCCCCGTGGGGGTATCGGTGGCAGTCCCACTGCCGGTGCCGCTCCCAGTGCCGCTGGCTTTCCCGCTCCCGGAGGGAATTCCGCTGCTGGTCCCGGTGCCGTTCCCGGTGCCGCTCCCGGTGTCGTTCCTATTGCCGGTGCGGGTCTCGTTGTCGCTGTCGGTTCTCTTGCTAGACCCGGTGCGGGTGCCGTTCCCGATGTCGGTGTGCGCCCCGCTGCCGCTGCCGGTGCTGCTGGCGGTCCCGGTGCAGGTCCCGTTCCCGTCCCCGGTGCGGGTGCCGGTACTGGTGGCTGCTCCCGTCCCCGGTGCAGGTGCCATTCCGGTCCCCGTCCCTGTTCCCGTCCCCGGTGCAGGTCCCGTTCCCGTCCCCATGCCTGTTCCCGTCCCCGGTGCAGGTCCCGTCCCTGTCCCCGTCCCTGTTCCCGTCCTCGGTGCTGGTGGCGGTCCCAGTGCTGTTCTCGCTCCTGCGCTCGGTGCAGGTCCCGTTCCCGTGCCCGTCCCCTTCCCCGCTGCCGGTGCGGATGCCGCTGCCGGTGCTCGTGGCGGTCCCAGGGCCGTGGCCGCTCCCGCCCTCGGTGCAGGTGCAGGTCCCGTCCCCGTCCCCGTCCCGGGTGCAGGTCCCGTCCCCGTTCCCATGTCCCGTGTCCCGCGTCCCCTCCCCAGTGCAGGTCCCGTCCCCATCTCCGTCCCCGTCCCCGTCCCCATCCCCATCCCTGTGTCCCACCCCCTTCCCCATCCCTATCCCCATCCCCATCGCCGTTCCCATCCCCATCCCTGTGTCCAATCCCTGTGTCCCATCCCCGTCCCCATCTCTTTCCCCATCCCCATCCCCATATTCCCCATCCCCATATTCCCCATCCCCATATTCCCCATCCCCATATTTCCTATCCCC
>JAWWEE010000016.1:20835324-20910336 GCA_035221455.1 Xenops minutus | reverse complement strand
ATATCCCCCATCCCATCCCCATCCCCAGTACCGATCTCGGCCAGCAGGTGGCGCCACTCCCCGCCCGGCGCCCCCGCCCCGCTGCCGGCGCGGTGCTCTCGGCGCATGCGCGCTGCGGCTCGGGGCGCTCCGGTTCCGGGCGTCTCTCCCTCCGTCCCTCCCTCCCTCCCTCCGTCCCTCCCTCCCTCCGGCCGCCCCTCCGGCCGTCCCTCCCTCCCTCCCTCCGGCCCCGCTGCCCCCCGCACCGCCGCCCCGCACCCTCCGCACCCCCCGCACCGCCGCCCCCCGCGCTGGGCCCCGCCGCGCTCCGGCGGCGGCGGCGGCTCCGGCTTCCCCCGCCCCTTCCGCCCCCCCCGCCGGCCCAGCCGAGCGCGGAGGCCCCGGCGGCGCCGCATGGAGCAGCGGGCGGTGGGCTGAGCCCCTGCCCGGAGGGAGGTGAGCGGGGGGCACCGGGCGGGGGGCCGGGGGGCCGCGGACAATGGGGCGGAGGGGCGCGGTCCTGACCCGCGGTGACCCGCGGTCCCCAGGGGCATCCCCACCCCCGGGCCGCGTCGCCATGGAGACCGGCAGGGACCCCCGCAGCATCCCTGCCCGAGCCCGGGGGGACCAGCTCCGCCTCCCGCTGCATCCCCATCCCATACAAAGGGCCCCGGGAGCCGGGAGGGGGTGGGGGGGTTTGGGAGGAAAGGAGGGGCCCTGGGTGTGCAGGGCATTCATTGTTGGTTTGAATTTTTTAAATTTGGGGATTTCTTCGCCGTGGAAGGGAAGCGAGGGGGGGGGCAATAAGGCGGTGGCAGCGGGTTATTTATAGCCACGGCTGTTGCTCGTTGGTTTAGCGGGAGTGAAAGGGGCTGTGCCGTCGGGTGGAAAAAAAAACCAACAAGATTCAGAGAGAAAAGTCCAAAAAAAAAAATGAAAGTCGGAGATGGGAGGGCTGGGGAGCGGGAGGAGGAGGATGACAGCCTTCCTCGCTGGACAGGGGTTTGTTCCCAGGGGACCCACGGAGGAGCACAGCCCCATCCTGGCAAGGTGGGGAGTGGCCAGAGAGGTTCAGGGAGGGATGTGGAAGGTTTTGGAAGCATCCCTATCCTCCATCATGGGGCATCGGTGGGATGGGGGTGATGAAACCGTTGCAAGCCCAGGGAGTTTTGGGGTGCACTTCACCCTGTGACTGCTGCCTCCCCCTGTCTTTTCGGTTTCAGCTGAGTGCTTGCCAAAAAAACCCCTTCCGTGCTCCTCTCCGTGCCACATGCACATCCTCAGGGATGCCCTGACACCCTCCAGGACCCGGGAAGAGAAAAATTACCCTGGTGAGGTTTTTGTAGGATAGAGGATCAGGAAAACCTCACTGCTATGGCAAGGCCAGGAGCAACTTCCCTCCAGGCCTCCACCTGCCTCTGACTGTCCCCCAGATGCCTCCAGTTGTCTGACCAGCAGCATCATCTCTTTTCTCTTCTAAAACAAAAATTTAAATCCCTGAAAAAGAAGGAAGACACCCTCCCCCTCTTCACAGTGGGGCACCCACTTGGGGCTGGTTTGGGGGAGCAGCTCTGAAACCATTTGAGCTCACAGAGGAGATGAAGGAGGAACAGTTTTCTTTCAGTTAGAGTAATCATAGGTGTTCATTGTAATAACAGGCGATAAGATCTTTCAGAGGCAGGGAGGATGTTGTCTGGTTTTGGGTTGGTTTGGGTGGGTAGTTTTTAACTTTAAAGAACTTCACTGGGAGATGTTTTGGTCAGGGCAGATGGATGAGCAGAAGGAGGTAAATGCAGATGGCATCCACACCCCTGTTTTCATCAGGAATTAAGGTTTTCTACCATCGACAACTAAACTTTATTTAAAATAGAGTCATCTTGGTGATGGGCAGGTTCTCCCTGTTCCCCTAACTGGGTTTGAAATGGAAATGCAGCATCTTTCCCTCACCCCATCCCATGGTGATGGTGCCTCTGAGATAGGATTCACACTGGGAATCCCAGATTCCTCCCCCAGCCTACCTGTGCGTCTGGCACAACACAATTTTGGCTGGTGATTAATGACAGGAAAGGTTTCCCTAGCTTGTTGTTTTGGTGCCCTTTGGATTATCAGGGTGGCAAAGGTATTCCCTGTATGTGTCCTTCCCACCTTTCCTGGCTCCTGGCTGCTGAGCCAGGCTTCCCAGGAAGAAATGCAGAAGCAGGACCATGGGGAAGGCAGTGGGGATGAACCTCGGGGGGCAGCATTGGGATGAAATCCATCACTGGGATTCCTGGGCTGAGTGGCTCGGAGCATGCTCAGGTGCAGGAAAAAGGGACGTGGGTTTTGGCAGAGAGGGGGTTCACCTGAGCACAACCAAAGCCCCAATTCAGGAATGGGGAGCTTCCAGAGGGAATGAACCCGTGCCTGGCAGCAAAGAAGATAGCCAAACCTGGCACTCAGCTCTGCCACATTGGTCGAGCCGCTCCCTGGCTAATTTTTTTTAATTATTATTTTCTTTCATGTGCTGCCGCACATCCTCCGTTAGGAGAGAAGGGGCAATGCCCCTGTTTTCCTGGAAGGCAGAGAATGCTGCTTTTAAGCTCTGGATCCACTCTGCCAGCATCAACGCATCCTTCTCCTAACCTAACATCCCATGGGGATACGGAGCGGGCGGAAGAGGCCACAGGCACGAGGTTGTGGCCGGCGTGGGTGACATGCACAGCAGGAACCGCTGGCTGTCACATGAGGCCACCGCAGGCCTTCAGGGGGCCGGGTGGCAGCTGCTCTGGAGCTGGGGGTTCTCAGGGGTATGTGGTTTCCTCCTCAGAAAGTCTCGGCTTTGAGGCAGAAACTAGGTACCAATTGGAAACAAAGTGAGGCTTGGGAGGAGGAAGGTCCGTCATCGGGGTCATGGGCAGCCGGGCTCTGAAAAGGGCAGCTCTCAGTGTTGTAATCACCTCTCTCTTTAAAACTGAAAAAGCACATTTGTTGTGTGTATTTATAACAATGACACAGTCCAGTGCCATGAATATCCATGATCTGGGAAGGTAAAAAAGCTGTGACCAGCTGGAGCAGGTACTTGGTGGGGTTTGCTGGGGCACTTTCCTCTTTTGCAGGGAAAAAGGTACTCTTTTTGAAGGCAGGCTATGAATTTTATATCCACGCTGCTTTTATCAAATACAAATCCTAGTGACATCCATGAGCTGAAAGCCCAAACAACTGACCTTTGGATTGGGAAGATCCAGCTCCTGTGCAGGCTGGGAAATGGCTTTCCCAACCTGCAGGTGGGCTGTGGTCCTGGGATGGATGGACCTCTGGCCTTCTAGGGGATGCTCACTGGTATCCTGACCTGGCTCCAGCCAGGGTTTTCCAGCTGGAGTCACACCTCGGATAAAATCTCCATCTTGCTCATTTTTGGATATTTTAAAATAATGCCCAGATGGTGGGAAGCGCTGACTCAATGCTTTGGGCATGAGCTGCTCCTTGAGCAGCACCCAGGACCAGCTTCTGCTCAGTGTCCCCACTAGGTGCTGGATGGGGAACAGGGCTGAGAGCCCTGGCAGTGGGAAATCCCCTCTACACGGATGTGGAGGCATCACATCTTAAACCAGCTCCTTCCCAGCTTCACCCGAATCCCTACATGGACTGAGAGAGCATAGTTTATTCCCTGTTTTTCCCGTGGTACATTTTGGACTGGTGGGATCCAGACGTTTTGCCGAAATTTTTGTTCCATCCAAATTTTAACCGAAAGTCAGCTTGGAAAGGCAGGGAGTTTGAGCTGGGGCCGTTTCAGGGGGCTGGTGCTCCCTAGCCCAGCGTCATGCAGCTCTGCCCTCCCCTGGATCCTGGCCCATCCGTGGCATGAGCCCTTCAGGCTCATAGGTGCCATCAGGTTGGGTTTGGGTGCCATCTCGAGAGGCTTTTCCTCGTTAGCAGCCCCAGATCTGGCTGGGAAGAAAACCAACCCAATTCTGCAGTGATGGACACTGGAAACTCCAGTGCTTAGGTCTCCCAAACTCTGTTCTTAAGATGAGCATCCAAGCCTTGATTTCTCCTCTCTGCTGCTGAAAAAAAAGCAATTTGTGTTGTGTCCCCACCCTGGAGGAAGGTGAAGGAGCTGGTTGGTGGCAGCGTGACGACTTTTCCGGAAAGCTCAGGGCATGGCTGTGGTGGAAACAGGGCCACGTTCTCACCGCATTCTTCCTCCCCACAGCTCTGCCCCTTATCTTCTTCCTCCTTCCGTCTCAGCCTTGCCCCTTGTTTCACTTCCTCCTTCCCAAAATACTTCGAGTTGCTGATGGCAGGGCTGGGAACAGTGTCCGCCGATGAGCCTGAATTGATACAGTGAATTAATTAATATTTGGGTGTTTTGGGGGGATTGCTCTGCCTTTATACCACTCTGTGCCCCCAGCCCAGCGTGACCCCAGGTCCCCGGCCCAAGAAAGCCTGGTTTGATTCCAGGGCCAGTGACTTCATCCTTTCCCTGGGGTAGGAGCCATGAGAATAAAGCTGGGTTTGTTCCCCTCCCACACACTCATCCCAGGGCCTCATGGGGGAACAGAGCACCACCCCTGGTCAGTGCATCCCCCTGAGATTTAGGAGCTGGCAGGACCACTTGTGTAGCAGAGTCCCAATGGCTTTTATCCTTCAGGGAGTAGATGCATTTTATTTTTTTTTAGTCCCAGGCCTGGGAAGCTCTCAGGGCTGGATGTTTGCACACATGGGCCACCAGGGGAGAGTGGGGCTCTGGCTGGGTAGCCAGGAAGAGGAGTGGGATAGGGCTCCTGGAGGTCATCCCTACTCCCTTTGCCGGGCATCTCCATCCATTCACACTGTACTGTATTTTAACTTGCTGCAGATGCTGCACTTAAAAACTCTGCTTTTAAGAAGCTGTATCCTTGCAAATACCTCATAATCTCGGTGAGCAGCTCCACACTTGTCTGACTGCAAGGACTGGACAGACCTGGAGCTCCTACTTTCTCCTCAGTTTGGTGATATTTTGGAAGCAGCACCTCAGACAGGACCTTTTCTTGGTGGGAGAAGAGGTGCTCACCTGGCTTACGAGCATCCTTTGGGGGATGCTGCTCCCTCTGCATCCTCCCTAGATGTCTGTCCCTGCCATGCCCAGTTCTCAGTCATCCTTTTCTCCCCATGCAGGTCTCATGGTACCAAGTGACGTGTCCCCCCTGTGAGATTCGTACCCTCCAACCTCCTGAGAAGATGTCAGGGATGCAGGTAAGCTCTGTGTGAGGATAGGCAGGGATGGAGCAGCCCTAGTGCTCAGGAGGGACATGGGGAAACATAGTTTAAGTAGATCCCATTTGGATTTACATCAGAGGGAGCCTGTGAGGGGTGTCCCTGAGGGCTGAGGGGAGTCCAGGGATGGGGTGACATGCCCACCCAAGGCTCTGATGCCATTCCCTCTTTCTGGCCAGGCCGTTTGGCCGTCCGGTACAGAATGTATCGCCAAGTACAACTTCCACGGTACCGCTGAGCAGGACCTGCCCTTCAGCAAAGGAGACGTCCTTACCATTGTCGCTGTCACCAAGGTAAGTGTTTCCCCACCAGCCCCATGCCAGGATTTCCCTGGGATGCTATTCATGCATCCCGTGACATGTGTCAGTGGGATCCCCTATTTGGCAGTCCCGCTGGACAGGAATCAGGCCATGTGTTCAGTTAATTAATTCACGGCCTCGTTAGTTAAGATCTCTCTGAAATGTAAGTGCCTCCTGGGAGGTGGAGGAGCAATGGGAGAGGCAGCAACACTAGGCTTGACTTTGGGGAAGGAAAAGAGGGGCTGTGGGTTTGGGGAGCTCTGGAATGCCCAGCAGGCTGGGAGGGGCTTCACAGTGACCCCCATAGGGCCACCAGCATCAAGGTTTGCTGATTTATCACCGACCTTGATTCCCTGCCCACCCTATCCTTCCTGCAGCCAGGAAGGGGGTACCAGGGTGCTTGGGAAATCCCCAGGGCAGTGCTGATGCCCCTGTGGGCTATTTGGGTGGAATGCAGCCGTCTCCAGAGGCGACAGGCTCATTGTGGCAACCTGCTGTCCCCACAGGATCCCAACTGGTACAAGGCAAAGAACAAGGTGGGCCGGGAGGGCATCATCCCTGCTAACTACGTCCAGAAGCGGGAAGGAGTGAAAGCTGGGATCAAGCTCAGCCTCATGCCGTGAGTATCCAACCAGGACTCTCTCTAGGTGAATTCTAGGGGAGGTGGCTTGGTCTGGAGCATCCCTGTGCTCAGAGCCATGTCCCAAGTAGAAGCGACGTTCCTCACAGAGCTTAGTGACGTCAGAAGGCATAAGAGGCAGGGGCTCAGGCTTCCCAGCAGCATGGATTTGGGATTGGGATTTGCTGCTGGGGGAAGCTTTGAACAGCTTGGGAGCTGCCTGCATGGCTAGAAATGTGATGGATGGTTGGGTTGCATTTCAAAGTGTTTTTTAGCCCAAAGTTGGAGTTGTAAAGACTGTTGGGAGGAATAAGGAAGGTTGGAACAGGGTCTGTAGAGGAGGGATGGTTTTGGTATTCCTGCTGCATCCCAGAGCCACCAGTGACTCCCAGTGTGGGGGAACTGGGGGGAGGAATCTCCTAGGAGTGTGCAGAGGGCCTGAATCCCAGATTGAGGACCAGGAAATGGGGAGCAGGAAGGAGCTGTGTTGAGGGATGGATGGGGATAGCAATGAAGAGCACAGACTCTCTGTCCCTGTGCAGGCAGGGATGAAAGCTGCTGCTCCACGTCCCTGTCTTTCCCAAACACAGTCCAACAGGGATCCAGCCAGCACATCCCCAGCCCTTAACCTGCCCTGTGTGCTCTGTTGCAGGTGGTTTCATGGCAAGATCACGCGGGAGCAGGCGGAGCGGTTGCTGTACCCTCCTGAGACGGGGCTTTTCCTGGTGCGGGAGAGCACCAACTATCCCGGGGACTACACCCTGTGTGTCAGCTGTGAGGGGAAGGTGGAGCACTACCGCATCATCTACTCCTCCAGCAAGCTAAGCATCGATGAGGAGGTCTACTTTGAGAATCTTATGCAGCTGGTGGAGGTGAGGCCTGAGCTGCCACCACTCCGGTCCCCCTCAGATCATAGCCTGAGGTTGGAGGGGGCCATACGGGGACATCAGAGCTTGTAGGACTGCAGGTCTGGAGCTCAGGAGATGGTGGGACCTTCTCTGCTGACCCCATGGGGTGGGGATGCTGGGGGCAGAGCCCTGGGGCAAGGAGAGTGGACAAGGGTGGGATGCTCAGGGGACAGAGGGACCAGGAGGAGAGATGAGGACCCCCAAGCCCCACCAGGCCCATCCATGGCCTCATACTGCCACCTAGTGGGATCCCAGAGCCTGGCATCGCCTTGGCAGGACTCCCACCCCAAGGTGTCACCCACCCACCCACTGTGTCCCCCCCAGCATTACACCACAGACGCAGATGGGCTCTGCACCCGCCTCATCAAACCGAAGGTGATGGAGGGGACGGTGGCAGCGCAGGATGAGTTCTCTCGCAGTGAGTGACCATGCCCCCTCCCTGGCTCCCAGGAACCCACCCAGCACCCCCTCACTCCCTTCTGCCCCACACAGGTGGCTGGGCCCTCAACATGAAGGACCTCAAGTTGCTACAGATCATTGGCAAAGGGGAATTTGGAGGTGAGCCCAGTGTCCCAATGCTGCGGTGGCCCTAAGTTGGGGTGGCAGGGGTGGGGTGGGGATGTGCTCCTGTGTAACCCACCTAGGGTGATGGCGGGGCCCCAGGAGGCCAGGATGCTTCCCAGTGCCTCCTATGCCCATCTCTCCTGGCCTGCAGACGTGATGCTGGGGGATTACCGGGGGAACAAAGTCGCCGTGAAGTGCATTAAAAATGACGCCACAGCACAGGCCTTTCTGGCGGAGGCATCCGTCATGACGTGAGTGTACCATCACTGGGGGGGACAGCATGAGGGAGAGGCACCTCTGTCCCTATGAGCAGGGGTGGGTGGTCCCTGGTACCCTGCAGGGACCATGGGAGTACCCCTTCTCCTTAGAACCCTGCCCTGAACCCTCCTGTGCCACACAGGCAGCTCCGACACAGCAACCTGGTGCAGCTCCTGGGAGTGATTGTGGAGGAGAAGAGTGGCCTTTACATTGTCACTGAGTACATGGCCAAGGTGAGACCCCCATCCCAGCCACCTGTCCTACCATTCTGCCCCCTTTGGCCCACCTGGGGTGCTGGGTCAGACCCTGGCAGACCAACTGGGTCATCCCAGCTTGGGTGGCATCTTCCTGGTGCCACTGTGGTGGTCGGAGATGGCATTTCCCATCGCTGGCTCCAAGGGAGGGTTGGTATCCCCAGATCCTGCCCAAGGGATCCTGCGGTCCTGCCCCCAAGGGAGGGGCATCATCCCTGGGTCCTGCCTCACAAGGGAAGGGTGGGATGCTGGCCCTGATGATGCCATCTCTTCATCCAGGGCAGCCTAGTTGACTACCTGCGGTCACGCGGGCGGTCAGTCCTCGGGGCAGACTGCCTGCTGAAGTTCTCCTTGTAAGTACAGGGCAAGGCTGTGCCCATCACCCTGACCTGCACTCATCTGTGTTTTTGAACCACTCTGCTAACCCCCTTCTCCTCCCCACTCCCCCCAGAGATGTCTGTGAAGCCATGGAGTACCTGGAAGCCAACAACTTCGTCCACCGGGACCTGGCGGCGAGGAACGTTCTGGTCTCGGAGGACAACATCGCGAAGGTCAGCGATTTCGGGCTGACCAAGGAAGCCTCCTCCACACAGGACACGGGGAAGCTGCCAGTCAAATGGACAGCACCAGAAGCACTTAGAGAAAAGGTGGGTGAGCAAAGGGAGCCCTGGACTTCATGGATACAAAGCAGGCTGCAGGAAGGGAGCACATCCTGGGCTGCCCCAAATTTTCCATGCAAAGACGGTGCTTCCCATTGTCTGACCCCCCACAACCAACTGCCCTGAGGGTGCAGAAGAACCATTGCCTGCCATCCCTGCTTGAGCCCACTCATGGGGCTTCTTTCCCCTCCCTCCAGAAATTCTCCACCAAGTCAGACGTGTGGAGCTTTGGGATACTCCTCTGGGAAATCTACTCCTTCGGGCGAGTGCCTTATCCGAGAATTGTAAGTGAGGGACTACCCCAGCATCCTCAGGGCTGGTTTTTGAGGGGTGCTGAGCCCCTGTTTGGGAGGAAGAACCCATAACCTCACATCCTGATTCCCACCCCTGTACCCACAGCCCCTGAAGGATGTGGTGCCCCGTGTGGAGAAGGGCTATAAGATGGATGCTCCAGACGGTTGTCCAGCCATCGTCTACGAGGTGATGAAGAAGTGCTGGACCCTCGACCCTGGCCACCGGCCCTCCTTCCACCAGCTCCGTGAACAGCTAGTGCATATCAAAGAGAAGGAGCTCTACCTGTGAGGGGGGGCTCACCCACCCCAGCAGCTGGGGGGGACCCACACTGGGGGTGGGACCAGGGTTTGGGCAGCCCCCCTGCCCAACCCCAGCACCAGGAGGGAGCCCCAGGGGTATCCTCCCCACCCAAATCCCCTGGTTGCTTCCAAACTTCCAAATCTGTCAGTTTTTATTTTTATTTTCCAGGTTTGGGGTGGGGTTTGTTTTTTTTTGATCTCCCAGGCTCTTTTTTTTTATTATTATTATTTTTGTGGATTTTTTTTGTTGTTGTTTTCTCAGTTTTGGGGGGTGCTTTGTTGGTTTTTTTGGGGGTTTTTTATTATTTCCAGCAGGGCCCAACTGAGTGCTGGGCATTTTACTAAAGTACGAATCTTATTTTTTAATGTAATTAAAAGAAAAAAAAAGAAAAAAAAGAGAGAGAGGAAGTTGATAAAAGGAGAATAATAGTAAATAAACCAATGAAATGGACACACAAAAAGGAAACCCCCAGCGACAGACATGATGGTTGACGGGGAGATGCTGGATTCGCTGCCCGGTTGGGAGAGCGTGGCCACATCCCCGCCAGATGCTTTTTTTTTGGGTTGTTTTGCTTTAAACTCGTTGCAATGTTTGCATGCTGTCTCCAGAGGCCTTTTTTTCCAGTCCTGTCCAGTGCTTTATTCTCATGTAATGCTACCGACTGTGAGATTAAAAACTGTAATTAAAAAAAACCCATTCCATACAGACGTGGCACATCCTGCCTCACTGCCCTTCTGTCAATGGCTCTGCTCCCTGGGGTCTTGGGATCCCTTGGCAGGGTCAAAAGTGGGGATGGACCCCCCCTCTCTCTGCCCGGGGTCCCCACATAGGTGGGATGAGCTTGGGCATCACTTGGCTCCATCCTGCTCATGAGAACTGCTGAGGCTGTGACAGTGATGAAGCTGCCAAGTTATGCCCAAACTCCTCTTTCATCCAGGCTTTGCTTCCCGATGCTTGGAGCAGGTGGAGGAAAACCTGGGGATGCATTTTGGTGCTGATTCCTCAACCTCATGGACCTTGTTCCCTGCTCTACTTGTCTCGGTCAAGAGGCTAAAGCAATCTGTGCAGCAGGACCCCCATGTCCTGGGCCCCCACCTCAAAGCAGTTGTCCCCATGGAATCCCTGCTGCCTTTACAGGGAGTTGGGTGGAGGTGGTGTCTGACACGGCAAGTTTATAATAGTTCCCTTCATCCACAGGGAATTATTCAGTGTTAAACAATGTTCAGAGCATCAGCATTGCTGGCTGCCTGCTTGGCAAGCCAGAGGCAGGATCTCTCCATCTGGTTTGGACCAGGACTGAGACTGAGACTGCTCTTGAAAGGGAGTTAAAGTCAAAAATAGGGAGTGCTGGGGCACAGGCACACAGGGATGTGGGGGATGGAGGATGGAGCATGCTTTGGAGGGGAGATGTGCTCCTGACTCCCTTCCCCTGAGACCTCAGGGTGTCCAGATATCAGCAGGGAGCAGCACAGTGATATGATGGGCTCGATAACATTTCATTTCCCCTGGGCTAACCCCCCTTCTCTTGTCCACATCCCCCCCATTCCTCCCAGTGCTCTGGCAGGCCCCAGTCAGATAAGCAGCTTTACTTTTTGGGCTTATGAAGATTAAAGTCATTTACAGGCAAAGCCTGCAAGAAACATGGCTTTGAGAGCAGTGAGAAATACCCAGAACCTTCACATGATGGGAGATCTCAGGAAGACCTTTGGTCCTGTCCCCCACCGTGTCCCCTCTGGTCCCCTTGCCCTGGGTTACTGCTGTGGACAGACCCCTGCCAGCTATCAAAAAAAAAAAAAAAAAAGGGAAAATAAAACCCAAAAATCGTTTAGGCCTTTGATTTTCCTCCAAATGGCCATACACTCCCAGTTTCTGGTACCGTGCCTGGTCCCACAGGGTCTTTGGTAGGGTGTTTGGTGCCTCAGCACCCTCCAGGATGTAGCTGAAGGATGCTAAAAGAGAACTGCTGGAAGAAATCCAGTTCTTCGTAGCTAATCAGGGAGTTTAACTCTGCCAAGCCCCTCCTGCCCCCTCATGCCTCAGTTTCCCCACACAGAGCAAGTTGCTCCTGCCACTGGGCACGAAGTCTCCCTTGCTTTGGGCTGCTGCCTGGACATGCACAGCCTGGATCCCAGTAGATGACTTCTCCCCAGGGATGTTGGGGCTCTTCCCATCACCTGATAACCCCTCAGCAGCCTCTACAGCAGTGTGGGCAGAGGGAACAGGCTGGGTGACACCCTGGGGCTCTCGGGTGCTTGCTAACATTATGTCCCCTTCCTCCTCCTCCTCCTCCTCCTCTTCCTCCTCCTCCCATCAACAATGAGACTGGCACCGGGCCCAATTGTGTCAGCTCCCATCCTGCCTCAAATAACCAGTGTGAATCATCTGTGGCAGCAGCATGCAAGGAGTTATTCCCACTGCCAGTGCTGGGGTGTCCGTGCAATGGCACACGTGGAGCTTGCACCTTCATGACACAGCTTGCAAGGAGGAAACAGGGACACAGGGTTTAAAAAGCTCTGGAAAATCCAGCCTTCAGGTCTGGCAGCCCTCCCGCCTCTCCCCTCCACACCTCTGTGCAAGATCCCAGCTTGGGTTGGCCCTTGGTATCCCAGACAAATCAGGACAGGGCTGGGAAGAGTTGGAATTTGGTGTGTGGAACATGCAAGTGGTGAAAGGACCATCTCCCAAGTCACACATACTTTGCTTTTCCATCCCTACCCATCAACTGCCTCCCTGGCACGGACTCACTGGGGTCACCATGGCCAAAGCATCCCTTCCAGCACCAATTCTGGCTCCCTCTGCTCCCAGCTCTTCTGCCTTAGGGCTCTTTCCATGAGCTTTGTCTCTTCCCTGTGTCCCCACATCCTGCCTGCCTTCTTCCTGTTCCCCACAGAGCTGCAGCGAGCCTTCCTCTTTGTAAACAACCAAAAATCCCAATCTCCCTCCAAAGGAACCCAATTCCAGCTGCAGCAGCCACTTCACATTTCCCAAGCTCCCAAAGCCTCCATCTCAAGAGAAGGGGGTGCAACATGCCCCCCCCACAGGCTGCCCACTGCTTGATTCCCTCAGTGCTGCTTGGGGCCAATTACCAGCTCTAATTATGGTCCTTCTGCTCCATCCTTGGAACACGGGTTTCCCAACCCCTGGCATCCCTCGCCAGCATCTGTACACTGCCGGCATCTCCTCCCCCTCCGCGATCCACTTTATCACAAGGACTATTTTTAGCATAACGTACAAAGCCGTTCCCATCACCGTTCCATGTCATTCACCTCTTCAGCTCCTCTCTCTTTATCTGTTTTTTAGGTTGTTTTTTTTTCCTTCTGAGCACTCCAGGAAATGAAGGCAAGGCTGAGAAAATCCCTCGTGGGAATACTGTGTGCCTGAGTGGCCGTGTGTGTGTTTGGGCTGGCGTGTGCCTTTGCTCCGGGCTTGCTCTCCACCACCGGCACGAAGCAGCACATGGTCTCCCCATGTGCCTGTTAACATGCTCTGTATGTCTGTCTGGGTGAATTTGTGTCACTGCTTGGTGCAGACACTGCCATGGGAGCCCCCCCTTCATCCCAACCACCTCCCTCTTCTTCCTCACCCCCCACAGCATCCCTCATCCGGGCAAGATTTGGCAAATACCTGACTGTCTGCTGTGACCTTCTTCCCCTCCTCTTCTGCTAAGGCACTCACAGCACCCCCAAACACCCCATCTCTCAGGACAGGGGCAGTATGTCCCATATGACAGGACCATTCCCACACCAAACCCATATCACTCAGGATGTGTGTCCTGTATGATAAGTCCCTTCCCACCCCAAACCCAGCAATGATGAGTCTAGGCATCCCCGTGCTCACTGACATGACAATGAGACCAGGGGATTGTGAGGGGACTAGGGTGACATCCCAGCAGCATCCCCACTCTTGTCTTCCCTTCCTAGGGACCACTTGGGGGCTTCCAGGGGATGCTCTGCCAGGTCAGCCCAGAGTGAGGAGGAGGTGTGCGCACTGGGGTTGTTTTCATCCTTTGGTGATGGCAACAGATTTTGGGAACTTAAAGGATTAGTTCTATAGGAGTGGGAAGGCTTTCCATGGAAATAGCCTCCCTAGGTCAGGAAAAGGCAGCCTTGGTTTCGTTTCCATACCAAGCTTCCTGCTGCACTGCTGTCCGTCTTTCTCAGCCAAGGCAAAGTCCAGCTTCATGGAATTCTGTTCAAGTAATATGACAGGAGTCATTTTATTTGGTAGTTTACAACACCCTTATCATAAACTTTCTCTATTTCCTCTATCAGTGACATGGTAGCACTTTAATCCCAGTAAGGGATCTCCCAGAAGGAATACCACAGCCCTCTGAAGAGATGTTTTGCTCAAGACCTTGAACTCTTGGGAGGTGATGGCTCATAACAGCACTGGAACCATCTGGATAGATGTCACCATGCCTAATCCCTGTGCCCAGAGCAGCGAGGGGCATAACAGGGTATCCCTGTCCCCATCCCACTGGAGCACCCCCATCAGCAGGTGGGAAGGCAGAAGGTGACTCTGCCCCTGCACCCAGGGTCAGGGCTGAGCACGGTGGTCCCTGTGGTGGCAGTGCCTGTCCCTATTACCAGAAGTGACAATCAGCTGCCAAGCACCAGCATAACTTCCCCCAGCAGCAGGCTGCCTGCTTTCTTTGGAAATGCCTTCTCATTTCCTCCCCATTACAGCTCCAACACACACACACACACACACACACACACACACACACACACACGTGGCTTTCCAGGATTCCTTCATCTACTTCAAAGGTTTAAACCTTTATGTTTCTTGGCTTTCAGGATGACAAGGATTAGATTCCTGCCTTTTGATGGCCTTATTGCCACGGCACTGCAACACAAGGTCACCGAACCTCCACCTCCTCTCTATAGTCTATGGGATCACTCCAGGAATCAGCCACTCCAGGGCCATTCAGGGATCTCTGGAGGATCATATAAAACTCTGGTTGTGGTAATTGTGCCTTTGGAGCCAGTTGTGTGGAAAGAAGAGCTGGAATGATCTCTCTCTCCATGACAGAGGGAACTTCTTGCATCCTGTTTAAATCAGGTGTCAACCCTGAGAGAGGATCCTCTTAACTTCCACCAGTTTGTCTGAGGCTGTGGCAGGGGGACGTCTCATCTCCCTCCTGTCTAATCCATGGAGATGTGTGATATAGCATAAGCTAATATAATAGGTCATGTAAGGATTTGCATCTCATTAGGACAGGTTAGAATCCTGGGAGGATGGATGACTCATCCCTACTTGAATATATTTCAGGGAACAGTTCAGCTGCCCAAGGAAAAGCAAATGGGCGAATCAACTACCTTGAAGCATCATTTGCCAGCTCGCTGCACCCTCTGATTGTCCCCTCAGCTCTACCTCCAAGTGGGACTTTCCTCTCTGGGAAAAGCCAAAGGGATGGGAGAGCTGTAAAACCTCTTTGGAGGCCCTTTCCTTTGTCTTTTGCTCCATCCCTAAAAACCTGCCCTGCAAGAGGCTGCAAAGGTCAACCTCATGGACCCACTCTGGTGAGCGAGCATCTCAAGGGGCCAGATCCAAAGCACTGCCAGGAATGGTGTGCTCTTTTTCACCTAGTTGCCTTGGCCAAGCATTTCTGCTCATCAGAAGCTGTTTGCTCTTAGTTCCTCAGACAGGGAGGCTCCGTAGGAGCTGACCCATCTAATCCAGCTGGAAAAAATCGGTCCTGACTTCCAGTCTCATATTGTTAATGGATGCTCAGAGAGAAATCCAGAGTGAGCAACGCTTCCAGGGCTAGCCACATCCAAAGTGTGCTCTGCACCCACCCAAGGCTCAGACCTGCTCAGCACACAAGGACACAACCAGGGATGCTTTTCTTTCTCCCTGCCCCTCTTTTCACACAGACTGACAGCCAGAACATGACCATGCTGTTGGCAACGGGACATGTGTGGAGTGCCTGGGGCTTCCAGTCTATTTTTAAGCAGGCTGTGGCAGCTCATTGTGGGTTAAAATTCATTTTCCATGGGTTTTCCACAGGAAAATGCTTAGGGGGGGGCTGCATATTGGTGTGAAAAGTGAAAGTCATCACTTCAAACCTTTGGAAGGACTCCTGAGCTGCCAGCTCAGGGTGAGCAGCAGCCAGAGAGGCACCTGCATGGTGGGAGATGTGAGTGACACTGGAGTTGTGTCAAACGGTGTCTTGGAGGGATCTACCCCATCCCACTGACAATTTGCACATTGGGATGAACTCAAGGCAACTGCTGGCATCAGTCAAGAGTCTCTGCTCTGCCAGGAGAGCCTTCACCAGGACAAATTCCCTTTTGTCACCTCCAAAAAGTGTGTTCCAATCCCCACCAGCAGCAGTCACTGCCAAATTGGTGACCAGATGATTATCCAAGAAAAATACGTGATTTTTTAATCTATTTTCCACCTAAGAAACCATTTTAACTTGGATGGGGGGAATGGGAGGAGATGGGCTGATTCCCCCTCCCTCTGTCACTTTGTTTTATCACTTCACAGCTGTTCCATCATTTTAATCTGCAGAGATTGTCTTTAGATTTCGGAAATGAAATTATTTCCTGCAAGCTGGGTTTGGGGTTGGGATCCACGCTCATTTTTCATGAGCAGAGAAAAGAAAAAGGGAGAAATGTCTGTTAAAGCCAGGCTGGCCATCTGGAAAAGAGAGCGTTGCTGATGCTATTAATTGCTCACTCCCCAAGGTCTGGAATATGGCTGCAGTCAAAGGGAAGAGCAGGAGTGAGAGTGGGGATGGAGAGACTGAGGGAATGATGCAACAAAATCAATGCCTGCTCCATCCTCCTTATTTAGGTGATGGATGAAAGCATGGGTGCTCGGGCTGTGTGAACTGAGAGCAGCTTTAATATTAATTCATATCGTAAAATCATGGAATCACAGAATCACAGAATGGTTTGGGTCAGAAGGGACCTTAAAAGTTCATCTTGTTCCAACCCACTGACACGGGCAGGGACACCTTTTGCTAGACCACGCTGCTCCAAGCCCTGTCCAGCCTGGCCTTGAGCACTTCCAGGGATGGGAATACTTCCATGGATGGGAATACTTCCATGGGTATCATTAATGGGAAAAAAGGGAGGGAGCTTTTGGAGCCAGCCCTTGGATAAAGGAGCAAACCGTTGTGATGGTGCGTGATACACAGAGCTTGTAATGAGTGTCAAGCCCGGCTTTTCCTCCCGCCGGACCAGAAGGATGGGGAATAAAGTGCGAAAAAGGCACTTGGGCGGGTTTGCTCCTGGGTGCGATGAAGCAGCCGGGAATCAGGGAGGGCAGGGTGTCCAGAGGGCTCCCCGCCTCCCCCGGGGCTCCATCCACCCCGGTGCCCCCGGGGGGCTCTGGGGGCTCCTTCTCCCCGCGGGACTGGAGGGACTCGGTGGCTCCGGGGTGGGTCGAGACGGCGGCGGCTCCGCCCGGCGGAGGGCGGTGGGACCGGGCGGAGGGCGGTGGGACCGGGCGGGAGGTGGTGCCGCCGCCGTGCGGGGACACACACACCGGAGCTGTGCGAGCCCCGGTGCTGCAGAGCCCGCCGCTCCGCTCCCAGCCGGGACCGGCTTCGCCATGGGCGGCAGGAGACCCCGCTGAGCCCCGGACACCCCGGCAGCATCCCGGCAGCATCCCGGGAACTCGGTACTCCGGCATCCCGGCAGCATCCCGGTAACATCCCGGGAACTCGGTACTCCGGCATCCCGGCAGCATCCCGGTAACATCCCGGGAACTCGGTACTCCGACATCCCGGCAACATCCCGGCAGCATCCCGGGAACTCGGTACTCCGGCATCCCGGCATCATCTCGGCAGCATCCCGGGATCTCGGTACTCCGGCATCCCAGCAACATCCCGGCAACATCCCGGCAGCATCCCGGCAACATCCCGGCAGCATCCCGGGAACTCGGTAGTCGGGCATCCCGGCAGCTCCGCTGACCCCCAGCATCCCCGGAGCTCGGGACTCCGCTGCCCAGGGAACTCCCATCCACAGCATCCCGGCTCCCCGGGAACTCCGCGCCGCTGACCACAGCTCCTCCAGCACCCGGTGCTCCGGTATCCCGGGAACTCGGTACCCCACCGCGCCGGGAACTCCGCTGCGCTGACCCCGGCTCCCCAGGAATTCGGTACTCCCGTCACCCCGGGAATTCATCTCCGATGAGCCCTGCTCCTCCATAACCCCGTGCCCCCAGCTCCCAGGGAACTCATCTCCCCCGTCCCCGGTTCTTCCACCAGCCACTCCTCTGGCATCCCGGGAATTTAGGATCCCGCCACCCTGGGAACCCGGCTGCGCTGATCCCGGCTCCCGGGGAACTCAGTGCTCCGTCATCCCGGGAATTCATCCCCGCTGAGCCCATCTCCTCCCCGTGCCACAGCTCCGTGGGAACTCAGCTTTGCTGAGCCCGGCTCCTTCACCGCACTTTCTCCACGCCGGCAATTCGGCTCTGCTGATCCCGGCTCCCCTCTAACCCAGTAGCCCAGCTCCCTAGGGATTCACCTCCACTGACCCCGGCTCCTCCATACCTTGGTACCCCCAGCAATCCGGGCACTCAGGACTCAGGTTCCCCGGAATTCATCTCATCTTACCCCAGCTCTTCCAAAACTAGGTACGCCGCCTACCCAGGAGCTCGTATCCACAGCCCTCGAGCTTCCCTATAACTCCCTACTCCCGGCACCCCAGAACCAACCATAGCTCATCTCCCTGGCGCTTCAGCTCCCTCTTAGCCCCGTTCTTCGGGCTCTCCATAACTCCTCATCCTCATCTTCCCCATCCCTCGTCCCTCTGGAGCACCAACCACAGCTCATCTCCCTGGCGCTCCAGCTCCCTCTTAGCCCCGTTCCTCGGGCTCTCCATAACTCCTCATCCTCATCTTCCCCATCCCTCGTACCCTGGAAGCCCTCATTAACCCTGGTTCTCCCAGCTCCACAGCCGCTGTGCCCACTGGCTCCCCGGGCTCCCTGGCCCCCCAGAACCGAAGCCATGGCGTTCATGGTGAAGAGCATGGTCGGGGGGCAGCTGAAGAACCTGACGGGAGGCCTCGGTGGCGAGGAGAAGAGCGAGGGTGAGAAGTCCCCAGCCGAGGCACAGGGCATGACCCGCGAGGAGTATGAGGAATACCAGCGGCAGCTGGTGGAGGAGAAGTGAGTGTGACTGGCACCGGGATGGGCTGGACCCCCAGGGTCCCTAAGGGAAGGGGATGCTCCTGCTGCAGTCCCTTATCCCGTCCATGGGAGCTGGGGGGAGCCAGTACTGGGGACAGCAGGACTGTGCTAATCCCTTAATCCGCTTCCTCGCCCAGGAGATGGGTTTGTTTGCTCTCTTCAGACTGAGCTGGGGAAGGAAATTGTGGGGAACTGGGGCTTTTCAGGGACAATGGGGGATGCTGAGGTTGGGGGCAAACCCAGGGATGGGGGGCATGGGCTGTTGGTAAGAGCCTCGTGTGGTTCGCAGGATGGAGAGAGATGCCCAGTTTGCCCAGCGCAAGGCAGAGAGAGCCACGGTCAGGTCCCACTTCCGAGACAAATACAGGCTCCCCAAGGTATGGCTGTGCTGGAAATGGGGGGGGGGGCACATGGGGAGGCAAAGCCCAAATGTAAAACATCTTTCTCCCCCAGATTTGGCCCCTTTTCATCACCCCTGAGCAGCACAGACCACCAGCCCCAGACATCAGGAATCCCAGCCTTATTTGATGCCCTTCTTTCTCACTTTTGCCCCCTAAATCCAGTTGGATGAAGGAAAGCCACGTTCACCTGACTCCCTGGAGCTGGGAGTGGAGCCAGGGTTACACCTTCCTGGCTGGATTAGCCAGTTTCTCTCCCCAGATTATTTGGCAAATGTCTCCCACCTAAACTCTAATTTTGGAATTTCTGCCCAATGAACAATTCACTAAAAACTACTTAATCAAAGGATAATTCAGCTATTCTTAGAATTGCTACAAGCTCTTCTCCCTCCAAAGCCACCCTTTATTTGAGAAGAGTCTCTCAGTGGTGAATACTCCAAATTGGAGCCAGGCTAATATTAGTTCCAAAGGTTGAGCTAAGCCAAGTGAGATTGTTCTGATTGTTTGGCATTGTTCAGCCAGCCTGGATTCACACCCCTCTCCTTCCCATCCCCCTTTTATCATCAGGAAATAAACAGCCCGAGAATTTATTTTTCCTCCTACCAAAAGCCAGAAAAGGCAGAGAAAGAAGAGATGGAGATCTTTTATTCTCCAGGGGACATGGGGATTTGTTTGGAGCTGGCCCCACAGTCCTTTCTCTGCTTTCTTGTGCTTGAAATGTCCTTTCTCATCCTTTGACAAGTTTCTTCTGCTTATTACTGATCCCACTTGGCAGCTGGGCTGCCTCATCCGGAGTCTCCCCATGGCTCCTGGCAAAGAGCTGATCCCGATCGCCTGTGGGAGCAGTTGGGAAGCATATGTGTAGCTTAATTAGGTGGTTAAACGCCCCACAATGCACGCTGAAAACCAGTTCACACTGGTGTTGTGCATGAGTTTTCATCTCAGCTCTTCCTGTGAGCACCCAGGCTCTGCTCAGCTATGTCCCCTCTGGATCAAGATCCCACGCTCAGTCCCAGGGACCTTCCCACGTGGACTTTAAAATGGGAAGACAGCCCAAAGCCCATGCCGTGGGGCTTGCACATGCTTCCAGAAGCCCCCTTAGCACTGTGACCTCCCCCCTCTTGACTCTTTACTGGCCCATTCCAGAACGAAACGGATGACAACCAGATCCAGCTGGTGGGAGGTGACGTGGAGCTGCCCAAAGAGCTGGCCAAGATGATTGAGCAGGACAACGAGGAGGAGGAAGAGAAGAACTCGGTTATCGGTCAGCTCAGCAACATCCAGAACCTGGACCTTGACTCCTTGAAGGACAAAGCTTCGGCCACGCTAGAGGACCTGAAGCAATCGGCGGAAAAATGCGCTGTGATGTGACAGGGCTGAGCCCCCCTCGCTGCTGGCACGGAGGGGATGCACCGAAGGGTCTTGGCGGGGGCTGTTGCCTGTGGCAGGGACCCCACCAATGTTGTCACCCTTGCCGTGTATCACTCGGGTCCTCCTGAGCCGTGTGACCCTCCTTGAGTCCCTGACCCAGATGTTCCTGCTGTGTGGTTTTTGTTTTGTTCCCCGGTCTGAGGTTAGAGCCAAGAGCCAGCATGTCTCCCTGTACCCCAATACCCCTCCTGTGCCCACAGCAGTGGGTGTCCGTAGCCAGAGCCGGGGCAGTAGCAAGGAAGAAAGATGACCTTGGAGTGTTATTGACCCATGCCAACATGGGAGGGATGCTGGGTGGTGGCCATATGCCATGTTTCTGCCTCCACATTTCCACCCAGCCTCCTAGAAATGACTGGGAGGCTCCAATTTGCTTTGCAAGGACGAGGCATGGTGTGGAACACCCTCCTTCCCTGCATCCCATACCCATCACATGAGAAATAACATCCTGTCCATGTAATGAACACCAACCCCTCTGCCCTTGAGGGCTCCTCTAAAGGAGCCAGCTAGGAAGGACCTGCTGTACAACGTGCTCTATGATCCCATTTATGCCTGTGGAAAGGAAGGTGTTGAGGACCAGAGGGCTGAAGCCTCAATTAACACCAGAGAGGAATAAAACTCCCTGGTGCTCAGCTGAGCCCACACCAGAGCAGTGGTGTGTACTGTCCCTCTCCTGAGGTGGGATCTGCTTCTGTCCTTGTTCTTTCCAGGAGAAGAAAAAAGTGATAAGGGAATATTTTCTCATCCTCCCCTTCCATCGTGCTTGTAGCTGTGTGCTGTGCTCAGTTGAGTGTCCCTCCACCTCCTGTGCTGTCCTCATGCCATGGTATTGTTATAACCGGTGGAATAAATACCAGGAGATGTCTATGCATTTATTTTTCTCCTCAAGCTCGATTTTCCTGATCCAGGTTTTGGGGTGTCCCTTTACAGGTCAGGGATGGGAGCACGAGGGAGAATTTCCTGGCAGCAGCATCCCAAAGAAAGCATTGCTCCTGGTTGTGGTCACGTTTGGGACCAAAGGCATGCTATAAGCAGCTCATTGTCAGCAGTCAGGTTTAAAAGCAATCAAAAGTCCCATTTTTTCACAGGTTTTTGGCTATTTTAGTATAAACCCTTCAGAACACTCAGTTTTGGACACCGCAGGGATGTCTGCAGCACTGCTCTGAGCAAGGACACGTCTCTGCAGGGATGAGCCCATGATAAGTACAGGTGTGACTCCTAGCCAAAGCAGCCCCAGCCAGATGGTATCCTGGCAGGCAGTGGGCTCCTGCAGTGAGGCTTCCTAGAAAAACTTGGCATGGGCTGGAAATTTATTACTCCAAACTCCAAGGGAGCTGAGTAACTGCACTTTGGTTTTGTGGGGGAGATGGGTCATCCAGCAGAACACAGGAGAGGGTGCTAGGAAGCTGATGTTGTTGTTATTATTATTATTAATCATTAATGATGATGATGATGATGGATGCTGGATCAGGCCATGACTGGGGCTGCTGGGCCAAGAGATTCCTTTCTGCCCCCAGCTCCCTGTTAATACTATGCCAGGGCCAGGTAATTCTGGGAAACTCCTCATATCCATCCCTGAGAGGACAGACAGGCAGAGGCAGCTTAGGTGTGATGCTCTGCCTGTGAGGACATATATCCTCATGACACTCCAGCCCCAGGAACCAGAAGACCTGCCAGCAGTTCTGGGGGCATCTGCCCCAGGGATCCCAAATCCAGCCCCACATAGCTCTGGAGAAATGAGAGAGAAGATTGGCAGGAGCAGCTTTAGCTCTGAAAGGAGATCATACCTGATGAGGATCAGCCCAAGCTGATTTAATCCCCCATCAGGAAAGGGATAGCAGGAAGTAGGCACGGACTGAGCTGAGCCCTTGGCATTGAAATCCCAGGCTGATGGCGAGGCATGATCAATAAACACCCGACTGGAGCAGGCAGTGGTGGGGCTGGGGGATGCCGTCTTTCAGTTCATCCCACTCAAAATCAGTCAGGATCCTCTTTTCCACCTTTGCCCCCCTTCCCCTGCCCCTCATTCCTGACCCCTCAGCTCTGCTCCACGCTCCCCCCAGCCCACGTGCTGCCACGCAAAGGCCTCGTGAAGCTCAGCGGGTTTATTTTAGGAGGCACCATGACCCCCAGGCATGTGAAAAGCAAAGCAGCACACGCTCCCACCACTCCCCCCCCTGCCTGGCTCTGTGAGACGTGTTAAGCTTCAGCAAAGCATTCCCGGCAAAGTCTTCAAAGCACTGGGAGCTGCGAGGATGCTCCGAGCTTGCATCCCTATTCCCATCGCTGGATTGCTGCCTGTACCAGGGAGGAGAGGTGGGGATGGAAGGAGAAGCGTTTGGGATGGGGGGAGCAGGGGCAGCCAGCTCCCCTCCTGCTTTTTCCTTGCCCATCAAGAGATGCATCCTGGTTTCCAGTGCTCCTCGCTGCTGGATCCCTCAGCATCCCTGCAGCCAAACATCCTGGCTGCCTCCATGCCATACGACTGCTGCAGGCATCAAACACACAGGCTAAAAAACTTAAAGCAAAGAATTAGTGGGGATTAAAGCAGAAAAGGTTTTTTTTTTTTTCTCTTCTACACTCCCTGTATAATTCCCTCACCTATAGGGCCAGGATTGGGATGGATTTGTCCAAGTGAGCCCTTGCTGGCTGCTGAAGGATTCCAGCTGCAGGGAATTCTGTAGATAAAATAAATTTTATTGACAAAACTACCTTCCTGCACCAGTCCTTTCCTTACCTGGCCACAGAATCTTCTTCCTTCCTACTTGTAAGTTTAGGATGAGCAAGTGGTTTCCCTGATGGATTAAGCATTAAATGAGCAATTTAATGCAAAAGTGTGGGAACAATGGAGCCACCATGGAAGGCTGGGGGAATCTCCCTTCTTTTTGCAGGCAATTAAACCCCTCTGCGAGCTGCAGAAAGGCATGGCCCCATCCATCCAACTGCTGATGGTCCAGCTATTGGCATTAATCCAGATTAAAGAGCCCTGGGAATACCCAAGGTTGGTTCCATGCACTGACCCAGCTCTCCCACTGAGTGTCTGAACTCACATTAACCCACAGACTGGCACCATGAGTATGGCAACCCACCTGCAACCCCCGTGTCCTTCTCTGGGTGACAATCTGGCCCCAAGAGGGCTGGAAGAGGCCTTTTGGAGAGCTGGATGATAATATGGATGGGACCAGAGCATGGCAGTGCTCACTCCTCCCTGTGCACGCTGAGTGACAGAGGGCACACTGCCAGGCTGGGAACTGCTTGCTTCGTGCCACTTCCCCTCCAGTCCGGGCAGTGACATTTGGGCAGTGCTCTGCTGAAAAGCCCTGATGCAGAAGAGACTCACATCCACCCCGACACGAAGCGAGGGCACCCCAAGCTCCATCACCCCTGGGGGAGCATCTGAAGCCTCGCCCTGCTTCCAAAGGCTCCAGAACCAGCCACGCGTAAAGGCAGATGCGATTATCCACGCCGGCTGCCACAGCCAGCCGGTGCAGCCATCCCCAGTGGCTCCGTGCTAGCCCTGGGCCAGGGAAGGACACGGGGTTGGAAAGCTCTTTAAAGCCTTGGGATATAATCTCTGCTCGGAATAATAAAAAGAGATATAAAAGTGCCTTGTCGCATCTGCCCGAGAAGCTCTTCGCCGGTTTGGGAAGGGAACAGCTGGCACAGGGGCAGGATGTGGGGGGAAGGCTGGCTCAGAAAGAGCTTGACTGAGGTCGTGGCTCAGAATATCCCCAGGGCCCCCCAAAACAGCCCAAAAATCGCCCCCCATCCAGCCTCTCTGCCTTCTCTCCCAGCCCAGCCCAGTCCTGCTTCACCCGCCACAGAAATCTATTGGAAAAAACAGGATTTTACGTAACGGCTCGTGTCATTCTGCTCCGTGTTTTCCACACATACAAAAAATAAAAAGATGGGAAGTGAAAACAAGGTCAAACCTTGCTTTGGCTGCCTCGTGTCCCCAGGGAGCACAGGGAAGGAGGGCACTGCTGGAGCAGAGGAGGGGACACCCTGGCTCTGCTCCTGGGGGACAGGGATGAGGATCCCCAGCCCTCCTTGATGGCTCCAGGATCCCATGCTGACTCTGGGTCCTGGGCTTGGCTGGGGACCCCTCTTAGGGCTCAAACCACAAACCTGAGAGTGGAGAAGGTGGAGAAACCAAAATTAGGATTTATTAAAGATAATAAATTACATTCCCTTGAGATACAGTAGATTTTTGAGACAAGTCCTTTGTTTTGTAGGACAGGCAGACCTCAGCACCCTTGACAAGTGACTCCTGGAAATATGATTTGGATTGTGTGGGGCTGTCAGAGCCCTGAGGAGTTGAGCAGAGCAGGCAGAATGCTGAGGATATCTGTCCCTGAAGATGACTGATTCCTGCTCGTGTCTGACTCAATCAGTCTCTGCTGAACACTGCTCACTGATGATGCAGTCAGTACCTGCCAGACTCTAGTTTTAGAAAGGAAAAGCCTCATTCCCAGTGCTCCAGCAGAGAGAGGAAGGTATGGCTGGGCTGGGACAGTGCAATGGACTGCTGGAGGCTGGATGAGCCACAGTGGGTGCAGAGGTAGATGCTGGGTGAGGAAAGCACAGCAGAGCATTCTTGATTACCCTGAGCTCCCGGTTGGGATCTGTGGACCTGGGCTGTGCAGACGCTCCCCCAGAATTTGGGAGGTGGAAGAAACACCCAGCCAAAAAAGCAGGGTGGATATTCTGCTGGAGCCTGGTGCCAGGATAAAAATACCCATCCCGTAGCAGCCAGCGGAGGGAATTAGAGTGGAATAACCTGCCTGCTGTGGAAGGGAAGGCTGCAGCAGCAGACGGTCGAGGGCTAGGAGCGAAATGAGCTGATGCCAGCACCTGGGAGAGGAGGCAGATGGCCCTGTGGACCCCGTGGTGATGGGAGCCCGAGGGTGACTCTCAAGGTGTTACCCTGATGTGGTGGAGATAGAAGCCTCATCCTTCTGACAGCATCTCTGCACAGGGCAGCGAACAGCATCCCACTGGCCAGCTCCTGGGAATCACTGCAAGGTACAGGCTGTGCCAAGGGAACAGAGGAGTCTCACCTGGCTGCACACACCACTGTCACCCATCCTGGGGGGAGACATAGCTGCGTGGGGTCGGAATCATCCCCAGGCAGGGATATCCCCATGGCTGTGGCAGCTGGAGGGATATTCCCTGCCAAGTCCCCTCCAGAGAGAGGGACTCACCGCTCTGGATGGGCTCTGCCAGTGCCTCCTTGCCCATGGACTGCGCCTCCCGCACCTTGAGCTGATCCTTCAGGTACTCAGCTCGGGCCATCAGCGTCTGGATCTGGCACAGAAAGAGGTGACACAGTCTCTCTGGAGTCAGGTCAAGGGGACAGGTGGGTGTCCTGTGGCTGGAGCTCACCTCTGCATGGAGCAGTTCCCGTCGCCGTCCTGCTGGCTCTGCTGCAGAGGGAAGAGCGACATGCCATGGGATGAGAAGTGGGAGCAGGATCCATCCCTGCCCTCCAGCCCCCATCAGAGCCCCAACCCACCAGCCAGGAGGAGCAGCAGCTCCCCCAGACTCTGCTGGTACAGCTCCAGGGTGTCACCATCATCCCTGCCTTCCTCCTCCTGCAAAAGATCCAAGGGGCCAGCTGCAACTGGGGAAATCCATCAGCTCGCTCCCCACCAGGTTTGCTCCTTCCTCTTCCACTCAAGGGAACAGGGAGCCCCCAAACCCAGCCCTCACCTTGGCAATGGCAGCTGAAGCCATTTCTAGAGCTGCACAGAGCCGAGGCTTGTCCTTGGCCATCTCTGCAAGAAGACATGGCAATGGAGATTGCCCAAAATCTTCACCCTTCAGCCCAGAACTCCACCAGTGCACCCTGCCCACTCCAGCACTGGGGGATCCCCAAAACTCCACTACCTTTAAGGAGCTCTCTGGCTGGGTTCTCTTTCTCCAGTAGGTTCTTGTTCCTGGAGGTGACCAAAGCCTTCAGATCCTCTGCTCGGGAGATATACTGCCCCACCTGCACACACTTAGGTGGTGAGGGGATGTCATGGGGGACAGAGGGTGGGAGTATGGTCCCCCACCTTCTCAGCAGGTTTTGGCTCACCTTGGCCCGGATGGCTTCTTTCCGCCGTGCATCCCTTTCATCTGAGGGGAGGGGAGTGACCAAACACCGGGGTGAGCGGGCTGAAAAATGGCCTCTCCCATGGTACTTCCCCCCAAAATACACCCAGGGCACACACAGCCCCCAGGGGGGACTCACAGTGCAGCGCCGGCACAAAATACTCCAGGGCTTTGCAGTAGAGGGACAGAGCAGCACTGGCATCCCCCTCCTGATCCTTCCTCACTGCCTCTACCACCAGCTCAGTCTGGGGAACATGAGGTGGGGCTCAGGACTCAGTCCCCCCACATTCCCAGGGTGCAGCCCCCCAGCTCCCTGCTCACCGCCTTGCCAAGGCTCTCGGGACCAGGGATGTGCTCCATGTCCACGAAGGGGTGGGCAAAGAAGCGCTCGAAGGAGATGCGTTTCAGAGGGTCCCTCTCCAGGAGTTGGCCCAAGAGATCCCGGCACTCCGAGGAGAGCTGGGGTCGGCTGGGAAGCTGGGGAGGGAAGGGGCTGAGACCACTGACTGCTGTGAAAACCCATCCCATGCCATCCCATGCCATCCCATGCCATCCCATGCCATCCCACATTACCACCACAGCCCGGTCACTGCGGATCTTCTCCTCCAGCTCGGTGAAGGAGCGGGAAGCAAAGGGCGGCTTCCCAAAAAGTGCTTCTGCAGGAGAAGAAGAATTGGGAGGAGAGGGAGAGGGGGAAACCAGCCCTGAGCAGACCTCTAGAGGGATAAGAGCCAAAGCCCACCATAAAGAATGACGCCCACCGACCACAGGTCCACACGAGCATCGTACTGCTGGCGACACACCATCTCGGGGGCCATGTAGAGGGGGGAGCCCCGCAGGACGTGCTTCTCATCCCACGGTGACATGTACTGTGCAAAGCCGAAATCTGGCAGGGAAAGAGCTCATGGAGGGACAAGAAGAAGGAATTCTCCCCCACCAGACGCTCCCAGGGAGCCCTGACCTGCAAGCTTCAGCTGGGGGTTCTCCGGAGCGCTCAGGAGGATGTTCTGTGGCTTGAGGTCCAGGTGGGAAATGTTGCGGTCATGGAGGAACTTCAGGGCGCAGGCTGGGTGGATTGATGGGGACATGGCAGTGCAGCCCTGCCCCCCCAAAACCCCTGGGGGGAGTCCCTGACAGAGGCAGTGTGGAAGCCAGGCAGGCTGTCCTTACCGAGCTGCTGCAGGAAGATGCGTGCCACCTTCTCGGGGAGGATCCTGCGCGTGCGGATGAAGCGGGAGAGGTCACCCCCAGCGCAGAACTCCATGATCAGGTAGATGTGCTCACTGTCCCACTGCAAGGCAACAAGACCTCCTCATGCCACCCCCACCCACGCAGGCTCCCCTGGACCAGTTCGCCCAGTCGCTGGCACCAAGCCACACCGATACACCCGTGGGAAGCCACGAGGGATGCAAACCAGAGCAGCTGTGGCTCAGAGTGCCCCCCTGGGAAGCCCCCAGCCCACCTGGAAGTCCTTGAGCTCCACGATGTGCGGGTGGCGGATGGTCTTGAGGATCTCGATCTCCGTCAGCAGGTTCTCCACAGACGCCCGGTTCAGGCTCCTCTTGCTCACACACTTGACGGCCACCACTTCACGCGTGTCCCTCTGCCGAGGAGGAGGGGTCGCCCCAGAGCCCCGCACCCACACAGCCACCCTGGGGTGCCCCCCCAGCCCGATGGATGGGCAGCGGAGGGGACAAAAGGGACCCTTGCAGGAGGGTGGCAGGTCCCATAAGAGGGCTACGGGGGACACGTGGAGGGCTGGAAAAGAGGGGGTCCCTCGGGAGTGGGGGGCAGGAGGGGAGCTCCGGGCCATACCTTCCTGTAGGCTTTATAGACGGTGGCGTATGTGCCGGAGCCCAGGCGCTCGGTGAGGATGAACTCGTCCAGGCGCGGCGGAGCCCAGCCGGCCCCGGCCATGGTGGGCACGGCACCCCAGTCACGGTCACGGTCACGGTCCCAGTCCCAGTCACGGTCTCAGTCCCAGTAAGCACAGGGTGCTGGAGCCGCTTCCGCCTTCCCGGGGTGCCACGGCCCCGGTCACACCCCAAACTCCGCCTGTATGACCAGCCCCGGTCACACCCCAAACTCCGCCCTATACGTGTCATCAGTCCTGGTCACACCCCAAACTCCACCCCTATCACAGCCCTGCTCACACCCCAAACCCCGCCTGTATCACAGCCCTGCTCACACCCCAAACCCCGCCTGTATCACAGCCCTGCTCACACCCCAAACACCGCCTGTATCACAGCCCTGCTCACACCACAAACTCCGCTCCCACCCCGTGCCAGCCCACCGACCTCACCCGCAGGCTGGAGGGGCACATTTACACTTGGAAGAGCCAGTGTTCCCAGCCTGTGGGTGACAGGGTCTTCCACCCGGCAGGGGCAGGTTGTTGCCCCTTATTTGCTTCACTAAGACACGGCAGAGTTGCTGGGGGGTTGGCTGGGTACAGCCGGAATGAAAGACACCTTTGGGATTTACTCTGCGTGTTTTGAAGCGGTGGTGCTTGGAAAAAGAGCTCCCATGGTGTTCCTGAGGCTGTGAGTTCAACCCAGCACCGGTCTTGTCTATGTGTTACTTGTCAACACGTGTTGTACTCTTTTATACTCTTTTTATACTTTATGTACTCTTTATACTCCTTTATATTCTGTGTCCCTAAAACCCCATAAGTAAAAGAACTCTACCCAAACAACGTTGTCTTGGAAAGTTTTTTCCTTCCCCTTACAGCAACAGTTTGGTCTCATATTTGGACCACATATACATTTTATTATTAACATTTTTTCAACATTAAAAGATCAGACACGGGAAAAACCCAATAATACAGGCGAAAAAGGGTGTCAAAATGCTGATTTCTGGGTCCCAGCCTCCTCTAGCCCCATACCAGCACAGGTTTGGGGTCTAACACCACCCACATCCTGGCAAACGGGCACCACAAAGCCAAATCTGCATTAAATGCCCTCCCCGATACCCAAAACACAGGGCTGAAGCAGGGAGAAGGGGGGATCAGCCCCCATCAACCCCTGTGTCTCACCTGTGTCCCAAAGGACATCCCACCTTGGGATGCAGCTGAACACACATGGAAAGAGTTCCTTCCCAGCTGGAAAAATTTAAATTTGGGAGGAGGAAGGCAGGGAGGAGTCTTCCCTGGAGAAAGATTCATTCAAGATTAGCTGGAGAAGGACATTGCAGGCACTATTTGGTGGCTGAACCAGTGTCTTCAGTGCTCCTGCTGCTCCAAACGTAGAGCTGGGAGTCAAACCAAAATCCCTTTTTCTCCTCCCTCCCCTGGTTTCAAGTCACAGAGAAGATTCAGCCCCCATTGATCCCTTCTCCCCCTCTCCATGCCCAGAGCTGTCACCTGCAGGATGCTTGTTGAAGCAATGGATCTGCCACAGGGGGACAAGGAGAAATGCACCACCTCACACTCCCTGCTGCTCTCAGCTTTTCCTTCACACCACGTTATCCTGACTCTCAGGAAGCCAAGCAGTTACGAGGTCAAAATACAGCATCGTGTGAATGTAATAAACCAAAAGTACAGTTTCTGTTCTTAAAATTAATGATAAACTACATGCACATTACAAAAACCCCCCAAACATCAGATAATCAAATTCTTTGTAGCAAAAGCCAAGAGAAGAGAGAGAGTAAAACCAAAAACCTCCCCTCATCTTCCTGCTACAGAGTGAGGGGAGGAAGAGACAACCACCTGGTAGGTCCTGGATAGAGAAATGTATTTGTCTCAGAGAATGTCTCCCTGTTCTCCCCATACCCTAAAATAAGACAGAGAAAACTAAATCATCAAAACCGTAGCTCAGCTGAAGCTAAAAAACCTCTTCTTATAAGGAGTCAGCATCACAGAGCTCACATGGTATCCCCAAAAAGTGCATTTTTAGGGGAAAAAAATAAATGAAGGTTGGTGTGATAAGGGTAGAGAAAGCAGGGCGAAGGCAGCCCACGAAGGGCTAGTTTTGCTGGGAAGGGCTAGTTTCCCCGGAAAGCATTCTGTGCAGCTGAGGAGGCTGCCCCAGCTGCTACATTCTGGAAGTTTCTATTGGTGAGGATGCCTTGGGAAAACTCTTCTTGGGCCCTTTGAAAACTGGCTCCTGTGCGCCGATACAGGGAATGCACCTGGGAACAAAGGGAGAGGGAAAAAATTAACAAAATCAGTGTGTAGCTGTGGAATTGCTGCCCAGGCCTTGCTTTTCCTTGGCTCTGCCACTGATCAGCTCTCTGGACAGCTCCATTGCTCCCAGCATGGGATGCTGCAGATTTCAGGAGACCCTCATTTGCTGTAAAATATGTAGTTCTCGGCAAAATTGCTGGTTTCAGATGCACAACTCCGCTCCTCACACTGTGATGGCACAGACTTAACCTGGCATTGACTCGAGGGAAGGTTCCAACAAGCATCAAGACAAATGCAGGAGAAAAGAAGAAGCAGCAATAGAAACAGGATCTGTCCAGACTGCCCTTGACTTCTCCAAAGCTCCATTTCTGCTGTTCCAGCAGAAATCCACCTCCGGTGTGGTCAGGCAGAAGGAGGGTTGTGTTTAGAAGCCAGCAGGAAGGCACTCACTGGGATCTCACCAGGATTTGAAAAGCCCCAACAGTGTGTAGTGATTATAAAACCCTGGATACTGAGCAGAGCTGTGGCCACTTCTGCTCAGCCAGGTCCAGGCAGGGCAAGGGGGAATGGTTTTAAACTGAAAGGGAGCAGGTTTACATTGGATATTAGGAAGAAATTCTCTCCTGTGAGGGTGGTGAGGCACTGGCGTAGGTTTTTTCAGAAAAGCTGTGGCTGCCCCAACCCTGACAGTATTCAAGGCCAGGATGGATGGGGCTTGGAGCAACTTGCTCTAGAGGAAGGTGTCCCTGTCCATGGGAAGGAGTGAAACAAGATAAGCTTTAAGGTTCCTTCCAACCCAAACCCTTCAATGATTCTATGATTCTAAAGGTAAGTTACTTTCCTACCTCAAGTGTTCAACAAATTTGGCATCCATGCAAGAAGCACGGGCAAAAATACTTTTCTTAAAGCCACTTGACCTGCCAGTGCCTTGATTCCATCTTCATTCCCAGACGGGTGAAAGAGGCAGAAACCCCAGGATTATCCTGGGAGCAGCCTGACCTCTTTGCCTCACCTCCAAGCCACTCACCTGCTTCAGGAGGAAGAGGGAGAGAACGGCACAGAGCGTGAAGAATGCTGCCACCACCATCATGATAACTGCCACAGCCAGGTTCCCGTGCACCTCCGACAGTGCCGCAATCCATCCGCTGCAAGGAAGACGAGAGGGGGGTGAGCATGGACAGCATTCCATCACAAGAGGAGATGGAGCAATGGAAGAGGCACCCACAGTTGCACAAGAGCTTTAGGGGAAGGTTAGAGGGAAGTTCAAAGTGTGAAAACAGGAACCCAGAGCTCATCCAGGCCCTCATTCTGGGGGAGAGTTTCTGCTGTTATTTTGATAAGGACCATGTTCATCCCACTCAGGTTCCAGTCCTGGGCCACCTCCCTTAAAGCAGAAAAACCAATTCCCTTGGCACCATCAATGACTTCCACAAACATCTACTCAAAATTCAACCATGTAGGGTAAAGATAGGCTGGAACAGCTAAATTGGAAGAGATCAGCTAGCAGGTCTGGAGCCTGGATTTATGTGTCAGCCTGACAAGGATGTAAGCATTGGGAAGGGAAGGAAAAGAAAGGAAAGGATGAAGTTGGTGAGGTCCTGGAACAGACTGCCCAGAGCAGCTGTGGCTGTGCCATCCTTGGAAGTGTTTACAGCCAGGTTGGACAGGGCTTGGAGCAACCTGGTCTAGTGGAAGGTGTCCCTGCCCATGGCAAGAGGGTGGAACAAGATGGGCTTTAAGGCTCCTTCCAACCCAAATCAGTCTGTGATTCCATGATTCTAAGTTACAGCTACAGAAAGGAGGAAACTGGGAGTTGTTGAAGGGAAGTGGCAAAGGGAATGCTGGAAGTTACCAGTGCTTGGCTGCGGGTCAAAATACCAAGACACCTCACTCAAAACACTCTCTTGGGTGCTGGAGAAAGGAATCTTTTCAACTGCTAAACCAAGCACACCGTGAGCCACCAGAAGAGAGGGAATCAAGCAAGCCAAAACAACCCATCTGATGTGCTGCACAGCTTCTCACTCGTCACAGGAAGCAGAAAGGCACACCATGCACTGCAGCCAAAAATATACGAGCTGTCTGGCAGGAAGAAATGGAGCAGAAAGCTCCAGGCAGGCTCTCCTAACCAGACTAAACCCAGAGTGCCCCTTCCCCATCCTTCATGACTCAGGCAGCAGGAAGGGAGGCCATCTCTGCCCATGAGCCCTTCTGCAGGCAGCGGGCAAAAATAGACAGCAGCTTCACTGCTCACCTGAAGGCTTCCCCTCAGGAGAACAACCACAAGCTGTTAACCTTTTCCCTATTCTCCATAACTCCTGAATGTGATGTGTGGCCAAGACAGAAAGGCGAAAAGAAAGGTTGTGCTTTCCCTGCAGGGCACAGCTGCTGACACGAGGCTGCTGGACCCACTCCAGAAGCCCAGGCTCATCCTTCCATACAATGCCACTGAGAAAAGGATGAGGGTAAAACTCTCTCTGTTTATTTTTTTGAAGCACAGCCCACCAACAATACACTCCAGAGAAATTCAGGAAGAGTTTGGGGACAGAGTCAGGCTGGTAGCAACAGCATCAAGCTAAGCTACACCCAGATTCCAGGTCAGAGATCCCTCAGCCCCATACTACCTCTATCAGGGAAGGCTCCAGTTTAACACAGGGCAGACTTGGTCAACATTAGAGACTCAGCATCAAGATGGAGCAAATATGATCTGTATTAAGTAAAGGAGAAGGCAGCACACTCTGTGACAGAGTTGTCACAGAATCCCAGAACGGTTTGGCTTGAAAGGGATCTTAAACCCAGTGATATTTCACCTGCTCTGCCATAGGCAGGAACACCTTCAACTAGACCAGGTTGCTCTAAGCCCCATTCAACCTGGCCTTCAAGACTTGCAGGGATGAGGCAGCCACAGCTTTTCTGGACAACCTGTGCCAGGGCCTTCCCACCCTCACAGGGAAGAATTTCTTCCCAGTGTCTAATTACTCACATACTCCCATCAGTGCTGGCTGCAGCAGTAGCAGAGGAATAAACGTTTCCTGTGACTAGGATGGGAAGAGCAGAGGAGGGAGGCAGCCCAGCTGGGGTCTGCCAAAGCTGTGCAAGGACTGAGAGAGGAAAACCACAGGAGAAAGAGGCCCCAAAGCTTCTGACAGTCACAGCCCTGGTGAGAAAAAGGATCTGCTTAAGGATGTGACACGGCAGCCAGTGAAACGAAGCTTACCTGTCTCCCCAGCCAGGAATGCCAACAGCCTGGATGACGTAGATTGCTATTTGGCAGAAGAAGACAAAAAAGAAGACGAAGAAGCTGAAGGAGCTGTCAGACCTGTGGGAGAGATGGCAGCAGGAGTGAAACCCATGATCCCTGTGCGGCCTCCCTGCTCTAAGAGGAAGGGAACAATTTCAGTGAATTCCTTTCTCCAGCGAAAAGCTGCAGAGAGGAAGTGATTTGGGGAGGAATTTGGTACCCATACAACTTAATGTGCCCAAAGCTCTGCCCATCATGAGATAAGTTGAAGGCAACTCTTAATATGTGCAGTGAACTCACAATTAAGGTACTCAATGGTGTCTCAGAAAGGAATAAAATGAATAAAAAATTAATTAAAAACATCCAGTGATTGGCTAGGCTTGGATTGCAATTTGAAAAAGGATCACCATAATTAAGCTCTATCAGATAGCTCTAATATGCTTAGGAACATAGTGGTTTTGATTTATCTAATGATGCGAAGAGCTGGAAAAATCCTGCAGGCAATATACAACGGGAACAGATAAACCCAAAGCTTCTCCCACTTAAAGATATATCCCTTTTACAGAAAACAAAAACCAGTACTTGCCTGAAAGCCTTGTAAATTGGTCGGTACCAACAGAGAAAGGCACAAGGGGTGAATAAAATTAACCAAAGAATCGAGAGACCGAAGTCTACTCCTCTGTCATTATCAACCGTGAACCACGCCAGACAAGCGAGCAGGTTTAGGAGCAGGGTAATGGAATGCACTGTTTTGGGGGGGAAGAGAGAGAAGAAAACATCATTAAGCTCTTGGAAAATCCCAAGCATCCCTAATCTCTCCCTGAACACACTGAGCGCTGCAGAAATTAAGGAGACTTTGCGCCATCTAATTCCATTGCTTCCCTTGGAAGGAAAACATAGCTTAACCTAAGAAGCTCATCTGATCCTGCTGCTTACAGCCAAATCTCAAATAATTGTTCAAGTCTCCATTAAACAATTAAAATTCTGTCATGAATGAGCTGCTCCCAAACCACAAACTTGGCATATTTGCCTTCATAAAAAGGGAGGGAAACATGACTTTATCCTCGCAGACAACACGGACAGAATTCTCTGTGTGACAAAGCTCAGCTTTTGAGACACACCTCCTCAGAAAGATTTTTTTATTGCAGTTCAAGCTGTTACTTACACATCCACAAGTAATACAGCATCTTGCATATCCGCTGGTAGTCAGCTGGGATGTCTGCAGAAAAATCCTGATAAAAACACGGCTTGATGGGACACCTCTTGGGAAGAGGTGGCCAGTTGTTCTGCCTCGCTGTGGAAGAAAGAAAGGAGCTCTTCACTTGCTCTTCTCCCATTGAAAGATTAATTCACACACCATGATTTCCAAGTAGCCATTCAGATATTGTTTAATTCATACATTAAAAGCTTGGGAGAGCCCAGGGGTTGGTCAGTACCCATGTTTGAGCAGGCAGCACAACAGGAATGTAATAAACTGCTGACAAAACAAGGCAAACCAACCTAGTTTGGTACCTTTCCTCTGGGGAAGGCCGAATTTCCCTGCAATGGCCAAAGGGCTATCACAAGCATCATCACTCAGCTCTGCAAGCCCAGATTCAGCCATTTAAAACCAAGATTAGGGAGAAATACTGGTTTATTATGCTTAAGAGAGCCTTGAGAATGAAAAAAAAAGCTCTGTTGCTCTCAGTGAAAAGCCTTAACATGGCAACAGCTCTGACAGAGGTACAAAACTGGTGCTTGAGAACTTTTTGTGGTGAAATGTAGCTGCTGAGAGCACACTCAAGGGACAGAGTGGGGACTCACCAGAGCTGGCCTCCAGCACCCTACCTCTAAACTCCTTTCCCATCTTGGAGGCTACAGGATGACAGATACAGTCACAGGAGGATTGCCACAGCTGTGAAAGACTAGAGGAAAGCCTAAAAAAGCTTCTAGAAGAGCTGTGCACACTTGGACAAGCTGAGCTTTCCTGAAATCCTGACAAATCAAGCAGTGCAGGCTTTCCTGGGCATCCCAGTGATGGCAGGCAGGGTGCTGCAGGACACAGTACTCACGGTTAATGCTGGCTGCATTGCTCTGCAGTTCCCTTTCCTTCTTCTCTAGCTCAGCTGCCTTCCTCTCTAACTCTGCCTGCTGCTGAAGCAGCTCAGCCTGTGCTGCTGCAGCCACAGCCTAAAGCAAGGGAGAAAGAGGTTAGTCCTGCCCTAGGGCAGGCAGTGGTGGCACCACCAGCAAACACACCAAACTGGAAGGGAAGCAGGGCAGAGGACAACATGAAAGCTCAGTCTTAAACATCTTAACTCGTTCTGCCTTATCTGCTGAAGGACAAATTCAAGATCAACGCAGACCTCCACCCCAATGTCCCTCTCTTATCCCTATCCTTATACTGCAGGAAGATAGGACTGGCTTATTGACTCCATTCCCCATCTTCTGTGCCCTTCCTTTTCACTGAAGCTGTGCTTTTCTCACAGCTTTTTCTGCCTCATTGCTCTGAGCACCTCACAACAGAGCAGTGAGCAGGACTTCTGGGCTTACCAGGACAATTCCCTTCCCAACTAGGAGAAGAAATGCAAGACAGCTGGCTGCCACACCTCTTAAGGATCTCTTCTACGTGGTTTGTATTCTGAGGACTGATCCTTTCTCCCAGCAGCCTCACCCTCTCAGCTCTTTGGATGAGGTGGTCCTGGCAGTCAGGTACTTGCATTTATGCTCCTGGCACCAAGTGTGTCTGACCAGACACCAGAACTAAGCTGAAAGCATTAGCAGGATACACTCCAGAGTTTCCAGAGGGAAGCCAGAGCCAAAAGGACACATGGCAAAGCGAGCTCTGCCACCAGAGGGACAGGGAAAAAGGCATAAGAAGAACTGCGTGGACGTTGAAAAGATCACCTGCAGCTTCACACACACAACCCCAGAGAATCCCATTCCCCTCCCATTCCCACAGAGGCCTCTGGGAGCTGCTGGGGGCTGGGAAAGCAGCAGTGAGGAGGTGCCATACCTGGGGAGTGGGCTCCACAGACGTCTGCAGAACAGCCGGCTGCGAGTGGCCCGAGGGCTGCACGGCTGGTGTCGTCCGGGCTGCATTTGTCTGCACAGAAATCACCAGCAACAAGGTCAAAAACATTGCAGAAGAAATAAAAAGGGATTTTGATCAATTGTTTAAACGACAAATCTTGGTTTCCTGTTCTCCTTCTCCTATCTGGCTCATGGCAGCAGCCAAGGAATAAGAATGCAGCTCTCCCAATGATCTATCCGTGGTATTGCCATGGCAGTTCAGTTCCCAACCCATGGACCAAATAAATCCTGATGTGTCCTGCTACAAACCATCTTCCCCTTCATACTTTATATGGCCTTCCCATGAGTCAGCAGCCAGCTAGAGAGAAGCTGTTCAATGTGAGTGGAGATGCCCAGTTGGGAGCTTTTTAGTGCTCCAGTGTAGGAGCAGTTGCTTGCAGTTTGCCATGAGCTACAGTCCATGGGAAAATCAGCTGTGAACTCCTCTTCTCTTAAGTTGCACCTACCAAGGGACCTTTTACACCACTAAAATCACCACAAGACATGCAGGGCACAGACAATGGCACGTACCAGCTGGGAGCTCTCAGAAAAGGGGTTGAATTCATCCAAGCCACTCTGGCTGGTGTTTGTGAGCTGTGTCACTGAGGGATCCTGAAAGGAGAGAACACAAGGATCAATCAGCATCAGATATAGAGCATCATCACTTATATCATTGAATTGTTGAGGTTAGAAAAGGTCTTTAAGATCATCAAGTCCACGTTATCCACACTGCCTGCCTTCCATCCACTCATTAGCTGGGAATTGGAGGGGATAAAACACAGGCTTGCCACTGTTGGATGGCCTTGGCTGGCATGGAATTTATATATTCAATGAGATGAATATCAGCAAGGCAAGATTTGTGGGCAAAAATAAATTCCTGTCCAGCCAAGAGGTACATTTGCACAACTATAACATGCTTTTGGTACAGGAACCCTTTGTGCAGGCTACTAATGTTTACCTACAGCAAGTTATTTCTAATTTCCAGGGACTTGGATTCATTCATCCATGGTCAGAATGCTGCTGCACATCCAGGATCACCTCCCAAACCTTATCTGCACCTCATAAAACAGAGCCACAAAGTACAGCAGAGCCACACAAAAATGAGGTTCTAGGTACAAGTGGTCCTGACTGAGAGATGTCAGCAGGCTAAATGCCAATGATTGTTCTGAAAAGGCAAAACTCCCGGGGAAAATCGAGCTGGAGGTGTGACACCAATTATTTTAGGAGGTTTTAATGCTGCTGGCATAACAGCTGTTTTCTCTTTTACTCACAGCATCTCCCACTCACCTCCATCAAATGCTCTGGTATTTAAAACCAGGCTCTCTGCATATCTGAGAGCACTGTTCTCCCCTCACTTGCAATGCATGCAGATATTTTTATATCCTCTTTTCTACATGCTACTTTCCAAACAGAGCTTCCTCTTTGACAGCCAGATGTTGACCTCTGGAACGCTCCTCTCCTGAGCTACTACAGAAACAAGGTCCTTTTTGAACTCGGAAATCCTTCTCCCTGGCAAACCAAGAGCTCGGTGTGGGTCAAAAAATTAAAAAATAGCCTTGTATCCCTCCCTCAGCAACTTCTGTGTCCAGATCCATCATTCTCATCTGGTGTTTAATGGGAGGAGAAACCACTGAGGCTGCACCGAGGTGAGAGGGAGGCATGCAGGGGCTCACCCAGCAAGTGCACTGCAGGAAAATCCCTCTGGAGCCATTCCCGGGGTTTTAGCGCAGCCTTCAGCTGAGCAGGATACACACAGAGCAGTTAATGAGTAACTCCAGCACTTCCTCGATAGCAGACACTCCCTACTAACAGGTTGCACTAGTTTGTGAATCACCCTGGCTGAGGGATGGCAGATGAGGAGGATTTGGATGCTGCTCGCTGAAGCACAACTCACGAGCAAGAAAGGGCTGTAAAAAATAGGAAGCACCGACAGAAGTGCCGTGCTGGAAATAAAACCTGTGCCTTTATTTCACTACTGACTCCTCTGGACGCTTCAGCTTCACCAGTTTTGCAGAGACAAGGCTGTCAGCACAAGTTTACAAGTCACTTCATGCACAAAAGCTGCCACACACTAGCACAAACCCTTTAAACCCAAGCAGATGAGGCCCCTGCCACACTAAAGTTCAGCAGAAAACTACATGAGGAAGAGAAACCCCTTAAAGGCATGGGAAGCATAACCCTCTGAAGAGCCTGAATTGGTCAGGCTGGGAGGAAGGTGCTGGGAAATAAGGAAAAATGCTACAATACCACAGTAAAACACACATTTTACTTCCCTTGGGTCATCTCCATTCCAAAAGAAAGCTGGGGGCTCATCAAGGGCAAGAGTGCAGCACCACTGCTTCTCTGCTCCCAGCTGCACCACAGTTTGATTTCAAAGGCAGACAAGCTCTCATCTTACTGCACAGCTTTAAAAAAATCACTACATTAGGTGGCAAGGCCCAGGCACAGCAGCTCAGCTTAACTGGCCTGTTACTGCGCCTAAAATAGAAACCCAAAGAGCAGGGAATTTGCAACAAAGCTGAAGTTTTTGGTCACATGCCTCTGTGCCCTGGATAGGGCAGGAAGGAAAAGAGAGCGTGATATACAGGCACCAGCTTCTGTCAGGCAGCATGAAGGGTGAGTAACCACCAAGAACGCAGAGATGAACAAGAAGGTGCCCACAAACTTCAGGTTTTACAGTTACTTTCTTTAAGCTACGCAGCAAAAGGCAGTTGACCCTCTTGAAACAAAGCACAGCCCTGATCCTTGGCAAGGGTTGGGAAACAGGGTCTCAGTAAAGCCACAGGGCCACTTGAAGCCACAATAAGTATGTCCAGCCACAAGCCTGGTGTTCACAAATCAGCGATTGTCTTGATCTGCAGGATGCCAGCAAGCACATCCCAGTTGTTGCCCTTCCAACCACCTCAAGCACCAGGGATGCATGACATCATTTTTCATGGCTTCAAATGCCCAAGTGCAGAATGAATTGGTGTTTTGACCAAATTATACTGACATGAAGATTAAAATTTTCCAATGCAGCTTAACACACATAAGAAGTTGCTATCACACTGTGCCAGCTGCTAAAAGATTTTACACAACAGCTTTGTGTGTTCTTTCACTTCTTTCTGTTCCTACAGATTAAAGAAACAAAATGAGATGCCTCTCTAGATAAGATCAAGGCAAAAGAACTCAGCTGAGAGTCACCTGGAACTTAACATAGTTGTCTAAATATCATATTATTGCCCCAAATATCACCAGTGCTGCAGACTCAGAGTGCTGCCACTGCTTGGAAGATGTACTAAGAGAAACCTCAAGGATTTTATTATTGGTATCTCTAAAAAAAATAGAGGTTTTCAGCTCTGCCTGAAGCTTGGATCAAAGTTTTGTAGGCAGCTGCCACTTCTAGCAGGTTACTGGATAAACCAGTAAGTTAATCATCTCTCATTAACCAGTTATAATAAGAAACAGAAAAGCCAGAGATATTTTTAACAGGACCAAAGCAGCTTATTTTATACCAAGTTTAATGAACACCATGAACAAAGTCTCCTTAAAAGGCAAAGATCCTCATCATGTCAGTTTTTGAAGAGTATGAAGCATTATACTGGGATCCCCAGCAAGGAAAGAGAACCCTGGTGCTGTGACAAGAGAGATTCATCAGTGTGATAGGGCTGGGAGGGTGAAGATGCTTCCAGTCTTTCCAGTGCATGTGGAAGGGGATGTCAGTGGGCAACTGACCACTGAGCCAACACCTGGATCCAAGCCCTGACCTGGAATGGGTTGTCCCATACCCTGAGATTCTATTTCAAGTCAGAATGACAAGGCTTTGAGGTCTGGGAAGCAGCAGTTGCAGATTCCTCACAACCAGCTGCTGAGAACTGGGGAATTTTTCTTTAAAAGAAGGTCAGACAAAACCTCATAGTCGTGAAAGTAGGATATAGAACCTCCCACAAAGACCAGAGAAGCTGCAAAGAGCCGTCAGACAGGGGCATCCACGGCCTTACTTCCCATTAAAAAGTGAGCCTGCCATGGGAGTTACCTACTAGAAATCACCTTCAACCTTTTTTGTTTGAACAGTGAATAAAGTGTGAGCACAGCCCTGTTCAGTCACATACCAGGATGGCTTTACTGTGCACAATGCAGGTGAAGAGGACCTGAAGGGACCTGACAAGAAAGCTGGAGGGACTTTTTACTACGTCATGGAGCAACAGGAAAAGGGGAAACAGCTTCACAGTAACAGAGAGTGAGATTAGATTGGATATTAGGAGATTCTTCCCTGTGAGGGTGGAGGCCCTGGCACAGGTTGGCCAGAAAAGCTGTGGCTGTCCCATTCCAGGAATTGTCCAAGGCCAGGTTGCATGGGGCTTGGAGCAACCTGGTCTAAAGGAAGGTGTCCCTGCCCATGGTGGGGGTTGGAACAAGATGAGCTTTAAGGTCTCTTCCAACCCAAAACATTCTGTGATTCTATGAAAATTTACTTCCTCAATGCCAAAGCAACAAATCCCGACATGGAAAACAACATATTCCACCTCATGGAAGGAATAGCACAGGAACATGGTCATCCCAATCTATCCCATTCCTGAGACTCACACGAACATATTAAAAAAAGAAAGCAAGGAAGAACATGACTTTTTGATTCTGATTCCTCAAAAACACTCAGGCTCCTGAAAAAAAAAAACAGTTTCAGTTTGGCTCAGCCCTGAAATGCAAGGTCAAGAATCACTCCTTCTGGTGGACCACAGCTCAGCCAAGCAGTAAAGGTGAGGTTAAACTCACAGATGGGAGCCAAAGGCCAGACATCGATTTTCACACCACTGCACAGGCTCCAGGTCCCAGAGGCCATTCCAGGCCAACTCCTTGCATAAATGACCCATTTTCAGAGCACAAGGGTTAACCCAGAGAGGAGAGAGCCAGTGAACACAGACCAAATCCTCAGTGACCTCAACAGGAATCCCATGCTTTGGGCCCTAAAATCCATAGCCCAACGCTGCACTTTGCCTTAGGGGCTCATTGATTAGAGCTGAAGCACCTTAAAATCGGGCCCAGAAAGACCCAGCAGACAGCCAGACCACTAGGCACACCCAAGAGAGGTTCAGCAAGTGATTATTTTGAATAAGCCCCCAAATGAGGCTGTTTGGGCATTCTGAGAGGCAGAAAAACCCCCTCCCCACAACCTGGGAAGGTGTGGGGTGAGCAGGTCTGGCAGCACAGGGACACATCTTGAGGTGAGGAGTATCCTGGTCCAGGGAAGAGGTGGGAGCTTTGAGGAAGAGCCGCAGGGACCCAGGGTGGGTCACAGCGCCCCGGGGTGAGCTGTGGGGCACTGGGGAGGGGGCGTGGGGCTCCCAGCCCTAGCTGGACAGGGGACATGGGGAGGAGGAGCGGGACCCACAGCTCTGGATGGGGAGGGGGACGGGACCCCGGCTGGGGGATAAGGGAGGGGAGCAGGACTCGTGTCCTCAGCTGGAGATGGGGATGGGGAGGGGGACGGGACCCCATCCCGGCTGGAGGGAAGCACGGGGAAGGTGAGGGGGGACGGGGAAGGGGGACGGGACCCCCGGCCAGCGGGAATGCAGGGAGAGAGACCCCAAGCCCGACTGGGGGCTAAGGAAGGGGAATAGGACTCTTGTCCCCGGCTCCAGCTGGGGGCTAAGGGAGGGGAACGGGACTCGGGATAAGGGACGGGAACAGGACTCGGGATAAGGGCGGGGAACGGGACTCGTGTCCCCGGCCGGAGATGGGGGATAAAGGAAGGGAACGGGACTCGTCTCCCCGTCCTGGCTGTGGGATAAGGGAGCGGAACGGGACTCGGGATGAGGGACGGGGACGGGACTCGTGTCCCGGCTCCCGGTGTGGGATAGGGGACGGGGACGGGACTCGGGATAAGGGATAGGAGCGGGACTCGGGATAAGGGACAGGAACGGGACTCGGGATAAGGGACAGGAACGGGACTCGTGTCCCGGCTCCAGGTGTGGGATAGGGGAGGGGAACGGGACTCGTGTCCCGGCTCCAGGTGTGGGATAGGGGACGGGGACAGGGACGGGACTCGGGATAAGGGGCAGGAACGGGACTCGTGTCCCGGCTCCAGGTGTGGGATAGGGGACGGGGACGGGACTCGCGTCCCCCCCGCAGGTGGGGGCGGGAAGGGGCGCCCATCCCGCCCTCGGCCCGCGGGGGTCCCGCCCCCTCGCTCTGATTGGCCGAGGCGCGCACGGGCCGCGCCGCCATTGGCCAGCGGCGCCTCAGTCAGCGCCACGTCCCGGCGGCGGGCGGGGGGACCCGGCGGGGCCGCGCCGGGCCGGGCCGCGTGAGGGGCGCCAGCCCGTGCCTCGCACCCACCTGGAAGGGGTTGATGTCCACCGGGTCGGCGAACGGGTTGGTGTCGAAGCCCGACATGGGCGCGGTCCGCTGCGCTCCCGCCGCCGCCGCCGCCGCCGCTCCTGGCGCTTCCGGGGCACCCGCGTGACCGGGAGCCGCGTGACGTCACGGCGGCGCATGTACCTCTCGCGGTGTTGCCCCTCCAGTGGGCGTGGCCTCGTGACGTCACGGCGGCGCGTGTACCTCGCGCGGTGTTGCCCCCCCGTAGGCGTGGCCGCGTGACGTCACGGCGGCGCGTGTACCTCGCGCGGTGTTGCCCCCCCGTAGGCGTGGCCGCGTGACGTCACGGCGCCGCTGCCAGCCGGGGAGGGGGGCGAGGGGAGGGTGGGAGTGTTGGAGGGGAAGGGAAGGGGAGGGGAGGGGAAGGGAAAGGGAAGGAAGGGGGTGGATGGTGTTCCCGGCTGAGCCATGGCGGAGATCCGGGGTGAGCGGGGCACCCCCGGTGCGGGATGGGGGTGGGGATGGGGACCCCTCCCCCGGGAATCCCCCCCCTCCCCAAGGATGATGGGGCAGAGGAACCGTGGCCCCAGCCCGAGCATCCCGAAATGGCCATATGATGGTGGAAAAGGATGAAGGGTGCACAGTCAGACCCTGGGGTGGGGACAGTAGCCATGCTCCCTTGAGGTGGGGTTTGGGATGGGGATGGGAGCCATGCTCCCTTGGCATGGGGTTTGGGTTTGGGTTTTTCCCCCCTCATACACTCTTCCTACCCCCCCCTCCAAACCCTTGGTCCGCTACCTCCCTGATGCCCTCTCACTCTGCACAGTGAGGGGGGTGTCTGGAAGGGTTTGGGGGTGTTATTTCTGTCCCCTCCTAACATTTGACTTCTCTCCCGTAGTGTTCCCCCTCTCCTGCGTGGTGCAGAACTATTCCTGGGGGAAGGTGGGCCTGGAGAGCGAGGTGGCCAAGCTGCTGACCAGTGGTGACCCCCTTGTCCAGATCCAGCCTGACCGGCCCTATGCTGAGGTGAGTGCATCTGTGTGTGTCCATCCTGTCTGTGTGTCTGTCCTGTTCGTGTCTGTCCCTCCCCTATGTCCCTCCCACCCAGCTGTGGCTCTCACCATCCTGTATCCTATCGGGACTGGATCCTGATCTGCACCCCCACCCTGCCACCTGTCCCCCTGGGGGGCTGCCCGGGTTGAAGAGGAGAAACCCGGTGTGATTCAGCCCCCGAGGGAGCTGCCTTGGCTACATGCATCACCTCTGGGGCCAAACAGCCTCTAGAAAAGCCCAAGTCATCCGTGCTGGCTGTCCAGCTCAGGGTTCCATCAGTCTGTCTGTCTCTCACAGCTCTGGATGGGCACACATCCTCGTGGTGATGCCATCATCCGAGATAATCGCATCCCCCAAAAGACCCTGGGCCAGTGGATTGCCGACAACCCCGCCTGCCTGGGGACAAAGGTGAAGGACACCTTCCAGGGCTGCCTGCCCTTCCTCTTCAAGGTGCTCTCAGTCGATACTGCCCTCTCCGTCCAGGCACACCCCAACAAGGTAGGGAGAGCTTCAGATGGGCAGCCCAGCTGGACCCCGTGTCCCTGGGAATGTCACCTGGCTTCTCTCCTCCTCTGCAGGAGCTGGCGGCAAAGCTGCACGCCCAGTTCCCTGAGCATTATCCTGATGCCAACCACAAGCCTGAAATGGCCATCGCTCTCACCCCCTTTGAGGGCTTGTGTGGCTTCCGGCCCGTAGAGGAGATTGTCTCCTTCCTCCAGAGTAAGGATAAAGGGTGCACAGTCAGACCCCAGGATGGGGAGAGTAGCCATGCTCCCTTGGGATGGGGTTTGGGTTGGGGACAGGGGCTATGCTCCCTTGGCATGGGGTTTGGGCTGCGGACAAGGGCTGTGCTCCCTTGGCATGGGGTTTGGGCTGGGGGTCAGAGCCATGCTCCCTTGAGCCATGGCTCCCAGAGCCATTTGGGATGGGGTTTGGGATGAGGATGGTGGTCCCTTAGGATGGGGTTCAAGGGGGGCATGGTGGCCATGCTTCCTTGGGGTGGGGCTCGAGGTGAGGATGGGGGCTATTCTCCCATGCGATGGAGTTTGATGTGGAGATGGGTTGTGCTCCCTTAGGATGGAGTTCAGGGTGAGGGTTAGGGTTAGGGATAAGGTTTGGGGTGGGGATGGGGGCTGTGCTCCCCTGGGATGGGGGTGCTGGTTCTGACTGGAGCTCTGTGCCCCTCGGATGGGGGTGCTGGTTCTGACTGGAGCTCTGTGCTCCTGGGATGGGGGTGCTGGTTCTGACTGGAGCTCTGTGCCCCTCGGATGGGGGTGCTGGTTCTGACTGGAGCTGTGTGCCCCTCGGATGGGGGTGCTGGTTCTGACTGGAGCTGACCCCTCACAGATGTCCCTGAGCTGCGGGTGCTGATCGGGGAGGTGGCAGCAGAGCAGCTGGAGCGCAGTGGGAGCGATGACCCCCGTGGTGTCTCAGCTGCCCTCCGTGTGTGCTTCACTCGCCTCATGAAAAGCGAGAAGAAGTTCTTTGTTGACCAGCTGAACATGCTGGTGAAAAGGATCACCCAGGAAGGTGGGTCCTGGGGGAACAATTTAGGGGGCTGTGTTTAGGGTAAGGGCCAGGACACCCCTGGCTCCCTTCTCACGTTGTGCCTGGTCTCTTCCTGCACAGTGGAGGAAGGGAAGGACACATCTGGGAGCAATGGGGAACTGCTGCTGCGGCTGCACTCCCAGTACCCAGGAGACATTGGCTGCTTCACCATTTATTTCTTGAACCTGGTGAGGCTGGAGCCAGGGGAGGCCATGTTCCTGGGAGCCAACGAGCCCCACGCCTACCTGCATGGAGGTGAGTGTCACGGTGGGGTCACCTAACCCAATATCCCGCAAGTACTGGCCATGGGGACATGTGGAAGGACTGGGGTGGGCTCACAGCACTGCCTCGTCCCTGCAGACTGTGTGGAGTGCATGGCGTGCTCTGATAACACAGTGCGTGCTGGGCTCACGCCCAAATTCATCGATGTGCTCACCTTGTGTGAGATGCTTAACTACACACCAGCGCCCAGCATCTCCAAGATCTTTCCAGCTGTGCAGAGCCAGCTTGATCCCAGCATCTACCTCTATGACCCACCTGTGCCAGACTTCGCCATCATGAGGATAGAGGTGAGCGGTGACGGGTCCGTGCTGGGGACACCAGCTTCCTCCCATCTTGGCTGGGCTCCAGATGGGACATCCCCGTCTGCCTGGGGTTCACTCACCTTCGTAGTTAGTGCCCCAGTGAGGAGAGAGGGTGCTTGGGGATGATGCTTGTCTCTTTATCCTTCCCCTGTTCCCTCTGCCTGGAGCTCATTTGCCTTCTCCAGCACCTCTGGGCAGAGGGAGAACTAGGAAGAAGTCTTGGGTGTCCTCAGCCAAGCTGAGGTCCCTGGCCTTGGGCTGATGCAGGCACAGCAAAGGGATGGGAATGGGGATAACCTCCTCCCAGCTCTCTGTAGAGGAGGAAAGCTGGAGGACACACCAGCCAGAGTGGTATTTTCCTTCACAGATACCTGCCTCCGTCAAGCTGTACCTCGTCTCTGCCATAGATTCTGCCAGCATCTTGCTGGTGATCCAGGGGACAGCTGTGGGGACCTCCACAGCTGCAGCCTCTGAGATGTCTCTGTGTCGTGGCTCCGTGCTCTTTATCTCAGCTAACGAGAGCATCTCCCTCCACCTCTCCTCACCAGATGGGATGCTGCTTTTCCGAGCCTGCTGCCTCCTCTGAGCAGGACCTGGGACACTTCCTCCCCATCACTCCATGTTTGAGTAGATAGAAACTGGTGTGGGCAAAGTCATCTCGCTTGGAAGTTTTCCTTCCACCTGTTAAATCCCAAAACTAGCCCTGATGTATAGAAAGAGCCATTTCTATAGATCAACTCCTTAGACGTGGCACAGAGCAGAGCACGCTGAGGCTTTCTGCTGCTTCTGGTGGGCTCTTCCCAAGCCTGGCTGATGGCAGCCAGTGTCACCCCTTCCCTGGCTGTAAAAGGGGGCTGCTTGGCAGACTGATAGAGTGGGAAAGCTTCCGATGCCGTGAATAAAGACATGACTTTGTCCTCAGTACAGGGCAGTGTGGTGTAAGGAGCAAGAGGAGGATGGGAGTGGGGGACTGGAGGAAAGGCTGGGAGCAGCTCCAGCTGTAATCCCCCCTCATTCCTCAGGGGAACAGGAAATGGGTAGATTGTGAGGAGGGAAAACAGATTGCTCTGAAATCCCACCAGTCAGAGAAGAAGCTCTCTGGAGTATGGTTGCTGGGAGGAGCAAGACACATCCCCCACCACAGCACCAATACACCCTCCAAGTAAAAAGTTCCAGTTTATTGAGTGCTCCCTTTTAACAAGTAAAATACAAAAACAAAACCCCAAAAGCAAAAAAAAAACCAAAAAAACAAACAGTCAGGTCTCTAGACATGAAACATTTAAATAAGGTTTCTCTATAAGAACTTGATTGTCCTCTATGTCATAGAGCAGGACCATGGTTTAAGGCAGCTTTTAAGGTTTCCATCAGAATCCCCAGCCCCCCACATCCCTGTGTGGAGCTAGTATAGGAGGTCTGGGGTGTCCCTCACTTGCATCAAAGTAGCCTTGGGGAGAATGGGAACAAGCCATTAGCTCCAAACCCAGCACCTCCTAACTCCTTCCCTTTACTCCCCCACAGAGGTGCCACGTTCTACCTCTTCTTTCCCACCCCAGCAGGTGAGAGGTCCCATCCAGGCCACGAAAATGTCACTATGCCACCTCTCCCTGATAGTTCTGAGTGCAAGGAAATGTCCTTTGGGGTAGGTTGGTATCAGTCATTGTGTCACCATCCCAGCAGGGGACACAGACACCAACAGCCATCCCATAGGACAAAGAAAGTGCTGGATTTTGACCTGTTCTCGAGCAGCTATTGGATCACACAGGAGAGATTTTCTCCATAACAACAGGGGCAAGAAGAGGAGGCAACAGGTTTTGGGGGGATGAGATCCAGGTCTTCATCATCAGGGACCTCATCGAGGTGGTACCCATCCTGCAGCAGCTGCCGGCTCAGGTCCTGGTTCACCTGCTGTGGGGGAACAAAATGGAGCTCTACAGGGTGAGATGCATGGATCCACAGCCCATGGGGTGACACTTCCAGCCTCCATCTAGAGTTTCAGGCTGTGAGGGGAACAAGGGAGCCCGCGAGGACCACGCTGTTGGAGTCAAACTCCCGCACTTGCCTCGGCAGAGGAGTATCCTGAGGAACATCTGGATCCTGGCTCCCCGTCACTAAAAAGAAACAGAGCTGGCCAGGAAATACCTTTGGAAATAAGCCTTGCATAACTGAAAGAGATTTGTTAAATTTGGGACAAAAGGAGCATTTCACAGAATATTCTCAGTTGGAAGGGACCCACTTAAGTGGCCCATACCGGGATCAAACTCACAACCTTGGTATTATTAGCACCATGCTCTAACCAACAGAGCTAATCTCCATTTCACTGCTCACAGGTGCCCAGTGCTCTACAAGTGAAAAGGAAGATCAATCCTCAAAGTAGAGCCAGCTCTGAGCACCTCTCACCGAAAACGCTGGGATGATCACCCAAAAATCCTGGAATATTCACCTGTCTGAGTCGAGGGAGACCAGGTTTTCATCAGCTGTCTGGCTGAGAGCAGTGTAGCCCTTGTTAAACTTCACCGACCTGCCAGAAAGCAGCAGAGTGAGACCAGGCCAGATGTTTTACATGGAAACAGATCCAAAGAGATGGTGGACTGAGGAGCCAGGGCAGGAATCCCACTCCTTCCCATCCAGGCAGTATCCAGGGCCACCACCAGCAGCTAAGTTCTAGGATTCCCAAATAAATCCATAACACCAAATCATCCCCAAAATAAAAAAGCCCCATATTTTATTATGTTGGTGTTCCTGGCCAAACAGAGCCAGCAGAAGGAGGTCCCAAACTCCTATTTGTAATCCTCTGAATTTTCCAGTCTCCCCAAGAAAGTGAAAAGTACATTTTGGGAACAGAAAAGGGGGGGGTCAGACCTTTTAGGTGTCTGTTTCAGGGTGGTGGGTCCCCCCAGCAGCCCCTGCCTTCGCAGAGCTGCCTTCGCCAGCTCGTGCTGTCTCTCTGAAAGCCAAGCACAGGGACAAAGATAAAAATTCCCAAGTGTTCCCCAAGGGTCTGGGATTTTTGGGAATGGGTGGTGGGGGTGTTTCAGGTGAGCATGGGGGCAATGCAGTGCTTTCCACAGGCTGTGGGGTTTTTAATGGGTTTTTTATAAAGGTTTTATCCCACCAAGGAATAAAATGCTTTTGGTAACTCCCGCCTTGGCAGAGAGGTGGAAATGACTCCCAAAATCCCAGCAGAGTCCACCAAGCATCATTTACTCAGCTTGGCCTGAATGGAGGGAGGTTTGCTCAGGATGTATGGTCCCTTTTTCTCCACCGTATCCATCCCCTTGTTCAGCCTCTTGTTTTCAGCCCAAATCAGCTAAAAAAAAAAAAAGGGAAAGAAGCACATTTAGCATCTCTCCATGGGGATGAAGTAACACAAATTCATTTCAGAGCATCCATTCATTCCTGGGAGCTCAAGGTCAGCTGGAGAGGGACAGCTCCTCCTCCCCAGACCAGGAGGAGGGATAAGCAGATCTAGTCACAGATGATTACTTGGAAATGGCAATGCTAAATCAAAACCATGGGTGGTGACCAGCAATTCCTGTGCAAGCCCAGCCCCGGTAATAAATGGGAAAACACACGATGGAGGAGATTTAACGAGCAGGTTCATCAAGTTAAAATGTCAGGATAATTTTAATTTCCCTGCAGGGTTTGAGCCTTCGAGCTTCTCCTCTTATGCAGTTATTGTCAAGGAGAGCCACCACTCCTAAGGGCAAGGAGGAAGAAAAAACCTCCACAAATGTAATAAGTAATGAAGAAAATAGAGGGAAAATCAGGAAAGGGCACACGAGGGATGGGGAATTAAGGGAACGAGGCAGAAGACTTGGGCTGGTGATTGGAGATCACAGTCAGGATTAGTCTCAGTATCTTAACACGGAATTAGGGCAGAGCCTTATCGTGGGAATAAGTAGGCAGGCAGCAGACCCCGAATCCCTCCAGATGTGCCAGACCACATCCTATACAGCTCGTAGTGTGCTGGTACACCGTCCTTGCACTGTGCCTCTATGTACATATGCCCCAGCTCACATTGCCCCATACCCATCATACACATGTCCCATACTGGCCCCCCTATACTATCCCCAGGAATAACCCCCAAACAGCCCCATGCCCCCCATGTCCAAACCCCATACCACCTCATGCCCGCTCCCTACTCCCACACCCACGCTGCATATACCCCTGTACCTGCCCTACAGACAGCCCCTACACCACCCCCATACCACGTCACTGCCATCCCCCAGCCCTCCATCACCTCCTGCACACCCCCCAGGCCCCCCATACAGACTACAGACACCCCGCACCCCCAGCGCCCGTACCCCCGGGCCCCTCCGCCCGCCGGCGGGGCCTGCACCGGGACTGCGACCTGCCCCACGCCCCGCTCCGCCGCCGCCCGTCGCCATGGCCGCTGTGGCCCCGCCCCCCGGTCTGGCAGCCAATAGCAGCGCGGCGCTGGCGCCACTCAGCCAATGAGAGGCGGGCAGGGGGCACGCCCCCCCACCTGGCGCGCATGCGCAGTGGGAGCGGGACGGCCGAGGCGTCATGGCGGCCTCCCCCGGCCCCTCACGGGCTCCGGCCCCTCACGGGCTCCGCAATGGGGAACACACAAATCCCTGTTTCCCCAGACCATTTCCCTTCTCTCTCTCTCTACAGCTCCCTGAAGGGAGGTTATAGCCAGCTGGGGGTTGGTCTCCTCTCCTAGGCAGCCAGCAATGGGATAAGGGAGCACGGGCTTAAGCTCTGCCAAGGGAAATTTAGGTTGGGTATTAGAAATTCTTTACAGAGTGATCAGGGATTGAGATGGCCTGCCCAGAGAGGTGGTGGATTCACCGTCCCTGGAGGTTTATAAACTGAGATTGGATGTGGCATTTAGTGCTCTGATCTAGGAAACAGAAGAGTTGGATCAAGGCTTGGACTCGATCTCGGAGTCTTTTGCAACCTAATTGATTCTATGATTCTAGGGTGAAAATAGCAGTAAAAGGCTGCCTTGTCCTAAACAAAAAAAGAAGAGTGTTATTTCAACATAGGAAGATTCTTCCATTGGCCTTACACCTCCAAAACCTCCACTGCTTGTGGCAGAGCAGAACTGCTGGCATCTAGGGCTGGCTTCTCTTAACCTGTAAGGCTGGATTCAGGTTTCAAGGAGCTGGTTTCAGGTGTTTTCCAGGCCTACACAGCTTTCTGAGTCACTGCTCCCAGCCAGCTCAGCACTCAATCCCTTAATAAAAGGCTCATCCCTTGCAAACAGGAGTCTCTCACCCACCTCTGAGGCTTTGGACATCATCCCAGGGAAATTTGTCTCCCGAGGGCTGGTAGAGCTTGTCATGTCCTTGCTCTGTCCCTCCTCAAAGCTGTGCACAAAGCAGGGTCACCATGCCCTCCAGACAACTCCTTACCTTGCCCTTCCCAGAGTCAGATGCTTGAGAAAGCCACAGATACAGGCTTTGTCAAGCAAATAAGGATTTATAAACTCCTACGAGTACATTTATGGTTTATTTCTTCCTTTTCCCTAGAAAAGCAACAAGAAACAACCACAAAAGCCACTGCTACCATATCAGTCAAGCCAGGTTTTCCTTTATTAGGTCCAACTCCACAGGACTTACATTGCAACTCAATAAAGGATAAAGTTATTTCTCGTAAGATTTAAGGTTTGTGTCCCCAGGTGACTGTGTACAATCAAACAGCATCAGTAAAACACTCAAACAATGCACCTGGAACAGAACAGGAAAAAAAACACCAGAAAAGCCATTTAAGAAGCATCCCCAGTATCTCCACAAAGTTTCCGTGAAGTTTCAAATTACTTATTTCCATCCCTTTTACCCTGAAAGCCCTTTAACCAACCTCAGCCCAAAAATGCAAGGTACTGCATTCCCAGAACAGTTGCTTCAGTTCGCCCTAACACCAAGACATTCCAGGGCAAGGAGGAAGGAAAAGACTTAACAGATCCAGAATTAAGTACTATTTGCAGCAGGTTGACACATGGTATCTCCATTCTAAGTGTAATATTTAAAAAAGGAATATGACACTGGTCATTTCCTGAAGAAACTGAGTTAAGAGGCTTCATTTCCATGAGGATTTTTATTTAGGACTTAGTTTTAGTCTGGGATTAGAGCACACCAGGTCTTGCCCATACTCTGTCTTTTCCAGGGATTTTGGGGTACAGGAGTCTTAAGAGCCCAGAAAGCAACATCATTCCTTACCAATAAGGTTTATGCTTTGTCCAGGCCCAGTTCCTCTGGAGTGGAGATTCCCAGTTCACTCAAAGTTGGTCTAAGCTCCTGAATAATGTAAGGATAGATTTCCTTGTGAGGTCCTGCCTTGTCCTAAAGAAAAAAAGAAGGGTGTTATTTCCACACAAGAAGATTCTTCCATCGGCCTTACACCTCCAAAACCTCCACTGCTTGTGGCAGAGCAGAACTGCTGCCTTCTAGGGCTGACTCCTTTTAACAACCTGGGAAGGCTGGATTCAGGTTTCAAGGAGCTGGTTTCAGGTGTTTTCCAGGCCTACACAGCCTTCCGTGTTACTGCTCCCAGCCAGTTCAGCACTCAATCCCTTAAGAAGCCAGTAAGCTTCGTGTTCCATTGATTATGGCAACAGGAAAGAGTGGTTTCCCTTTGCAGCAGGAAAAAATCAGAGAAAACTCTCCTGCTGCCAGGCTCTAGCAATGAGAACACAGCAGTTCCACCCACCTTTACAACTTCTAGGATGCGGACAGTGCTGGCAAAGTCATTTAACCGTCTGCAGGCCCTCAGAGCTGCATCGATGATTTTTGGTTCTGGGACGAGGTCGTAACCCACCAGTGTGTTTATGCCTGTGGAAATACCAAGGGGAACTTGAAATTAGCTCATCATGCTGCCAAAAGGAACTCTTCACTGTCTATTCCCTACATCTCTTTCCCAGGGAAGAGCCCAACACCTAGCTAGCCAGCCAGCTACTCCTGGAACAATCCCTCTGGCTGCAATTATCTAATTATGCAAACACATTTTTAATTTCTAATTGAGGAAGCTTAATAAAACTTGGCAACTCCACAGCAAACAACTGGAGACAACCAGACAAACAGCCTGTAGGCAGTTATGGCCAAGCCACTAGGTCAAAGTCCAAACTAAAATGTGTGTGGTTACACCCAAAACTGAGCTCAAATACACTTTCCTTGGAACAAATGTTTTTCTACATCTGGGTGTTAAAATCATGGAACTGTTTGGGTTGGAAGGGACCTCAAAGGTCACCCAGTCCACCCCTCTGCCATGAGCAGGGACACTTTTCACTAGACCAGGCTGCTCCAAGCCCCATCCAACCTGGCCTCAGACACTTCCAGGGATAGAGTTCAAAAAATGCAAAGTTGTTATTTCTGCTCACAAAACTCACATTTACTCCAGGTCACTCTGGCTTTTTCCCCAACATACCTTTCCTGAGCTCCCAGGCATCGATATCTGGCTTGTTGAAATATGTCACCCAGCGAGCATCAAATTCTTCGTCTGACTCTTGTGACCCATGAGAATAGCAGCGGGCATGCAGCACAGCTGAACACAGAAACAAAAAGGGAAAAAAAGGAAGAAACTTGGAGCAAAAGGAAAAGAACAGTATTTTAGTCCTGACCAAGAGGCCAGAAGCCATAAAATACGGATTTCACTTGCTACAGTCAGTCTGGATCAGTCCTGGATCGCAGTGAATGGATACAGCTATTAAATACTGTGGGGTTTGTTTCATGGCAAAGTATCTATTTTTTTCCACATCAGACTTCCAAAATGTCCCCAGAGCCTTCAATCAGAGTAAGCTTATTTAAAGAGCAGGGAAAACACAAGGAAAAACCAGCTCTAGATAACCAGTCCTTAAGAGAGGTTTTCTAGCATGTTTCTGTAAGATACAGGAATTTTTCCTCTTCCCTAAGCCAAGCAAGCTGAAGAAACGTAACATCATTCATCACCAAAACTCCATGAGCCCAACTACAAAGGCTCTCCAAAGCAAAAGGATGAGAGATACTTCTTCCAACAGGCTGCTGAAGAGTGGAAGGAATAAAAAAAATGATCACTCTGTGTCTATCCAAGACAAGACACCTGGTTCTCAAGGTAGTAATTGCATTAATATTTGATAATTAATCACAAAAATAATTTTACTCCAATGCACAAATCAGTCTGGTATAATTTACAAATTAATTTCTTCCCTCAACCCTACTCTGTCACAAACTGGGAGAGGGGTTGATGAAATTGTCTTATTTTACCCCACAAAGGTTGGAACAGTTTTACAAAGGAACTAAACTAAAGGAACACAAACTTGGTGTTTCCTTTCCCCACTGCTAATCTCACTCCACTAATATTTGCAGAGGTCACACACCAGATACGACCTTGGAGCTCAAAGCTCTGCTTCAGGGAAGTCAAATTTAGCTCCTGACTTTTTCTTTCTTAACCCAGCATGAACCACTTGTGCTGACCAGCTACAGAGTTTTTAAAAGAATAAACCCCAAAACTGGGTTATATTTTTGCCAATATCCTTCTCTCCAGTCTCATTAATGACAGCCTGATTAGAAGACAATCTGGTTTTTGACAAAATTTAACACGGTCCAACATTTCAGCTTCAATTCCGATTTATGAAATGAAAGCAGAAAAATAGTTTTATTTATTTTAGCTAGGGAAAAGTAAATAACAGGCCAAACTAGAATTATAATGATCTTTTGCCATTCTGTAGGGAAATATCCCCTCCTCTCCCCAGCTCCAAAACAGACCTTTGACCCTGGTTTCTCCAATAAATCACCTGCAGGGTTGAGTTCAGACTGAGAGCCCTGCTCTGTAAATGCTCCTGCACCCAGGACACTGCTGAAAAACCCTCAGATTTCAGCTGTTTGGAGGAGAAGCCTTGGTTTTGCTAAACATAAAGAAAATCCTACAGAGAAACAGTCAATCATAGTTTGAGAAAAGCCTAATTGCAGTGCTCAAATGACACTTTTAAATCAAAAAACTAAAACCTTTCCTCGACAAAACTATTCCCAGGATCCTGATTAAAAAAAAAAGACCCTAAAAATTAAAACTCTGGATTTCCAGGGCGCATTTTTCACCTGCTGCTGCATTTCTTTTCCACACTGTGCTTTCCATGTTTTATGTTTTTCAGACTGGGTTCTGCCTCAAGTTTCAACAGGGTCCACCAAGGTCACTGTCACACACATGATATGTGTGACAGCCAAACCTCACCAACCTATCCATGCAGATTCCCAACTCAAGGAAGAAGCAAAGGGCATGTACCTTTGCTTTCAAGTGAATGCCACAGGCATCGAGAGCCTAAGGAGCCGAAAATCACCTAATATTACACAAATACATATTAAAGCAAGCAAAGACTTGTAGTGGACTTAAAAATAACAAAAACCCAAGGGTTTTAAGAAGCATCCAAGAAATCCCTGTGTTTATTATTTAAATGCAGCAACGCGCTTCCTTGAGGCAGCTGTTTAACTCACATTTGCTGCAGCAAGACACACCACAGGTCCCCGAGTGTCTGCTAATTAGCTATTAATTCCGATGCAGAGGTTAATTAGCTACTAATTGCGATGTACAGGCAGTGTGTTCTCCCAGTCCCCGCACTGCAGCTCTGCCACCCTGGCCACCACCACACCGCACTGCCTGTGGCTGCTATTTTCCTCTATTCCCCCTATTAACCGCTGTGTTAGTAAGGTGCTAGCACTATAATTAGCTGGGCTGTTAATTAGGACAGCGAGGGCTGGACGGGGCCCGGGGCCGGTCGCACCGGAGGTCACCGCCACCCTTCCCCAATGTCACCTTGCCGGGGGTGGCGGGGAAGGCTCCCCCCAGGCCCCGCTGCACCCCCGGGGCCGTGCCGGGCCCCACACGAGGCGGTGCCGGGCCCCACACGAGGCGGTGCCGGGGCTCTGCAGGCCGTCCCGGAGGAGGCCTCGGCGGGGCAGGCCCGCACTAGGCCGCGGGGTCACCGCAAGGACACGCTGGGCTCCCCCCGCCTCAGGCCGGGCTGCCGGGCCCGAACGGCGGCCGGAGGGACGGAGGGGTATGGCCGCTCACCTGCGGGGCCGGCGGGCCGGCGGACGGCGGTGCGGAGGCCGGAGACAGCGCAGCGGCGGAGGAGGAGAGAGGCGGTGGCGGCCAGCATGGCGGCGGGGTGTGAGGGCGGGCGGGAGGGAGGGAGGGGCACACCGCTGGCTCCTGCACCGCACCGGGAGGGAGGGAAGGACGGAGGAGAGGGAAAAGGGACAGCGGTACGGCGGCGCGGCGGGGACGAGGCGCTCGAGGGCGGGAGGCCGAGGGGACGGGCCTGGGGCGCAACGGGGCGGGACCTGCCGCCATCTTGGGGCGGGGCCGCCGCCATCTTGGGGCGGGGCCGCCGCCATTTTGTACGTGAGGGGGGCGGCCCTGAGGGCTCTCCGCCCCACCGAGCCGACCCTCCAGCGGCCTCGTAGGGTCGGTTTTGAGTGGTCTAGAGTCGTTTTTGAGGGGTGTAGAGTAGTTTATGGGGGTTCAGCGTCGTTTATGGGGGTTTCGGGCTGGTAGTGCCGTGTTCCGTAGCAGAGCCCGTGCAGCCTCCCCGTTCGTGTCAATGGACACCCGCCCCGCTCCGTCCTTGTGAGGGTAATGGACTAAGTGCGGCTTTTCTGTCGCAACCAGCAGTTCCTCAGGTTCTCTGGCACTCCCGATCGTGTCCTTGTCGCCACACCGTGGAGTGCTGCTCTCAGCTGCCATCGCAGCGCCCCGGCCACTGCAGGGCACAAAATCACCCCGAAAATTGTCCGTGGGGCTGCATAACCATCGTTATAATTCTACTTGCCATGTCCCCTAACATCCTATTTTAAATGTTCCATTTTTTGCGTTACAGTCATATTTTATAATTGCTTTTTATTGCAGGAATACCTCAGTCCACAGCCAGCAAAGTAAGCAGTGCAAAATCCCCAGTGTTGCTTCCAAGACTAGAAACTACCTGCTTATAAAGTGAATTTTTTTTTTTACATGAACAAAATAAAGAGAAACTAGTGATTTTTAACTTTTTCCCTTCTCTCCTTGGTAGGAGATAGCAGCAGTGAAGATGAAGGGCTGTTTGTGCTCATCTGTGTGGCTCCCGCAGTCTTTAGACTCTGATCAAAGGAGGTAATTAATTTTATTAACGATTTCTTGTGCAATTGGGGTAGGAGCCTGTACCCGGTGCTCTCACATGGGGCAATGGGTTGAACCTGAATGGGATCTGCAATGAAGAGAGGAGCTGGGAAGAGCTGGATGGGGCAGAGCCCAGAGTTTTCCTAGGCTCCAAACTGCAAAAAATAATCATTAAAAAAATGAATTGGAAATTAATGTTCAAGTGAAGGGAATCAATCTGCAGTGGAGCAGATAAGCACAAGCCTCTGGCCCAAGGAGCCTGCTGAGGGAGATACCAAGGTCATCACCAAACAAAACAGACCCTGCTTCCTCGTCCTTCTCCTCCTCATCTTCTTTCATTCCTATTCCCAGCAAATCAAGCCCTTGACAAAGAGGGGATGCTTGCTGTCCCCAGAGTGTGTGAGTGAGGCTGGGAGATAAGGCAGCTCCATGTGTAGCATCTCCCATGGATGGATTTTGGGAAGAGCTCACTCACTAATACCAATTAATTCATCCTGCAGTGCCCCTGGGCACTGGGCCAAGGGGAACCAGGGGGATCAGGGCTTGCTTGGTATCCGATGACCTATCCCCCAAATCACCCCGGTCCTGGCTGCAGGGGCTGGAATGGGGCTTTGCCAGGTGCTGCCGTGCTGGCAGGGACTAGGGCTCACAGGACACACTTATCCCATTCTTCCAAGGGACGGCATTCGGCTGTGTTCCCCTTGTCCTGGGTCAGCAGCAGCCCCTGCTGTGCTGATCCATGCTGTGGTTAGCCACCAACGTGATTCCACCATTTTCCCATAGACATATCTCAACTATTTCTAAAGAGCTTTTATTTTCCATTCATTTCCCTTTGCCCCTTGGAAGAAGCACGGAGTTTGTTTCCAAGGGCTTTCCCAGGTTCTGCAGCCAAACCATAATCCCAAAATCTCCCTGTCCTTCCCTGGTCACTGCATCCAGCTGTGACAACCACCCAACACTCCCACTGCCCCCAGCTCCAGAGTCTCCAGGAGAGCAAAGTCCGGAATATCCAATGCAGGTTGTTTTATTTCCTCGTGCTGTCCCACAGGCAGGCAGTACAGAACAGCACTTCGCTCTGCAGATGCAGGGAGGGAGCGAACCCCTGCTTGTTTGGATGGTTTTTTGGGATTAATCATGGCCCCACGGGATGCTGAGCCCAGCATTAATAACCCTGACAGCTCCTCAGCAGCAGGTTTGGTACTGAACTTGAGGCAAAACCATCTCTCCTGATGGATGAGGTGTTGCAGGGTGTTGGTATTGGTTCGGGTACCCCTTGGATGCTCTGGCTCAATAGGAGTCTCTGCAAGATGTGGCTGGTGGTCGTGGTGTCCCTGGGTGGCTGAATTAGGGGTCACCAGCTCACACACACACACACACACACACACACACACAGAGCCACCCCTCCCCTGCTTCAATCCATAACCAAGAGCTGGTGAGTTTAACACTTTAACCCTCACCCCAAATCTGGGGACCTCCAATCTGCAGGGGTCAGATGGAACAGGGGCAGCAAATGGGGATACATCAGGGAGAGCCTGCAGCCCACTGGTGACCCTGGAATGTGTGTATATTCCTGCCTCTACACCTGTCTGGTTGGGGTGGGAAGCCTTGTGGTCAGTGGTCCAGCTGGCCAGTGGTAGTCCCTGAGCCCCTCAGGCTGTCAGGAACCTGTACCTGCAGCTTCTTGGGCAGCAGCTCCTCTTGGGAAGGTGGCAGCAGCCGCTTCAGCCCCTTGGTGGAGGATTCCGCTGTGTCTTGTCCTGCCTCGCTGAGCCCGTGCTGGGGCTCTGGGGGCTGGTAGCCCATCTGGTTGGGATCCAGGGGGTCTCGGGAGAGCAGGATGCAAATGGAGGGGACGTTCTTGTGGACGGTCAGGTTCTGCGCTGGGCCATCACACAGCAGGTCCTGCTTCTCCCAGACCTCCACCACAGTTTTGTAGCGTACCTTGGTGACCTGGTGGAGCCCTCCCAGCTTACGCTTCATGATCTCCACGCAGGTGATGGTCTTGGTGATTGCCCTGCCGCAGCCACTGAAGATTATCTGCCGACTGCCCTTCAGCTCCATCTGGGTCATGGCAAAATTCAGAAAGTTCCTGATCTTGCTGCCCTCCTTCACTTTCATCTCCACCACGTCCGGGGACAGGTCAAGGAAGGGCAATGGCATCTCTTCCTCAGATGTCCTCACCTTTCGAAAGTTCTCCATGCCAAACTGGGCAACAGGCTTGGCTCTCCCTCCTTCAGCAGCCATCCTTCACCCTTTACCAGTGGATCCACACAGGCTTCTAGCCCTCTGGGACCATGGCAGGGCTGACCTCACTGCCCTCCAGCCCAGCCCTGTGTCCCCACAACCACCAGCCTCTTCCCCTCTGCTCTCCAGGGGCTGGCAGCAGGCTCAGAGGCTGTCCTCTGTGAGACACAGGGCTTCAGGATCCCCTGGGTGCTCCCAGTTGCTCCCAGCAGGGATAACAGCCGTCTCCAGCTCTCGGTGATGCTTGGGCTCCTCTGCTCCCACTGCAGTGCTCGCTTCTGCTGCTCTTTGCTTCATTCTGGACTTCAGCAGCCCCCAGAGCTGTTCTGTGTAATTAGCAGATCCTCCCTCTCTCCCTCCCTTTCCTCCCCTCCTCTTCCTCCTCCCCTGCTCAGCCACCCATCCCAGCATCCAGCTCCTGCCTTCATCCCTGACAGGCAAAGGGAAGGGCAGGGAACCCAGGTCCGTGTACAGAAACAGGGAAGGGAAGGGAAAGGAAGGAGGAAAAGGTGGAAGGCAGAGGGAGAAGCTCACTCTTGCCTTCATGATGCTCCAAAAGTCCTGCCCCCTTAAAGAGAACCTGGTCTCTTCTCTCTGCGCTTGCTCCTCTCAAGGACACCCACTGCTAACAGGAAAAGTCACCCTGCCTGCCTGCCCTACAGTATTCCCAGATGAGGAACCCTGGCCATAGTACACCCAGGGATGACACAAAGATACAGCAGGTACTGTCAGAAATACTTGTAGCCTGAGCTCAGCCCTTATTAGCCAACAGAGAAGCTACTGGGACCTGCAGCCAGAAGAAAGCCTGGCAGATGGCATTGCAGCCAGGCATGCATCAAGTGTGCCAAAGCTCTGTTCCCCCTGACATCCTGCATCCTCAGCCCTGGCTCTGCCTGCAGGAAAATGTCTCAATTCCTAAAGCTCCGAGGAGCAGATGCTGTGACAGAGCTGGTTTTCATGGGTGATTTCTCCCTCTCTCCCCGCTTCTTCTTTCCTCCCTCTCCCTGCTGCTCTCCCAGTCCCTGTGCCTCACTCATCTCCACATCCCCGATGTGGAGCTGCCAGCTATGGGCTCACCAATATATTTACTGGCAATAAATCCCAGGGGATCCTTATTGCAAGCCAGGAGATGTCCCCTTGCTGCCTCCAATCCCTTCCCGGGGCAGTGGCAATGTCCCTGCCCCAGGCTGGCCCTCTGCCTGGCCCTGTCACCTGCCTGTCCCCTCCCACCCTTCTGGCTGGGGGATCATTGCACAGTGGAAAGACATGCCAAGTATTGACTTGCAGTCAAATCTTATCGGCCTCTGCAGGCCACTTGGATTGGTTTCGCTGTGAGCAGGGCTTGAAAAAATACATAAATAAATCAATCGATCCCATGCCCATGGAGGTGATGGCAGGATATAATCATGCATCCAGGATGAATTCCACATCCCTGTGGTCCCCAAAGCAGCTTTCTGTGGGTACCACTGCCTAAATGGCAGTGGATATGGGACACCCCCTGATTCAATCACTGGAATGGGGCCTGGGGTAGGTCTGCAGGCAGGGGGGTGGGATGAGATGGGATTCTGCATCTATGAGCAGTGTTCTGGAACACCCCAGGGGATGCAGAGCATCTTTTCCTGATCTGTCTAACCCTCCCTGAGGCCCCTTGGGCACAGAGAGGGAAACTGAGGCACGGTAGGTGATGCTCCCAGGCCAACCCCAGCACCAGATCCAAGCTTTGAACACCCTCAAGTCCTGTCTGGTGCTCTGCACTAGCAAGCATGCCTATTCCCTGTGCTTCCACCATGGATCCCTCGCTCCCATGAGACAAAACAATGGCATTTTCCTCCCTTTCCACTTGGCATCCTTGCAGATGGCACTTCGCTCCTTCCTCAAACAGGCAGGAATAGATTAAAGCCTTCACGGAAATTTCTGCCTTCAAAAGGTGCTAAACCCCTGAGAAAATAACAGGAAATATTTTAGTGACTGAGAAATCTTTGGGGGGGTTACATGGACACTGAGGGCTGACAGTTCCAGGGCTATGGCCAAGCCAGTTGAAACCTTCGTGCTCACTGAACCATCCATCCCTTCTTTCCTGGCCCAGCACCAGCTCCTGCCTCCTGTGGCCCATTTTCCATGGCGCTGTGGCAGCTTCCCCACCATCGGATGATGGAAGCAGCAGCAGCTTATCCTCCCCAGCCTCGAATTGCTGCTCACTGAACTCTGCTTATTGCAGCCTCCAAAATGGAGGCAGGTGAGGTGCAATCACAAAAAGGCTTCAGGAGGGTGCGCTTCCCCCAAGGCCAAGGCTGCACTGCATAAATGGCAAGGTCTTATTTTTCCTCTGCAGCCCTTAAAATGTAAATGAAATTCATTATTAGCAACTCCATTGCTAATTACCATCCAAAGCCATTCATTAGCCTGTCAGCTTATTTGTTGGAGGACAACAGAGTGAATGGGTTATTCCAAGTGAACGAATAGCTGAAATGAGCTCAGTGGGGTGGGAAGGGAAAAGCAGGGATGGGAGGACAAAGGCACAGACAACTCCAGCCTTGGGGGATCAGGGAAAACAGCTGGGAAAGAGGATGGGGAGTCCTTTAAAATGGAGAAGAGGCAAATAGGAAAGGCAGGAATGGCAAAAAAAACAGGAGTAAAGGAATTACACCCTGAGTATTGGACATCTATCCTTCCTGAGCAGCCACTCTGGTCACTATGGGACCCAGGGAGTAGTTTCTTCCTCCCTTTCCCCACTACAGTTTCTCTCTGAGCATCCCACATCCCAGTGCCAACCCAACCGCATCCCAGGGGGGTTCCAAATCCCTGCGGAACCCTCTTGTCTGGTTCCAAGCCTACAGGAGATGTGAGCTTGGAAGGGCCATTTGGGAGAGAGCCAAGAAGAGAGCTGGTGGTAGCAGGGATGGAGGGGGCTGTAGAAGACAGCACAGAGCCTAGCTGAACCTAAAAAAGTGGGGAAAAACCCCCAGAAACATATTCCTAATGGAGATCAGGGCAGCTGGAGAGGAACAGTAACCCGAGCCCCTGTCCTCCATGTGCCCTCTCTATATTTTCTTTCATCCAAGGTGGCTCTGCACAGGAGCAGGATGGAAAGTGGAAGCATCTGATACAAGGAAAGTCTCAGTGCCATCATCCTTCTCTGCGTCATGTCTGCTCAGCTCAGGTCTCAGCCTCTCATCACATTGCACTCAGCAGCACGCTGATGCCTGAGCTGATTGTAATGCTGGGAAAGGGGGTACAGATGCCACAGCTGCAGGGTTCCCTTGCCCCAATCCTAACCAGGATCCTGGAGCTGCTCTTTCCCAGAAGCAGCCCCTGATGCACCAAGTCTTTCCAGAGTGCAGAGTCTGTGCCAAGATGCTAGAGGAACCTTTGGAACATCCTACAGGGGCACTGGCTCCCTGCTATCTGAGCTCTTATCCCTACAGTAAGCAGAAAATTACAGAGCTCAAGATAATTCTCATTTTGAAGAGACAGACAGTAAAAGAGAAGGGAAAAATCTTTTTTATAAGACAAATCCCTTTGCAGAGCATGATGAGCAGACAAATATTGTAATGACCCTGAGAGCATTAATAAATGTGAATGGTTTGCACCAGCCCCACCTGGGACTCTCACCCACATTCTGCCCAAAGTCCAGGAACTCTATTTAAGTTCTGCCCAGCATCTCAATCTTAGTCTGAGCTGTGTTGGGGCTGGTTTCTGGGTCAGCTACAGCTGGTCTGGACTCTGATCCACAGACTGATCCTATACTGCACCTATGGATTGACTTCAGTGGCTATGCACCTGTTTGTTTGCTGGGAATTTGCTGCTTGATCCAGACTCTTGAATCCTTCCCAGCCTGCCCTGCTTAGGTAGTGTGGTGATGAGTAGGGAGGCTCTTTCCCTGCCCCTCTGTTATCCCCTTGGCTCCCCAGGCATTCCCTATGAGTGAGGGGAGCACATATCTGTTTGAATCCTGAATATCCCTGCTTGGAAAACCTGTGGACAGATGGGAATGTGGTGATGCCTAGGGCAAGGAATAGCTCTGCAGCTGGACATTCCCAAAGCCTCAATGGGATGGGAAGACACTGATGGCCCTGAGGCAGCACAGAAGCAGAGAGGGAGGGAATTTAGGTGAGAGAAAGCTCAAGAAACAAGAAGTAAGGGACAAGAAATAAGCCCCAAATTCCTGGGGTGCTCAGCCAGCATGGCTAAGGCTCAGAGCACCCCTCTGAGGTCTCCCATGTGGGTGAGTAGTGGTGCTTGGCAAGAATGAGGATTCATGACCCCATCCCCTTCTTTTTCTTCCCTGCTGCCAGGCAGGGTATGGAGCTAGATGTGTGGGGGTCCCCACTCTTGGCAGGAAATACCTCAGGGTCCAAAAGCCAGAAGGAGGACAGAGTGGGCAGCTGAGCCCCCTGCTATGGGGTCATCTGTGGCACACTTTTTTTCTGCTTCCCTCCATTTTGCCATCTGTGAAGCAGGCATTTTCCTTGTTTCTGCCAGATCTCCTTCCTTGCATATCCACAGCAATGCTGTTCCCTTGCCAAGGGGCTTTGGTGACCAGGACTTGCTGGTATAAAGAGATTTTGCTGCTTCCTTGCCTCACTCTTCACATCTTCCTGTGGCGGGATGTTGTTTTTGTGGCCCCTCCGTGACCCTCGAGGTTGCACCTGGGGAAGGGAGGATAATTCATTTGCCAAATGAAGCCATTTTCTTGACACTGCACTGATATTCTCATAAGCACTGAGGCAGGAGATTCAAGTGCTGCGCACAGAGCTCCGTATGATGACATTGAGAACAAGGGAGCCTATGGAGTCCTCAGGCTGATTTGGGATTTATGTCCCCTTTAGGAGCTTTTGATCCTTGTCCTAGTCCACCTGTGAATCAATCCAGTCTCTTCCCCCGCCCTCTGAATCCCAACCTTGGCACTGCCAACAAAAGCAATCAATAAATCCACCTCCCTTTGAGCGAGCCATTAATTAATCACTGCTCCCAGAGTGAAGCACAGCAGAGCGTGCACATCGGGTCACCCCAGTGTGGCCCTGCCTCTGGGATCTGCTGGCTTTCCATTGCCTCTTCTGCAAAGGGAGTGCTCGACCCATGCCGGGGGCTGTTCCCCTCCACAGACGGTGGTCTTGTGTCCACGTGGAGCTTGTGCCAGGTAGGGGTAAACACCCCCCTGCCCCATAGAGCCCCCAAACCACAGAGCCCCCATCCAGGCCCTGCCCCATCGGGCCGGCGCCATCAGGACCCTGGACAGCGCCCGCGGCCGCGCTCTCGCGAGCTCTCGGCGCTGCCCATTGGAGCGGGCGGCGGCGGCGGCGCGGTCTCGCGAGAGCGCGAGCGCTGCGGCAGGAGCAGCACCGGGCGGGCGCCGCCACCCGCCGGGCACGGGCCGGGCCGGGCCGCGCCACGTGGGTGAGTCCCGGGGCCGCGGGGAGGGGGCACTGCATGGAGGGGAGGGGTGCTGGGTGTTCCCCCCGCGAGCGGGGAGACCGCCCTGTGCACCGGCCCCGCCGGAGCTCTGCGTGCCGCTTGGAGCAGGGTGCGCGGCGCGGGGGCATCCGCAGTGACCCCCGCACACCTGGGGACCGAGGCGCCCTTCTCGCCTGCCCGCGGCTTTGAGGTGGGGGCCGAATCCATGGGGACACGCAGCCCTGCCTGCCCTCCCCAAACCCACCCCACGCACCAGAGGGGCTTCCCCTTCGCGCCATCACCCCCGTGGGGAGCAATCCCATTCTCCAACCCCACCACCATATTCCAGCACCCCCCTTTTCAGTAACACCCCCCCCTCCCCAATTTTGAATAAAACCATCCAAAATCTCTTCAGAACTGGGGTGTTTTGGCCCCACGGCGGCGGAGTGTGCCCCACGTGGGTGGGGGCGGCCGGGAGGTCGTCACCGGCCCCAATGAAGCTCGTATTTATAGCCCCGGAGGGCTGGAACCATCCCTGGGCTGCCAGGGGGTGTGAGGGGTCCGCTGTGCCCGGCCTGCGCCCTGGGTGGTGGCTGGAGGGTGGGGAAAGACCCCCGGGGAGAGCCTGCCAAGTCCTGCGGGGAGCCCCAGGCCCCCAAAGCCGGGACCCCTGTGCTGGGAAGGGGCTTGGCTGCTGCCAGCTCTGCCCGGACAGCTGGGAGGGGGCAGGACCTGCAGGCAGGGGGAGATAACGCCATCTTCCTGCTCCTATTTAAAACCTCTCCTGATTTTTGCTGTAATTTGCCTTAATTTTCACTTCTGGGACAGAGCTGAACATGGGATGGCCCAACGACGTGAGTAATCATTAAGCCAAGCACTCAAGTGACTCATTAGTGACAATCACCACCGATTTATTTTTTTTCTTTTCCTGTTGATGTTTCCAGCTGATTTCCCTGCTCCCTTTTTGACCTGGTTTTTGGCTTGGGCTTGCAGAAATGGGAGCTATGAGGCAGCTAGGCAGTGTCCTGCGCTGGAATTTAGCAAAAATAATAATTTTTCTTTAAAAATTAGTTTGGGACCAGGTAATGAACTTGGGGGTTTCAAGCCACCCACAGCTGCCTCCTTTCCGGGCTGTCCCACCTGGCCCTCTCCTGGATGTAGGTCACTCGGGAGTGGGAGGCCTCACATCACTGGATCCTCTAGTAATCTTCTGCTTTAAATGGTGCCTAAGCCTCAGACAGAGGAGCTGTGATTTATCCCTGTGTCAGCCAGGTGCCAGCCTGCATATGTGATAACCCAGAGTGTCACAGAAATGAAGCAAACTGTGCTGTCCTTGAGTTGTTTTTGGAGGAGGGGAGAAAGATGAAGGCTCTTGGGGAGCTTCCTGACCACTTCAATCTCCTTTTCTCTCTCCAGCTTTGCTAAAGTTCACACGTTTTTCCCAAGTATTTTTCCTGAGGAGCAGAGAGGCTGAGTGTGTGCCAGCATGGCAGGTATGGGGGTGCTCTGAAGTCCATTGGGGCTTTACTGGCCATTTTACCTCATTAGTCCCCAGTGGGGTGGTGGGTGTCCACACCTGCAGGGCCCACATGGCCAGTGAGGGCTGAATTTGATCCTTGTGGGTGGGTTGGTGATGTTTTCCCCAGGAAATCTGTAAATCCTGCGTGAAACTCATCAATTCTTGGGGCTAATTGCGAAGCTTCTTGGTTTTTGTTCAGCTCTGGGCTGTGCCTGACACTGATGAAACTTTTAATTGCAGAAAAAGTGAACAACTTCCCTCCCCTGCCCAAGTTCATCCCCCTGAAGCCATGTTTCTACCAGGACTTCGATGCGGAGATCCCGCCACAGCATCGGACCATGGCCAAGCGACTCTACTACCTCTGGATGTGTGAGTCACTGGGTGGGAGTAGCTTGGGTGGTATTTGTTTGCCTCTCCAAAGGCTGCTCCTCTTGGACCTGCCAGCTCAACCAGCAGGGCAAGGTCAGGAGAAGCCCTTCTCCACTTCCAGGCTGTGATGTCTCCTGTTAAAACCCAGGAATGGGACCTGGGCTGCAGCACCCCCTGGGTCTCAGCTCTTCCAGCCTCCAGGGTGGAGGTGCAGAGCTGCCTCAGTGTCCAAGGGCTATCAGTGGTGATGCTGACACCCCACTGCAAGAAGGAGACAGCTCAGACTGGAGGGCTGGTGTGCCTGCTCCCCAAAACATGGGAGCCCAAGGTTTCCTGGAGCTTGCCTGTTCCTCTTGCATGCCTCTGTGTGCCACGCTGTGCTAACAGAGCTGTCACCAGCTTCCAGCTCTTCAAACTATTCTGTATCTCTCTTCTTCATCAACCCTGGGCATGGAATAGAGTCAGAGGGACAGATCACATAGGTAGAAAGGTATGTGTGCAGCTTGGGGCAAGCTGGCACCAGCATTTAATTTCTTTTTAGAAGAACTTAGTTCCCTTATCAGGTGTTTTCCTTGAACTTTGGAAATATCAGTGCCCAGGGAGTGCCTTGTGCTTTGGAGGCAGGTTATGAAGAGCTGAGCTGGCACTGGAGAGGTCAGGGTGTTCCTGCTTTCGACACAGGACTAGGCTGGCACCCCCAGGGCTGTGTCCCATCAGGAAGGTGACCCTGGGGTAGCTTCATCATGTCAGGAGGGTTAGTGTAGCTTTTTTTAGAAAGGGGAGTGCAAAAAGCTGTGCTTCCCTGGGAAAGCTGTCTTGGGGGTGTTCAATTCCCTCCCCATCCCAATCTGGCTGTTTTTCCCTCTTAATGTAACAGAGCTTGGTTCTTGCTCCACAGCACCAGCACCAGCTCTTGAAGCCAGTTGCTGTCCTTTGGTTTCTGCTTCCAGAGCTCCCCTCTGGGTTATTTTCTTCCCAACACCTCCTCAGACACCTAGGAAGGAGCAGCAGCAAGGTCCTCTTGGTGTTCTTTAGGGCAGTCCAGGCAGCTGAGCTCCTTTCCTCGTCAGCTGCAGCTCTCAGGCAGGCAATGGTGGGAGGGCTTTCGTTCTCATCAAAATAATGAATCATTCTCTGAACTCAAAGGCGTCAATGCAGCTGAGCATTCTCTGCTTTGTCCTGTGTCTGCTGATCTGGGATTCATAGTCGGAGCCCTTGTGTGGCTTGACCCCAAGCGAGGGTGGGTGAGGGAAATATGCCACCCCCTGAAATGGCAAGGCCAGGCCAGGAATTCAGCCTTTTGGCTCTCAGCAGGGAATTCCTGCACAAGCTCTTTCAGCAAAACTGGATCTGGACCAAGCAAGAAAGCTTCATTTTGGTTCCTCCAGTTTTCCTTTCATTAGTGGAAACATGTTCTGGCTTGATGGGAATGGGAGAATGTGGCTCTTCCCAATCCTCAGAGCCCTGGACCTGCTTAAGGAATTACAACTCTGAGCAACATATTGATTTTCCTCCTACTCTTCAATTGAGGTTTGACCCAATTTGGCTCAGTCGACCTGGGAATGTACTCCCAGCTTAATTTAAGAGAAATCTGGCTAGGGTAGGACTCCAAGGCCACATCCCTGGGGTCGGGGTCTCTCATATCTCACTGCTATTCTTGTGTCCACACTACTCTGCTCTGTGTGTGTGTGTGTGTGTTTGCAGTGAACAGCATCACCTTGGCGGTGAATCTCGTGGGCTGCCTCGCGTGGCTCATTGGAGGCGGCGGAGCTGTAAATTTTGGACTGGCAATTCTCTGGCTCATACTCTTTACGCCCTGCTCCTATGTCTGCTGGTTTAGACCTATTTACAAAGCTTTCAAGTAAGTGGTCGCACCTGTGCCTCGCTTCTTTTGCCTTGTTTTCCTTCCTAAAGGTCAGTGTTTAGCCTGGGGCATTACCTAAATTACTAGGGGAATTTCTTTCTGTACAGTGTTTTAACTTCACTTTCTAACCAAGGGTGTTTGGGACTTTCTGAGGGCCAAACCCCCAACCATGTGGTGTAAGGACACCCTCCATGTGCCTTTGTGCAGTGGCAGGGGAGAGTGGTGAGGATGCAGTTGGGATGCAGCTCTCCCTCTCTCTCAACCTTGAGGCTTCATTTATATTTATTCACGAATTCTTGATGTATTAGTATGGATTATCCATGCTGCTGAGGTTGATTCCCAAATTTAAAAGTCTGGGAGTGTATTTATTCCCCATGTGAGGTGGTGTGAGCCTAGAGCTGTGTCCCAGCATGGATGTCCTCAAGCTCAGTGTGCAGAGCTGGCCAAGCCATGGGGAGAGCCTGATGCCCCTGTGGCTTTTCCCAGGTGCCCCTTCACCACCTTCAGCCTCTTGCAGTTTCTCCTTTGCCTTTAATTTTGCTTCTCACCACGCTCCTGCTAAACCACAGCTGGGTCTGAGGCATGGGAGCATCTCCTTGAAGCACAGCAGGGATGGAGGTGCAGGGAGTGATCGACCCCTCTCTTGCAGGACAGACAGTTCCTTCAGCTTCATGGCCTTCTTCTTCACCTTCATGGCCCAGCTGGTGATCAGCATTATCCAGGCAGTGGGAATACCTGGATGGGGAGTCTGGTAAGGAAAATGGTACTGTGGTGGGTGCAAGGGTGGTTACCATGGTGTTGTAACATCCCCAGTGCTTGATGTGTTACCATCCTCAATGCTTCTTTCCTTGGGGAAGGTGGTTTGAGAAGCTGGGAGGGATGCTGGCAGTTTGTGAAAGGTGGTGAACTAACCAGTTGTTTTCATGTCCTTGCAGTGGCTGGATTGCAGCGATTTCCTTCTTTGGGACCAATGTGGGGTCAGCCGTGGTAATGCTGATCCCCACCGTGCTCTTCACGGCCATGGCAGTCTTCTCCTTCATCGCCCTCACCATGGTATGGCAGGAGAAATGGGTGTGCCACACTGATTTGGGGGGCCCTTGCTGCCACCCTGGGAGCTCAGCCCTGGCTGCAGGCACTCAACCCCTTTGGATTTTCCCTCCAGGTACACAAGTTTTACCGGGGAAGTGGCGGCAGCTTCAGTAAAGCACAGGAGGAGTGGACCACAGGGGCATGGAAGAACCCTCACGTACAGCAGGCAGCCCAGAACGCGGCCATGGGGGCGGCACAGGGTGCAATGATGCAGCATGAGACGCAGTACTCAGCCACCCCCAACTATACCTACTCCAACGAGATGTGAGCAGCAGGACTGTCCTCAGGAGGAAGAGCCAGGGGGGAAGGGGGGGGGAAAGAGGAGGAAGAGGAGGAGGAAGGCTGGGCCGAGTTTCTGCAGCTATTTCAGAAAGTTGGAGTGTGCTGTAATGGTGGTTCTTTTCCCATCTTTTTAATGAGATCCTTTGGGATTTTCCTTTTTCTTTTTTTTGCTCTTATTTTGTCCTTTCTTTTTCATTCTGAAGAGGCTGTGAGTTGACCTGCAGGACTCTTCTTGTGTGTGGTAGTCAGTGTCTGTTCACATGTCTTTTTTTTCCCTGTGGAATAGTATACAATGGTGGGTTTTTAATTACCGTGGTGATAGGTGTACATTAGAACCTCATGAGCCAAAAGCCTCCCCCCACCCCTAAAAAGGGAAAAACAGCAACCAGCACCCATCTTTTCTCTTGGAATAAGCCCTGAACCACAAGTTTCTGACATGTGTGAGTTTTCTCTTTCAGTTAGTAGTGTCCAGCCGCTTGCCATTGTTTCAGCAAAGGCAAGCAATCGGAATTCTCCTTTTTCTTTTGCTTTTTAACTAGCAGGTGGCTGATTTAGCATTAAAAAAAAAAAAAAGAGGGGGAAAAAAGATGAGAAACCCTCAATCCTGCTGTTGATATGCTGGAAGCCAAGAGATTCCTAATCTATACCCTGGCTCAGGATCTACAACTTCTCGCAGTGTATGGTGTTGTAAGTGAGTAGTTTACACACTTTGATGTGGAGGACCAGTGTGTGTGTGTGATTGTGTGTGTATGTGTTGGGGAGCAAGGACAGGTTTTCCCTGCGGCATACAACCATACCAGTCTGGGTTTTTTAAAGGCTTCTAATTTGAAAAGCAGTTGTAAAAGTGCTTTTAGCACTTTTTGAGTGTTCTTTGGAGGACATCCTCTTGGGCAACACCGCAAATCAAATCCTGCCACCGTGTATCCAAGCAGTCTCCCTGATGACAGAAATAGCCAGGCCAAGATTTGTCCCTGCTGGCTTTGGAGACATTTGCTAATTTAAAGCTCTTTAGGAAACCTCCAGGTTGGCAGAAAGGATTCCCACTCACTTGAGCTCCTAAAAAGTGCGGCGAGATGCGGCCATGTGTTTTCTTGGTGCAGAAATCCCTGCCAGCCATGAATCCTGCCTGGTTTGGGGATGGTGGGCATTAAATAATGATCCTGCACCCTAGCAAGAGGTAGTTGAGCTCTGACTAACATCTCCTGGGGAGGGTGACTTGTGAGTGGGATCGTAAATGGGATGGATGTTGCAGGGCAGGAATCAAGAAAGCTTTTCAGAGGTACTTTTCAACTCTAAATGCACTTTAACTATGCCAATTTTTTCTCCCAAGTACTTGAAAAGTAGTCCAAACAGAATCCAGTCCAGCCTGTTCCTTAAATCCAGTATCTCCTGCCTTGCACAGGGAAGGAGCTTGGTGTGCCACCAGCCAGGGCTATGTGAGTCCCCAGCCCCTCACCCATCCTGTCTAGCCCTCCAGTGATGCTTGGATGTGGCCGCTACTCCTGACAATTACCCCAAAAAGGACTTTCTCTTCTCCAGCAAAGCACACCAAGACTAGTTTCCTTTTTAAAGGTACCACTCCAGTCATTCTGCACTAGGCAGTTGTCTTGACCAGACTGAAATGCAGCTACTGATAAAATGCCTGTGTGTGTGTGAGTGTGTGTGTATGTATATATATATATTTATGTATAAAATGTCAGGAGAAAAGTAATCCTTTGCTGAGCCTATTATGTTTAATCAGGTTTAAATATTGTGCAATCCATTTCTAGCTCGCCTAAAACTTACTCTGCCAAACCATGTGCTGTCATCTGTGTCTGAGAAATGATGGATTAAGTGACTTCACCTTTTACATTGACAATAAGATGCATCAATAATAATTGTAACAAGCTGTAACTAACAGACATTGCTTCAGCACCTACCCCTTTTCTCCAGTGTGTCTCCTGAGTGTGTGAGTGCTGAAATATGCCCTTGTGACACCAGACGGGTTGGAAATTCTACCCTCTCTTCTCACCTTGGTTATTTTTAAGCTGTCCCTGCTTCAAGTGGGGCTGATATGATTGTGATCAAAGCGTGGTGCTCCTGAAGCCCACAGGGTGGGAGAGATGGGGTGTTCCTACAGCTGGGAAAGAGGCAGCTCCAGATAGAACACGCCTGGGGGTTTTCCTGATGTCTCCCTGTTGCTTTCCATGTCCTGCAGTCAGCAAAACAGAGCTCCCTGCCTCCTGCCTTTCATGCTGGTTGGTTGTAGCTGATACTAGAGGGATGTCCAAATACAGCTTAAAAGCAGCAGCTCTCTGGAATGGGTTGTGGACTACACATTGCCCGAGATCTCTTGTGCTCGTGTAATCGTGGAATGGCTTGGGTTGGAAGGGCCCTCAAAGATCATCCAACCAGGACACCTTCCTCTAGTCCAGGTTGCTCCAAGCCCTGTCCAACCTGCTCTTGAACACTTTCAGGGATGAGGCAGCCACAGCTTCTCTGGGCAACCTCTGCCAGGGCCTCACCACCCTCACAGGGAAGAATTTCTTCCCAATATCCTATCTAAACCTACTCTCTCATTTTGAAGGCATTCTCCCCATCCTTTCTACACCTCAAGCAATAAGTGATTCTTTAATCCACTCTTCCAAGGAGAATAGGGCTCTGAAGGGATGTGGAAACTGAAACTGAGACACTGCAGAAAACTTAACCCAAACAGTAGTTTTATTATCAAAAGTGGCCAAGTAAAGAGGAAAAAGAACCCAAGAGAAAAGAGAAAATAAGCCTCCAGGTGCCAACACCCAAATTGCCCAGGTGTTTCCCATGGAGTTGTCTCACTGACCCCCGGAATGCCCAGACTTCCTTAGCAGTGGCTGCATCCTGAAGGGTCAGCTGGCTCACAGGTGATGGTGGGTGTCCCTGCCAAGGCAATGTTGTCCTGTCATGTGAAGCGAGTGAGCCCCAAAACATGAGCCATCTGCCTTTTATCGAATTGGCCAAATGACGTTTACCTGCCCCCAGTTACGTAAGTGGGACCCTCTTGTCCATGTCTGGGGGCATTGGTGCCTGCATGATATGCACCAGGGGGTCTTTATTAAATGGGTCTGGGGGTTTATTTCATCCTCCTCCTCCTCTCTTTCTCCTTCAAGTGCCCTTGGAGGGCCATCAGCCAATCATGAGAGACCAATTAATTTTAGCTTATACAGAAATCTCTCTCTAAAGGCTAGAGACTGTCTTTATCAGCCTGTTTTCCCATAAGCTGGCATGAGAAAACCCAACTTATTACAGGTGGATGGGCCAAACACAGACCAAAAATACCCACATGGAATTCCACCCGAATACACTGTGCTAGAAATTTCAATGGCCTAAAATAAAAAACAAGAGGTCTTGATTTATTTATAGATTTGTTGGAAAAGGTGATGAATATGAGTTGTTGCAGAACACAATTTCCATAAGTTTCTCCTTCAGCAGCCATAGCAACACTCAGTAACTTAATCAAGAATTGTAGTTCTTAAATTCTGGTCTTATGTATGAAGTGCCTCCAGGAAAAAGGAAAAAATCTGAGCCACAGAATGGCATAACATCTAAAACAAGATCCCCTTGACATGACTACTGCGCTCTTGGTTTAAAATTCTTATGATTTTAAAGTAATACAGTGAGTATCCAAGTAATACAGTGAATGTGAATGTTTATAGCATGGTACAGTCTCTGAGATCCTGCAGTCATCATCAATGTTCATATGAGCAGAAACTTCCAAGCTTAAAGGTCATAGTAAGAGGAAAGGCAGAAAACCTCAATTTATTGATAGGCAACATGATGAAAAAGTGTTCAAGACAGCCAAATAATATCAACCATTTGAGAATTTAAAATAAAACTCACATCTTCTTTAAAGAGTAAAAAATTAATTTTGCTGTAAATTAATATTATTTAGGGGAAAAAATCCTGTAGTTACCTGAGTGTTGCATGTGAAAAAAAAAATTAAGGCATTTTTTGCCTTTATAAAGACAACAAGAATATTAATGTAAGCTCAAAAATATTTCTACATGTGTTTTAACAGAATGTGTGTTTAATTAAACATTTAAGAAACTTACTAGCAAGCAGTGAAAATGATCAGATAAGTAATAACCCAACTGCAGGAAGTTCTCCAAAAGCAGTGCTATTGGAAGACACTGATTGACATAATTCATCATCATACCAGATTGGTCATTTCTAATTCTATATTTAACCTAGTCTGGCTTTCTCTGTCAAAGACTACTCGATTTTTATTCAGCTTTTTAATTATGTCAGTAACATGACTATAAAATCTCTCTCAGAAATCTATCTGTTCCTGAAGACATCAAGAGAACTGAAAGTTCACCAGCTCAGATTATTCCACTGATTAATAGTTTTTAGGTTTTTCACTTCTCACCTAAGAAAATATTGTCTACCTGTTGGCTTAAATATAGTATTGCAGTCTTGGAAGGAGTAGGAATTTATGCCAACTGCTATTTACTAAGGACATCTATGCAATGAAGCAATGGCATCTCTTGGAGTCCAGCACAAAAGAATGTTAAGCCTATGTGAAAAGAACAAATCTAGTTTAGGAAAGGAGCTCATTTCTATCCAAATCTTTGAGAAATCTATTCTTGCAGTAAACCCCACTCTCAACAAAATAAAAAAAGAAATACCCCCCATTTTATTGAATCATCCATGTTAGAAAATGTGATTTTGAAACTTGCACAGGTAAAGCAGCACATTGTCTATTAGTGAGAGAAAGAAAGAAAAAAAAAAAAAAAACAAAACAAACTGTCCTAGTTCAGTAGGTGGGACCAGTTATCACTGTGTGGGAGTGATTAAAGCTGTGTATTCTACCCCCATCTA
>JAWWEE010000016.1:20789475-20828968 GCA_035221455.1 Xenops minutus | reverse complement strand
ATTAACAGTTCATCAGAAATGACTCAAAGGGTGTAAAATATGTAGTTTTGGTTATACCCACATAGTGATAAACTGGTCTGGCCTCTGTAACTGGGACACCTGTGAGTTGAAATCTGTGGTTGTCAGATGTGTGAATTGTCTTTGTGGGGAAATATTGCTGCCATCAGTTAACCGTGCTCCCTAAACACAGGGATGTGTTTTCTAAGGTGGGATTGGTGAAATGCCTGTTGTTCCCAGTGTTCCCTGTGAGGGTTTGGTGATCTCCATCTTGTCTCCTCCACAGCTGTGGAAGGGTCGGTCAGACCCCGTCCTGCACATTGAGCTCCGGCGCTGGGCTGACCTGATGGTGGTGGCACCGCTGGATGCCAACACACTGGCAAAGATTGCCAATGGCATCTGTGACAACCTGCTGGTGAGTAACTGGGGCTCTGCCTTCCACTCCTCTCACCCCTCAAGATAGCCTGACCTTTCCTTCATGGAAACTTGTGCTTCTGCAGTATCATGAACAGTGAGATTTGCATGTTCTACCCCCACTTCATCTGCTTGTCTCTCTCTTCCTCAGGATGGTTCCCTCATTCTTTCTGAAACAGCAGGTCTTTCCTTCCCTGACCTACATCCCTTCCCTACTCCTCAGCTACTCCTGAGCTCTGTCAGTCTCTTCTTTTATTTCCCAGTCCCCACGCTTTGCTTTCCTGCTTTTTCTGGAGGGTGGTATTTCTTTCTACCTCCACCTTCTCTGTGTCACTCATAAACAGAAACACACACTCACTCACTCTGAGTTCCTCCCTGCAGTTTTTCAATGCAATCTGGAAAGACTCCTGTGAGATCAGATTAAACTCTTTACTTCCTGCTACCTTATCACCTCCTCACCTAACATAGTACAGACATTCAAACATGCTAACATTTGCTTACCTTCCAGTCTCAGCTACAGAGTATTTTGCTTGTTCAGGCTTGTTTTTTGGTATTGAAAGTGCTCTTTAGGCTCTTCAGACTAATCAGAAATTGCATTGAAAGAGGGTGTGCTTCTCTGTTGGGCACTGAGGACTTTCAGCAGGGCTGACTGTTTTGTGGCCAGGCATTAACCACACAAAAGATCTCTCAGGAAGCTGCACATCTGCATAACCAACAGCCTTTTGGGTAAGAAATGCATATAAATGAACAAAATCCACCCAGATTAGGTCGCTGGGGATCTAAGAGAAGTCAAAAAGAGCTGTGGGAGGGGCAAGCAATGTCTTGTCCTTCTGGATCCCCTCAGTACTATGGATGTGATGGTTTAGCAGAGGGGAGAGCTCAGGAAAGATGTCAGTGATGCATGGCTTCGCAGACTGCTGCCAGTCTTTTCAGAGAGCCTTATGAAAGGAAGAGGTAGCTCCATGAAAAGAAAGCAAGTGCTGGAGGTGCAGTTAGGCAGTTTAGAAAACATTATAGCAGATGTCTGTGTGCTGGGAAGGGTTCAAGTCACAGGGTATGAAAAGGATGTGCAGGGTTCCTGCGAGGACTCTGAGCCAAGGAGAGCCCTGCACTAGGGACTGCTGCTCCCTGGGAAGCTCCTTTGCATGACTTGTGTGCTTCTAGGCCTGGGGAAACTGATGAGCATTGCATTAAGAACAAGCAGCATTTACCTTTTTAAGGAGATGAGGTGATACTGGGTTATGTGGAAGTGCAGCACGCTGCTAGTTCCTTTGTAATCTGCCAGCATCTGCTCCAGCAGCCCAGATGTGCTCATGTTATCATCTGCTTGTATCCTGGAAGCAGCAGTGCTTCCTTATGGATCCAGTTGGCATATCATTTAAAAAAGACTCATTTGCCAACTTCCAGTGTTTATCTTTACAGCTGGCTTGCCTAAAGTGTTGCCTGGGGATTTCTCTGTAGCTGATAAGATCTGTGGCCACCCCACAACTTCTCTGTCTCCCACATTGGCTGGCAGTCTGCACGCATCCTGTTGCAGCTTGGTTTGCTCCAGACTGGGCTGCTCACTTGACCCTGGGCTGGAGCAAGATGGGATCTCTCCTCTTTGTAGCCTCCCTCATCTTTCCTGCATGTCAGACATGAGCTTTGCTGGAATGTGATACAAATTAGTCTCAGCTCTGTGAGTTAGTCCAACTGCACTGACAGATAGAGGCTTTTGGCCTCAAAATGATCCAGACTGGGAAAGCACTTCTGTGCAGCAAAGGGATGGGAAGGAATGAGGAAATCCAACCCATTTCTTGGCTTCTCTTATAGACTTGTGTCATCCGTGCATGGGATCTGAGCAAACCTCTGCTCTTCTGCCCAGCCATGAACACAGCCATGTGGGAGCATCCCATCACAGCTCAGCAGGTGGAGCAACTGAAAGGCTTTGGCTACACAGAGATCCCCTGTGTAGTGAAGAAACTTGTGTGTGGAGATGAAGGTCAGTCCTCTTCCATGGCTTCTGACCCTTTTCCTTCCCCAGTGCTGCTCTCATTCTGAAGGTACATGCATCCTTTTGTTATGTGGCCTTCAAGATGTTGAATTGCCTGGGTTTGTATGAGCAAGATGAAGTTTTGCTTTGTATTAGTCCTTTTTATGAACTTTTAAGTTGTCTTAAGGGACCATCCCAGTCAGGCTTTCAGATGAGCCTGATATTGAACAGAAATGCTTGTTCAAGGAGAGAGGAGATCAAAGAGAAGGAAAGCTCTGCAGTGTATGTTATCAGCCTGGGATTTGGGTGTCCTGACTTTGCCCCCTGCTGTGTCTAGGGGCTGTTTTCATCGTGCTTCAGTTCCTCAGCTCTGTCATCAGGATAAAATCTTATCCCTGAGAGCAGACAGTGAGAACAGCCCTTTGAAGATGTGGCTGAGGGTGTAGCTGGACACACATTTAACATTTGTTGTTGTTGTTGTTTCCTGGGTTACTTTTCAGCTTCCCAATCAAGTTTTGATTTGGGGTTTTGATACCACATTTCTCTGTGAAGTGAAAGTGGGGGTGGGGGAAGTTGTCACACTCAGATTCAATAGATTTAGCTTGCAGTGCTAAGAAATAGTACTGAAATGGTCTCATTTGTGTTTTAGAAGCTGCTTTAAATTAAGGTATTTTGATTTTTGGGAAGGGTTTTGATACAAACTGTTTGGATGAATGGATTTGTTTTTTTGTTAAAATTTTATTGGACAAATTATCTGTAAAATGTCCCCAGCTTCCAGCCATAATAGCAAAATAGCAAACATACTATTACATGCACAGTAGTATGAGTATGTTCTGACTTTTATGTAACAATCTCAACTCCAGCAGGATTTTAACCACCCTGTCAGTTCAATAAACAGTCTGTAGCTAAGCCAGGATGTTATAATGTCCTTCACAGTTAAATTCTAGGGCCAGCTTAGTTTTGGAATCCATAAGAAATATTTACAATTAGGTAAGTGTAGTCAAGTAACTCAGGCATCAGTTGAAATATCCTGTATGATTATCCTTCCCCTGGGATTTTAGACATGATTACACCAAATTTCTTCATGTGCAGCTCAGCTGTCTCTGCTGAGAGCAAACTCCTGAAGGAACTTAGGGGAGAGGGGTGGCACAGACAGCTGTGCTAGGAGTAGCCACCTCTGAGTTGACTCCATTTGTGTTTGTGAGTCAGTTCACAACAAGATTTTCCTGTTGGCAAACACCAGGATTTTCCTGGCAGTTTGTAAGCGAATTATGGCAGAGCAGTAGTGGATTCTCTCTCTCTGAATACCTGATATTCCATCACTGACTTTTTCACCCCTTCCTTTATTTTTTCAGGCCTTTCACCACATAGCCTCTTTCATACTCATTTTGGTTTTGTGGGTTCCATCCATGGCAGGGGTTTGCCTTGTTTTCACCCAAACAGCACATAGCAACACTCACACATCTGCTGCAGAAGAGATGCAATTTGCAACAGTTTTGTCTGTTGACATTGTGGTTTGTTTTGCTCTAAAAGAGGTTTCTCTTCCTCAGCCCATGTGGTTGGTCTCACCTGAAATGTGCCAGATCCTCACTACCACCAAGTTTCTGCATTTCAAGCTTTACTTGCTTAATTTTTCTCCCTTAGTAAATAGACAGAAAGTTCAGGTAAAAGGGAGTTAGAATAACAAATTAAATGGAGTTTCTTGATTGTGTAGTTTCCATTCTGACAGTATCTTCATCATCCTTAGCTGGATTTCTTAAGCCAGGCACACTGGAAGATTTCTACCTGGAGGCATAAGCTGTGCTGTAAGATGGGCTGCTTAGCACGATTTTGCCTTGCTAAACCTAAAAATCTAGGTGTGAATTACCAAGAGATGTTGGAGAAGTGGGTGGTGGAGGAGGAGGGCAGACCTTGGAAGAGTTCTGGAAGGGTGTAGCCCTGTCAAACCGTGCAGAGACTGTTAGGGCATGTCTTGTTCAGCAGCACCTGTCAGGTATGGCTCTTCTCCTCAAGGTAGCAGAAGGACCCAAATCTGCCTGCAGCTTGTCCACAGGATGCTCCAGACCTCCTGGGATTTACAGATCTGAAAAAGAGGAAAACAAAACCTCCCAGAACAAATTTCTGCTGAGCAATAAGACATATATTTTATATTGTGAGAGCAATTAGCCAGCAGGACAAAAACTCAGCCTTCCAAAGGAGACAAATGCCTATGGGAGAAGCATCTTTCCTCAACTCCAAGCAAATAACAGGAGTGACTGGCCTGAGTTCCCACTGCTGAGGTTGGACAAGATGATTTAGTCATCTGTGGGCTTAAAATTCTGAACCGGAGTTTGAAAAGTATTTCAGAGGGAAGCACTAGCACAGAGTAGATTAGATGTTCATCTGGCAACTAACTGGTGTGAAAGGAAAAGTTTTGGTTTTGTTCTGTCCAGCACTCAGCCTTCTCCAAGAGTTACTCCGAAGATTCAGGCTGGTGAGAATCCAGGACAGCTTTCTATAATTTGAGTCTCATTGCAGAGTCATGGGAATGGCATGAATTCAGAAAGTCTTTTGTATAGGCAAAGAGCATTTCAAAAAGATACTGAAATCACACAATGTTTATGCTGGAGAAAGGAGGAGAAATAGGGAGTTTTGCTCCATTTGTATTTTTTTGAGACAGTTTTGCACACTTGCCCCTCCCCTGGATTTCACAGTGTGGTTTTGCTCTTACCCTGCAGGCCGAGGTGCCATGGCAGAAGTGTGGACCATCCTGGAGAGAGTTAAAGAGATCCTTAAAGAACTGGATGTGCCAGGGCAGAGCTGATGTTTTGGCATGTAGATGGTGTTTTTGTGCCTTTCTGATGGTTTGGAGATAAAATCAGCAGGAAGCCAAGCTGCCTGTGGGTACTCATGGCATGCATACCTATAGCTGCTCTTCAACAGAAGGATTCAACCGTTGTCTTCCAGCTGGTGCCAAACTGAAATGTGGTACATCACCATAGACTTTTAAAAACCAAAGCCAAGAATGTGCTGCCTTAGGGTGAAAAACTTTGGTATCTTGCAAAGAGGGAGTAACATTCCTGAGGCTTCTTAGTCCCCAGTGCTTTACACATGCTCTCTTCTGAGGAGGCTGCAGAAGGCTTTTCAGCTCCAGTGGCTTCCCCAAGAACTTAAAGAGAGGAAAATGCTGTGCAAATTCTGGTGGTGGGAATAATGCCAGCTCCTTCCAGCGTGTGTGTTTTGGACCATACCTGCTCTCCAAAGCTTGGTGCATAGCTGTGCTGGCTGCACTTTCCTAGCAGGAGTCACTGTCCAAAAACCATTTTCCTTCTGGGAACTTAATAAAAAAGAGCTATCTTCATAAAAAATCCTGTCCCTGATGAATTGCCTCTTGCAGCTGCTCTGGGAGGTGTCTGCACCAAACATCTTTACTAGGTTCTGTCTGCTTGTGGTTTTTATCAGATATAGAGAAAAATTGACTGAAAGAAGCTCTCCAGCCCCCAAATTAGCCTTTGTCCTTTTTTAACTGTTGCTTGGACAGGGATGCAGGCATCAGCCTTGTTCCAAAATTCCACCTGCCCATCCGGGTTCTCCAGTTAGGAAATCAACAGGCTGGGCCTTCAGAGCAAGCCAGGGTGCATGTATCCCAAGGGAATGCAGTCAAACTTCACCTATGATGGTCCTTTTCAGCTTGAAAATTAACTGAAAAGCATGAATAAATTGGGAAATCCTGTGCCTTCATGGGCCAGACCAGGGTTCCCCCAGTCCAGTCCAGCCTTTCCTTGGGAATGTGGTCTTGCTCACAGAGGAATAGGAGCAAAGTGGAGCTCTGAAACATGCTGCTGTAGCAGAGCTCTGCTGACTCAAAAAGTTTTTTAACTAAACCCAGACAAATTTAGCACCTTTGGTGCAGCATGTGCATCCTGCCTGTGGGGGAAGCTCCAGCCTGCTGTGCATGAGGGAGGAAGTTAACAGGTTAGGTTTGTTTGCCATACCTACACAAATAAAAACCTCTGAACTTTCCGTGTTTTGGTTCTTCCAGTGACAGAGATCCAAGGAGTCAAAGCTTTTGAGAAGGATCTGTGTGTGAGCAGAGCTTGTGGCACACACAAAGAGCTGTAGTGGTACTGTGGTTGTGAACTTTGCATTTGGCTTGGATATTGGTGTGACCTGCATCATTGGCTCATATTCTTACATGGTGAAGCTCTCAGCCTCTCACAGGATCTTACTTTAAGCTAATTGAAGGCAGTAACAGAGATGCTGTTTGGTTTCCATGAGTTTTGATGGTGAGTGTTGTTTCTCCTACTCACAGGGAAATGTATATTTTGGCACTTACAACTGTCACTTGCCGTGGGGCTCTGCTGTGGACATCTCCTGTGGTCACAGTTGCTTATCCTTCTTCCTAGTCCCTGACTTGGCAGCACAGAAAATCCACTAATGAGATTCCTCATACCAGGACAAAAGACCATGTCCCTGTAAAGAGCCTTCATCTCTTCTAAGCCTGGTTTGCTGGCTTTAAACCGCTCCAGAAAGTTGACAAATGAACCTCTGCATAATTGCCATTGTTTTTAATTGGCAGCAAGTCATGATAGCATTCCAGGATGGGATAAACCTGTGCCCAAACCACCTTTTCTTCAGGGCAAATAGAAGAAACAGTTGAGTTCCTTTTGGGAAGCAGAAACAGCTTTCAGCCTGGCACAGGCACACATCCCCCCCAATGCCTGGCGAGGTGCAGGCAGCCTGCAGGTAGAAGCTGCTCCCTGTGGAAAAGGAGAAGGAATAGAAGCTGGGGAAAGCTTGTGTGCTGTCATAGGAGGCTTTAGGAGGGGACTTTGGGACAGTACTTTTCTAGGATGAGGCTGAAGGACCTAATTCCAAACCAAGGCTTTGTGCTGGCATGGGTACAGGTCTCCTTAGGCAAGAGGGATGGATCCCTCAGGGCATTCAGGCTTTGAATGCCTGAAAGCTTTGTGTGTCTTAGGTTCACAGAGGAGACTCGAGATGCTCCCCATGTGCTTTTTCTTCAGTTCTTCATTTTAAGCTGCACACTGATTTTTTGTTTCAGTTTCCCATGAAACTCTCCCATGACCGAGGCAGCATCCCCAGGAATCCTGCTGTGTTGCAATTTCATTCATCCTGCTTTAAACTGTTTCTCTCAGCATGGCTTGGGAGCGATAAAGAGCGAGGACAAAAGCACAGCTAAGGCAGCAGCCCTCCTCCTTTCCTGGGCTCGAACGTGACTCTCGGCATCCATGCCTCTGGCTGCTTCCCCCATCCCAAACCCAATGAGATCCCTTTGCTGCTTGAATTCAGGGGCACCAGAGGAGGATGGAGGTGCCATGATGCTGCTTTGGTCTGGCTTTGATCAGGAGTTGGCTCCCCAGCTGTGACTTGTGATGGGAATTGCATCATGCCACATGCTCGTCCCATGCCATGCCTCCACCTTGGGAGGCTGCATCAGGAAAAAAAAAAGTCTTAAAAAAGGGATAAAACATCCTGCTGTTTCGACTTCTAGCAGTTCTCCTTCTGTGATGCACCTGGTTCAGTGGCTTTGCATCCCAGGGCTCTGGATTTGGCATCTGCCTCCCCGGCGAGGGGCGATGCCACCCACTCCTCGAAAACAGGTGAGGTGGCAGTGGGAGAGGCTAATGGCTACCACAGGATGACAAACTGGTGTTGGCAAGTGAGAACTGGGGGTGTTCATACAGGTTTTTCCCTTCCTTGCAGGATTCAAAACAATGCCCTGAGACACGCATCTTCCTCCTGTAATATTACGATGACAGGCAAGTGCTTTAACTGTAGAAAAGAGAGATGATCCAAAGGGATAGTAGTAGTCCTGGCCTCTGTCCTCGTGATTTTGCCTTCAGTGTACTTAATTTTTTTGCCTCACCAGCTCTTCTGACTTGGGAGATGTTTGAAAGCAGCTGATTTGCCCCAGCTGGTGATAAGGACAGTGCCAAAAGACATGGCACAGCTTCACACAGACTCCTTGGCACCAGTGACAGTGATAGCTCAGCTCTGCCAGGACAACCTCGCAATTAAAACTGGTGCAGTGTTCTTGCTCTGGTCAGCAGCCGAGGTGGGTGCTTGAAAAATTGTTTCCAGGAGTAATTTGGCTTAATTAGAAGCTTAAATTCCCTGGAGCTGGGATGCTCAGAGATGCACAGCAAAGAGAAATAATCCAATGGAGCAGTTCCCTGCTAGGTCTTGCTCTGTTTGTTGTTTTATTCCTGGAATTTCATGTTGTCCTTTAGATGGAGACTGGAATTTTTCTCTGAGAGTCCTGGATTTGGTGTTGTACCTTGTTTTTCTCTCTAGGGAAAACAGATGATAAAGGGGATGCAATAAGCACAGTGAGAGGAGGAATAAAGGTGACTTAGTCATCACAATGAAGATAAAAATTAATCTCCTCCTGACCACAGGCTCCTGGGCTGCCTGGAGGGAGTGTAGAGAGATGGGCTCTGCATGGAGGCTCCTAAAATCATACTTCATCAGGTGAGATTGCAGACACCTCTGAAAGCCAGGAGAGCCTGGCATGCTCCCAGCTCTTGCTCCCATGGCACTCTGCCCCCAGAAAGCCATTTGATGTCCAGTGCCAGCTGTGGAGGGATGAGCACCCCAGGAACCTTTCATTTGCCTGAGCCCAGCCCTGCCAACAGCAGGGGTATCCAGAAAATACCCCCACATCCTGCTTCTAGTAATGCTGGCACAGTGGGAGAGCATGTGAGGACAGGCAACACCCGCTCCGGCTTCCCACCGCCAAAGAAAGCTGTTGGGGTGCCAAGCACAGGAATGAAAGCTTTACAAAAGGGATTTATTCCTGCATGGCTCGTTGGATGGCTAGAAGAGCCTTTTCCCAGGAGGGCCAGACCCCTGCAGCAGCCTGACCTTCCATGGCTGGCTCTGCTCTCTATCTCACTTGATTTACGCAGGGCACTTGGGTGGTTTACAGTTTTGGAGAAACATGATTCACAAACTCCAGCATGATAAGGACGAGGGAAAAAAGAAAAGCCACGTCAACCTGAAGGAATGCAGCCAGTAAAGAGCCCAGCCTGTGGCTGGCAAAAGCCCTGGAAGAGGGGATCTGGTGTAAAAAGGGACAAAATGGAAACATCTGCCTGAAAAAATAGCTGAAAGCCTCCCATTCCTGCTACCGGCAAGCACAGCTCACTTCACCTGGGCTCTCATCCCCCAAATCCACTGCAGCTCTGAGGCCATGGAATAGCTCCAGGTAAACTCCATGGACATGGGTCAGCCAAACTTCCTAACTGGGAACAATTTACAACTCCAGCTGTTTGTGCAGGGCTGACTGTGCTTCCAGGGCTGCAGCCACCCTCCAGACCAGTGCTCCACTTCCCCAAGGATAAGGAACTGGTGTGGGGTCTGGGAGCCATCCCAGAGCCATCCCAGCTATCCCAGAGTGAGCTCTTGCATGAGTGGCAGGCAGGGAAAGCATTGTCCCTTTGTCCCTTCACTCTGCCAGGCAACACCATGTGCCTGCCAGGCACGTGGTTGGGGAAGCCTGCAGCGTTCTAAGGTTTCCTTTGTCAGTGGAGGTGGCTGTGGTGGGGGAAGCCCTGACCTGGTTCCTGCTTGCCCCCACGTGCATCAGTGCCCTGTACAAACACATCTCAACCTGCCAAACACAGCCCCTTTGTAAAGGCAGCAAAATTTGGCTGCAAGCAGAGAACACAGCTGATATTGAAGAAAATCTCAGCTCTGGGATGCCGGTGCCAGGGCACAGGCAGACAGACCTCTGCCCATTGCTTTGCTCTGGAATACCCCTTCTGAGGGCAGGGAGCTCCTGCTTTTGCAGCATCTCCAGGGAACCTGCATCCTGCATTACTCTCAGAGCAAGTTTGCTCAGAGATGCTCTGGGATGTTACTTACAGCAGCATTTTTTCTTTGATAGGAAATTCCTCTTAGTGAGGGCAAAAGCTTCTGAGGTGTGGGCAGGGTGCAGCAGGAGCACCCAAATGCTTCCAACCTATGAACCTTGCCAGTTGCTTCAGCAGAAAGTCAATATTGACCCTCTGTCAGTGTCGACACGCCTGTTACTGTTGCAAATAGTCTGATAAATAGCTAAGATTTAATTATGTAGAAGTAGTTCTCGTAAAATAATCAAGATTTGATCATGTAAAAGAAATAGTTGATTCGATTAAAAGTAGAAAATTGTGAAGGAGACTGTATGGAATTGTTACAGAGTGTTGTGTTTGAAGTATGCAACCATGGATACCTTGCCAAGAACTTACTGGACCAAGCATGTTAAGTTACTGGACCATATATGCTGCTTGGAAACCCCCTCACCCCTTCCCATGTTGATCTGCGTAGCAAGGATTCTAATCAGTAATTGACTAATAATTGGTTTTGGAATAAAAATGTATAGCCTATAGAACCAATCATTGTAAAGGTTAGAGTTAAAAATGGACTTATGCAACAGAGAAGTATAAAAACAAATAGAATGATGGATTTGTGTAACAGAAAGGTATAAAAATGAATGGATTTTGTTGCTAAAGTGGAACGTGCTTGGAGGACCTGTCCCCTGTGTTCCCGGTGTGCCAGATAAAGAAGTGTCTGCTTATTCACATCAAATTGGTTGGGTAAGTTTCTTTCATCCTATTTGGTGACATTACCAAAAGTAGAACAAAGCTTGGCGTGTCCCTCCAGCACCAGCTCTGTGTGCTGGTTCTATAAAAGTAATTGTAATTAAATAGTTGGGTTTACTGGGGCTTTGTTAAAAGTCAAAGATCTGGGAAAAGCCACGGAGAAAGAGCTCCAACTGCTCTGCTTCTTACTCCTCACCCTTCTCTCCCTCGCCTGACCCAGTATCCATCCTCCCCTGGAGCATCCATCCAAGCTGGATCACTGCAGAGGAGGAGACATGACCCCCCATCCCCAGTGTGTCCCCACCGCCTTGGATGGGACATGGGAACTGGCAGCACTCCAGAGAAATAAAAGCTGAAGCGGTTTGAAGGCTTGGCCTCAGAAGGGGGAAGGTGATGGGGGAGTGGAGAGGAAGCAAAACCCATCAGCAGAGGAACAGGCGGAGGGCAAAGGAGAAGTGAAAGGAGCTGTGATTACTGAAAGCCCGGATGTAAAAGAGTGGGAGTGTTGTCTTCGAGGCTCTCACTTCCCTGTCTGCACAGGTTTTCTTGGCTTGGGGCTATTTTTTCAGCCCTTTCCTGTTTTTGCTCATAAATTCTGCCCTGGGGCAGGTGGGGTTGGTGTCCCTGGAGTTGGGTGCCACATGTACTGTAGGGGCTCGGTGTCTGGGGACCAATGAGCATCCCTGCATGGTGGGGTTTGGGGAGGAACCTCTGTGCTTCTGTGCTGTGAGGGATTTGGGGATGTCTGCTCTCTGCCACAGATGCAGATACATCTGAGCTGCATCACTCCACTCCACCCCCTTTCTAGTCCCTGGCACATGGGCTGCATCTGCATGTTTGGCCTCTGAATAAGGAGATATTTTAATATTTTAAGCAGGCTCCATCTCCCAAATATATGGTCCTTGCCCCCAAATATTTTGTGCATGACTGGGCACCTGGTGGTGGGGCAGAGCAGAGTGTTTGGTACATCAAACACCTCAGTAAAAGCCATTTTAGGATGAAATACTGTCACTAAGGATTGAAAGAACTTCTAGTCTGGTGTCAAGCAAGTGTTTTCTTTCTTCAAAAATAAGTAGTGATGCTTCCCGTGAACAGTCTTTATTCCTGCAGCCTCCTTGTTTAACTTTGGCTTACAAAATCCTGAAGGTGTGTGGATTTACACCTATCTAACAGCTCTAATTAAAGAAGTTCATCTCCCTCATCCCTGGAAAGAGTCAGCATAACTCCAGCGTGACCTTGGCTGGGCTGTGTGACTGCTGTCTTCTGTGGGACCCTGAACTTGGGTTTAAAGTTAAGCCTGGGATTAGAGGCTGTGCTGAAGCCAGCGGGGTGAGTCCCTTGCTATCCTGAATCAGCAGAATGGCTGCACAGGGAAGCCTGGGAGCTGGCGAGGGGTCTGGCAGCTCATGGGGTGTTGGATGCTGAAAGGATGGATCTGGCTGAGGGTCCCCTGAGCTGTAGGATTTTACTGGGGACACAAACCCCCTGTCCCATGTACACCCATCAAGTTTAACCTTTTCCAGTCTCTATGTCCTATCCTGCTGTGGAAGGAGCATCCTTATTGTCCCAAAATCTCTCCCCAGGGATGTTTGCCCTCCATTTAAGGCCTGACACTTCTCTTCCCACTCTGTCTTTAACGCTGCTGGGTCAATTTGCCCCCATTTCCTCTATACCAGCCTTAAATTCCATAATTAACAGGTCAATGCAATCAATCTTATTCCAGAGACAGGGAGCGAGTCAGGTCCTGCTCTGTTCAGAGAAGGGGATGCAGAAGGAAACAATCTGGGGGCTTTCCCTCTGAATTAAATCAACACAAGAAAGAATAATATAATTATGGGTGGCAGGAAAGAAGCCACTCCTTGAAACCCAGCCCCTTTTACCATGGGACCTCAGCAGAGAGATCTCAGGCAAAGCCAGGTCAGATGCTCTGGAACTCTTCCAGGCCCAGAGTGTTTAAATAGAAAGATTATGTACCTGGGAGATTTATTTCATCTCTTAATTGGTTGTTTGTTTACTTGACTCAGGAGCTCTTTGCTAAAGTTTGCTTTGCTGGCTCACTCAGCTGCTGAGAATCCCAGCCGGCTGCGTCCTGGCTCGTCTGACGTGCTGGAGGCTGCCCTTCAGTTCCAGCTCCTCCCGGTGAGCTCTGCTGCTTCCCCATGACCCTTTCCCATTCCACTGGAGCCAGCATCATCCCCATCACACACAGGTGGGGTGGTGGGGTGGTCCAGGTTGAGTTCCACCATGCCAACATCTCCCCTTCCCTTGTGGGCAAGAACCAGGATATGATGGAGATCGGCCCCTTTCAGGTGGGATTTGAGGCTCCCCCTCTCCCGAGCATCCTGCCAGGTCCAGCAGAGAATGAGATCCAAGAAATCACAAGTTTGGGTTTGGTTTTTTCCAAGCACATGGTAAGGTCTTGGTTCTGTGCTGGCCTCAACCTGCACAAAATTTTGGAGGAAGATCAATTTTCTCCCACTACAGCTCTGAAGAGAAGGGCTTTAGCAACACCTGGAAAAGTGCAACAGCTTCTCTTTTACACTCCTCTCTTGGCTGTATATACATTTTTTGTTAATTTTCTCTTGGTTTTATCTCAGTTTATGTTAATTTTCACCTTTCCAGGCATGCCCAAAGATGCAAAGTGCTCTCGGGCTCTTTGGCCTGATGCCAGATGGTCTCCACCTCATCCATGGATGGGAGAACCTCTTTCCCTTCCCTGCCCCAGTGCTGGATCCATTGGATCCTTTTCTCAGCTTGACACGCATCCCTGGAGGGGAGAGGGGAAGCTCTGCTCCTGATTCGTGCCAATAAAGAGCAGCCACCCAAATGGATCAGTAGGATGACCTTGGAAGGAGCAGCCTGGGGTGATGGAGAAGCTGAAGATAAAGGGGGGATCACCGGCAGGTTGGCTCTAAAACACCTCCCCCCTTCTGTGGCTGATGGTGTATTTCCACCCACTCCTCTGCCAGCTCCTGTCCCTGCTCATGGAACTGATGTCAGCAGATGTCCAGCAGTGTGTTTGGGAGGAGCTGATGCATATCAGTGCAGGAATGTGGGGATTTGGGGCTTTTTTTTTTCAAGTGCATTTTGCAAATGTGGGTTTTACAGTGTTTTTTTTTAAATTAATCCTTTTCTCAGTCTTTGCTGGATGCAGATGAATATGCATTGCTAACAGCTAAATCAGAGCTGCCTCTACTCCTCCTCCTCACTGACCCTTTCTTCTCTCCTTCCTCCCACTGAAGTCTGCATCAATACTGATAGTTAAAACTGTGTTCAGGAGAAGTTTATTCATCTGTCCTCTAGAATTTCTTTTTCTTTCTGGACTTCTGAACTGGTAACATGGAGGAGGACCTCCGCAGGTGCTGCCCACAATTTTTTGTGAGGATATGATGTTGATATTGGGGATGGCACCATCTTACAACCACCCCAGGACATTATGGTGTCTCCAAGCTTTGATCTGTACGGCCATGAGGTTGGCAGTGACATCCTCTCCTGCTGCCCCAGTCTGTCCCCCATCCCTCAGAGTCAAAGCCAGCAGGACACAGCAACCCAGCTTCAGGCCATCCACTGAGCCACATGAGATGTTTGCAGCAGCAAGGAGGTCTGCCCAGGAAGCCTCGAGGCTGATGCTTTCCTAAGGTGGTGGGATGTGAGGACCAAAGGCTGTGGTAAATTTCCCCTCTTGCTGCACGGCGTTGGGAAAAAAATGTGTCAGGACATGGTGATGGGATGGCCACTACCACACTGGGTAATGGAGCCTTCTGCAAAAGAATCATCATTGCTTGGGACTGAAAGGTCCTGCTGGGGCTAGAAGGTCCAAGGTGGACTTTGAGATGGGAGTCACTGTCATTGTTGGGACGGACTTGATAAAAAGCAGGTGAAGATCCCGAATAGATAAAAGTGAAACTTCCCCTTTATTTTTTCACACAGCTACTTTTATATGTTTCCTAAGTGTACGTGCACTGACATTATTGGTGCTCATTACACACAAACAATCACCTATTGGACACAGTTACAAACTGCTGTCTCTGTACAAACTCGTCCAAGTTTCTTATCTGCTGCTTCTGAGTTCTCTCAGTCTCTGCAAGTTGTTTCTCTTCACGGGTACACAACAATCTGGCCAAGGTCAAATTCTTCTTGCTCTGTCAAGAAATCCACAGGCCTGGTGCAGTTTCCCACAAATCACCCTCTGGAGATTATCTTCTGAGTGTAGTTCCTCTGCTGGTGCTGAGCTTTGATGGGTTAGTGCTGGGTCTGAGGATAGTGGACAACAGGGAAAGCTCATCCAGGATTTCCCTGGACTGGGATTTGCATATGCCACTGGCAAGCTGATGAACAGTGTGGAAAACCCTGGACCTGCCAGGTTTTGCAAAGCTACTGGCTTGGTGTGGGCAAAGCCCAGACCACTAATTAACTGCCTGAGGACAAAACTTGTGGATTTGGATTTTCTTAGTGTCTGGACCATGGAGGTCCCCATCCAGCACCAGGAGTACCCCAGGGAGACCTGGTGTCCTTCTGAAGAACAGACAAAGGAGGAAAAGCTTTGAAAGCAAAAGAAGAAAGGAGATCCCTGAGTGTCATAGAGCAGTTCCTCTGAGCCTGGCTGATGCAATGTGAGCCTTTTCAAAGGCTGGGAAGCTCTGGGAAGTCCCCAGGAACTCTGGTGGCATTAAGGCTGGTAGCTGACTGGGGCTGGGGACTCCCCAGCCCCAGGGGAGATGCTGGACTGGGGCCAAGCTGTGGTTCCCTGTGGAATTGATCCAACTGCAGTGAATCAGACGGCAGCAGGTATCCCTGAGGGAGGATCAGCCAGGAGTAAGCCTCCTTCTAACAGATTTCCATGAGCTCTAAAATGATGACATGGGGATGGGGAGATGCAGGGCAGAGGGTCATTTCAGCCTCCAAGCCCCTCTTCTCTACCTGGAGTCATAATCCCATCCTTGAACTGACAGCATGGCTCATCCCAGCACCACCTCATTCCCAGCCATCTTTCCTGAGGGCTTCCACAATAAAAGCCCTGCTGAGGGAACCAGGGACCAGCAGTCAGCCCCAAAGTCCATGTCCTAGTAAGAGAGGGATGGAAAAGAAGGGCTTGTACATCCAGTCAGCTCGTGGGATGGCCTCTCCTGTACCAGACTGGAGAAAGTCCCACAGCCCCATCCAGGCAGTGGGCACAGCCAAGAGCTTCACTCATTTATTGGCATTTTCTTTCCTTTTCCAGGCACTGAAAATTGCTGCATGGAAAGAAGGGGATTTGAAGGTGATGAGTGGCTTTGCTGTATTTGCCAAGCAAATGGGGTGTTTTGATGGGCACCAAAACACCTGGGCTTGCCCTTCCTGGCTGGAAGAGTGAAATTCCCTAGAACTGTTCACAAATAGTAGCCAAATCGGTAGTTTCAAGAGAAAAATAAGGCTGGAGGTGCCATGGGAGAGGTATGTGATGTCCATGTGTTGCTTCTGTCCTAGCCAAGGGGATTTTCTGATGACCTGGATATAAGCAGGGCACGCTCCATCCTTCCCTCCAGTCCTGGCTCAGCTGCCCTGGAGGCCTGTGGCACAGGAACTGGGTTAGGTGAGTATCCCTGAGCCTGGAGGTGGGGAACCACACAGTGATGAATGCTCCCAGCTCACAGGGATGCTGCACCCAAGCTCAGAGCAGCACCCCAACCTCAGCTCTTTGGTTTGCATGTTGAAATCGGGGTTTTCCCATAACAGGAGGATTGCAATGTTCCTTGGAGGAGCAGTGTGTGGGTTGTGAGTGATGTGTTGGGTAGGAGAAAGATCTTCAGGGTTTTCTCCCTGCCCCTCTAAACATCCATCCATCCATCCATCCATCCATCCATCCATCCATCCATCCATCCCCAAATCATTGCACCAAACCCTGTCACCCCAAGCTCTCTGCCACTGCTGCTTCCCTCCCTGTGGGTTGGATTGCAGAGTTTTTGGGCTGTGGATGTTGGTGCACATTATTTACCCCAGTTTATTTGTTTTGGATGTATTTGTTCTCTCTCGTGGTAACTCTGAGGAGCAAACCCCAGGCAGCTGTTGGGCTGCAAAAACTCTTCAATGGGCTGGGATGGACAGATCTCTCCAGAGAAACATTTTTTAGCAAAAAAAGAAATTTAAGAAGAGGGATTTTAAAATTTTGAATAGCTCTCCTTTTGTTTTTAAAAACTATTTAGCTGCTTCTTTAAGGCATTTTAGCCCCAGCAGCATCCTGTGGCAAGGAGTTCTCTAGATGAATGTGCAGTCTTAGCTCACCTCTGCAGAGCAGGGACTGGCACCAAAGTATTGCCAGTAATTTTCCACCCATCTCCACACTGTGGAAATACACCGAGGCACAGAAAAAGCCTAGAAGGGATTAAAAAACTCCCTTGGCCAGTAGAGCTTGGCTGGCTCCCAACTCAAGGAACAGCTTCAGGTTCATCTCCAGCTCACCAGCTCTTGACAGGCTTGGCTGCCTTGGCTCCTATAGATGAGACAGGCCATCCCTGCCAAAACCCCAGGTGCTCCTGCTCTGACAGCTCTCTGCACCCACAGGTTTGCTGCAAGACAAAAAGGGGGAGAAGTAGCCTTTCTATGGGGTTTGGTTTCCTTCATTCTCATGGTGGAGCAAAGGGCTGGAGAAAAAAAGGAAAAACTTGGCACTGAGCGCAGAGTGAGGAGGAGATTGGGGGCAGCAGGGATGTGATGGTGGGAGGGAGGCCACAAGCAGTCCCTTTAGGAGGCTTTAATTGCCTCAGCCAAAAACTACATTAGCCCAGTGAGTGAAACGAGGTTGTGCTGGGGCAGTGATTGCCAACCTGTGGCCCAGGGCTCTTCGAGGAGCAGCTGCTGCTGCTCCTGCTGCAATTCGACTCTAGCTCAGGCAACTGTGTCCCAACTTCCCTGTGCTAATCCATTTTACCTTAGTGGTGCAGCAATAACCACCAGGAGCCATCACAACCCTCTGTTGCCAGCATGAGAGCTGGAGAGCACAAGATGTTCCCAGACAAGCCCCCTCAGACCATGCACAGCCCTGGCAAACAAAGGAGGCTTTTTAAATCCCACGAGCATCCTTCCCCCAGCAGATTTCAATGGCAAATGCTCTCAGAGAGTCACTGTCCCCAGTACACCTCTGTGAAAACCCAAGCTTGTGTGCGATGGGTGATGAAACAGACTGGGAAAGAGGCATTGGTACAGATGTGACCAAGGTCTGTAATATCCTGGTAAGTCCAGAGAAGATAAATGATGAGAGGGTGATTATTCACTGCCTCTTGTGCAAAAACTAGTGCCATCCAATGTATAAAGTGTGTCCAAAGGAGATGTTTCTTCATGGGATTAACCTGGGGAGCCTTTTGCCATAGGACAGCATGATGCAGGAGGCTGAAGTTGGCTTCAAAAATCAATTCCTGGAAGAGGAAGCTACCCAGGACATGAGGACTATTGCCAGCTCACTCTACTCAGTGTAGAAGCTCACTGGGGTCTCATGTTTTCTCTGGATCCTCTGCTCCAGCCAAAAAAAAACCAGGAAAAAACCCACTGGCAAGGTGGTGCTCCCCCATCCAAGGCACAGAGCAGCAGATAGTTCCAGGGGACCTGTTGGCCAAGAGTTGGCCAAGCTCCTGGGGCAGAGCTGGCAGGTCTGAGAGGGATCAGGAGCAGGGGAGGGTTATTTCTTGGTGGTGGACATGAAGGAAACAAGATATCCCCATTTCCAAGGCGGCCAGAGAGAGCTGGAGTCACCAGGCTTTCAGTCCATAAGAGGAATGAGTCAGTAGGAGCCAGTCACAGCAGTGACCAGAAGGATCAGTTATCAGTGGAAGATCTGTCTTATGAGGGCATCAAAGCAGCTCCTTATGTGCTGGGGAAGGAAGGGGGAGGAAAGGAGGACAAAGATCTACTGTGTGCCAGGCAAAGAGGTTTCTGTGGTGCTCAGGCCCCCCAGGATGGGGTTCAAAGCCCTGTGTCTTTCACTTGAGAGCTTCTGCCCATCCCAACAGCCTAAAGGCTGGGGAGCCAGGCTTTGAATGTGTTATTCACCTTTAAACTATGTGAGTAAACAGAGAAGGCTCCTCTTCCTGGTCCTACCTAGGCAATTAGGCTGCAGGCTGGAGCAGACAAGCCCTGATCCAGCCCAGCAGATTAAGAGGATGCTCTGCTCTCTCCTCTGGTGAGTTTTTGAGCGAAATCACCCAGGAGAGGAGGATGGTGAAGCTCCAATTGGCATCCTGGGGCATTTTGGAGATGTCCCACCAGGAGGAAAATATCCCTTTTCCACCATTTCTGGTGTTTTTATCACTTGTATCATCCTATTTTGGTTGCTGAGCAGCACTCACAACTTGTTCTGTGGCATGGGGGGAGTGGAGCAAACTGGGAAGAGCCCAATTGAGAGACCCAGCACCAGCTGGGAGGAAGAAGAGATGGTCCTACAGAAGAGGGATCTCCCTGCTAGTACAGCAAAAGCCTCTGAGCTCCAGGGATTTGGTGGCTCCTACTCCAGCCATAAGTCCCACTGGATGTTGTATTCTGATGACTTGCACCTTGGTCCATGGAGTTCCTGCAGGAGCTTGGCTTTTCTCTATAGAAAACCTTAATCCATCTTGGTGTCCTCTTCCCCTTCACTGCCATATGCTGAGTATTCCTAAAGGAAGAGGAGACACCATCCTGGACAATCCTAGAGGGAAGAGAGTAGCCTCCAGAGTGGGACTGGAGCCAGCCCAGAACTGGGGAGCCTTGCAGAAGACTGAAGTGCTTCCAGGGTTGACAGTGATTTCTGCAGGCAGAAGAGGAAATAAAATGGCCAAGTTCACCATGATTCCATGCCTGTCCTGCCACACAGAGTAAAGGAATGTAGGAGATGCTGCAGCAATGCCATGCATACATCCTGGAGAGGTGAATCCATATCTGATCCTGGCCAGGAGGAAATCAAAAAGGGTTTAAAGACTTCTGGAACATCTCAGTGTGTCCATGGGAGGCCTGTGAGGGCTGGATAGGTGGGAGGCAGCTCACAGGTTGATAGCCTGAAAGCACCAAACACATAGACATCAGAAAGATAACTGATGAAGAACAGAGTCCAGAGTTGTCATAGAGTCTTGTAGCCATTCACACATTGGGAATCACGTAGAAATAATTTAAACATTTTTGAGCTTTAGGTTTAGGCAGCAGCATCTGTGCTGGCAGTAGAGATTCTCTTTGGGAACAAGGCCATGGGTGGGAGAAGGAGAAAAGGGTCCACATGTTTTCAAGGTTCAAACTGGATCACCTCAACCAGAGAGGTAAAAAAGAGAGGGGGAAAAAAAAAGATTTAAGAAACTGCAGCTTTCTCAGTCTGATCCTTTGCAAGGCTTGCTTGGAGTCTCATCATGGTGTTCCATAGGATGCAGATCCCTGAGAGCCAGGGCTCCAGAGCCCCTGCCATGCTGAGGGAAGGGGCTGGGCAGCACCTTCCCTGGGAATGTGGGGATCCCCTGGCCAACAGTCAGGCCAGGAGGAGGCACCCCAATCCTCACCATGCCATCGAGGCCAGCTTCCCAAAGAGGGACATCGCTGGTGACCCTGCAGAGGGACTTGGCTTCATTTCAGAGCCCAGGGAGGTGAGGGCATGGCACTGGCTCCTGTGTGTTCATGCTCATCCTGGTGTTCCCATGGCTGGGTGCTGCACAGAGGCTGCTGGCCAGAGCAGAGGGCAGCTTGCCAGCTTCCCTGGCTCAGCTGTCACCACATCCAAGGCTTTTCCAAGACCACAGGTCTATTCCTCACCACAAGGCAATGAGCAAGGTGGTTTCCCTGCCCTTGCCTGCTCTCCTACTTTTCTTCTGAAACAGAAATCCTGGGTTGTCCCCCGAGGTGGTAGGAGCTGGGTGCCCAGGGAACAAACCTAGGCAGAAGGCTCCTTCCCAGTGGAAGGCCCAGATACAGATGCAGAGGAAGGAGAGGGAGTTCACAGGGGAATCCCAGCCCAGGGATCTCTGCTTCTGAGCATAGGATTCCTGCAAAAAGCCTTTCTCATGCCCCAGGATGCTCCTCTGCTCCTGGTGCTGGGGAGAAGCTGGGTCATGGGGCTGCCCTGGATATTCCATGGGTATATTAAGGTGGGTTTGGGGGTGTTTCCATCCTGCAGGATGGAAGCACCCTGTGAGGTGAGCCACCCCAGTGCCTGCATCCTGCCTGCTGAAAGAGCAGGGAGTGTGTCATGAGCATCACCAGGCATGCCACAGTCCCAGGACTTCCCACAGATGGAGCATCTGAACATGCCAAGGTAAACGAGTCCAGCTGTAGGCTTCATTGCTGGAGCCATGGACTTCCAAGCTTATTTCATGATGCACGAGTGGTTTTCCTCAGCTTTGGGTGGGTTCCCTCAGCCTGTGAGCTGCTCCCAGGGGCCTCTCGCTCCCCACATCCTCCCCAAGGGTTTTGCAGGATTTCACCTCACATACTGGGAAACAAAAGCAAGTAAAAGCATCACAGGTTTTTTATTATTATTTTTAAGTGGAGGAATGGTGTGTGAATGCAGGAGCAATAATTCAAGCAGGGACATGGAAATGGAGAACTTCCAGCTCCCAAACTCAACCCAAGCCTCAGTTGTTGGCTTTGTGCTGCTCGTTCATCCACAGGGTTATTTTTTCTTTCCTCCTCCTGAGAGAACAGGATTTGTCTTGTTTTCAGTGTTCCTTGGAGAGTAGCTTGATCAGGGAGGGGTTTAGCAGACAAAAACCTTCTCGGCTGGTCAGGTCTGCTCTCATCCTGCCTGGCACAGAGGGGGAATGGCACTTTCACAGCCATCACGGAGATCCATTCCAGATTCCCATCCCTGGAAGTGCTCTAGGCCAGGCTGGAGCAACCTGGCCTAGTGGAAGGTGTCTCTGCCTGTGGCAGGGGGTTGGAATAAGATGAGTTTAAAGCTCCCTTCCAATTCAAACCCTTCTGTTATTCCATGATTCTGGATGGGATGATGATGTTTTATGTCCCTTGGGAATTTATTCCCACTCTGCTCTTGCTGGGGCTTGGATATCTCATTACCTATGGATAATTACCTACAGATAATGAGGTACCTGCATCTCTGGGTTACTGGGTTTTGTCTTTATCGCTTTCCTGGGGCACAAGTTATGTAGGTTGGGATTTTTATTTATTTTCCAATAACTCTAGGCCATGGTGGGACCTAAATCAAAGTTTTGGAGGAGACAAATCTGGAAAAATGTTGGATAAACAACCAGACCTGCCCGTGCCTTATTTTTTTAGAATCATAGAATAGTTTGGGTTGGAAGGGGCTTTAAAGATCATCAAGTTATAACCCAAATTTTCTCCTAATTCAACCTAAAGGGTGATCTTACCCTGGATGGAAGGAGATCCAGAGCAAAAAGGGATGGGTGAAACTGTAAAAACCTCAGAGCACGGAATCTGACTTCCAGGACAGATAGAGATGTGAAAGCACATCTCAGGCAATGCTTGGATTTCCTCCCTGCACTGCCAGCACTCAGCAGAAGCTTGGAAGGAGCTGGCAGGTTCCAAGGCTTCAACTCCTTGGCTCTGGAAGAAATGAGTAGGATGAGGAAACCTTGATCTCTCACTTCACAATAAGTGTATTTTAAATTTAAGCACATTTACAGGGAGTGCACATACAGGGAGTGCTCCCTGTAGCTCTCCATCCTCCTCCTTCCAGCTCCTCAACCACCACTCCATCTCTGTTCTCCTTTGCTCCTCTCTTCCAGCCAGACTGAGTGTGGGAAATGGACAAAGTGGATGTTGGGACCATCTGTACAGCTTTCTTACTCCAATTAGCTCAATTATTAGAGCCTCATCAAGGATGGTGCTGCCTCCAAGGATGTATCCAAGGTAAGAGCTGCTAACAAGGCTGTGGAGTCCCTGGCAGAAGCCCTGGGGATGGTGGGATGAGGTTAAAGCTGTCTCTTGTCCTCTTGGACAGAATGATAGGTGTTGGTGTGCCAAATTCCCTGTGGTACTGAAGGAATTTGCCTTAATTCTGTATGTGAGATGTGGTTCAGGTATAGAAGAAGACCCCATCCATTTCCCTCTCCCCTCCAAATGGCTCCTGGACCAAAAAAAAGCCATCTCTGCTTGGATTCTGTTGGATAATTTGGGGATTGCTAGATAATTTGAGGCATGGAGAGGGATTTTCTGATCCCTTGGAAAGAACCCAAGGCTTTTTTGGAAGGATTCTGTGTTCAAAACCTGGGAAGATGTGGGGTTTGTAGCAATAGGTGACCTTTAAATCCCACCTCTCCTTGTCACCAGGAGATCAGTTTGAGTAGCTGATCTCTCCAGAACGTAGAGCATGGAGAAGAGGGGAAAAACAGAGGAAAAAGGAATGAAAGCAGATGTTCCTATCTGGATCTGCCATGGAAAGAGCAGATGGACAGGTCTGTGAGCTGGGGACTACCTCCTCTTCTCCATCATTTGGACCCCTGGCCAGCATCACTCTGGGTGCTGCCTTCCAAAAGGGGGCTAATTCCCCCCGAGAGGCTTAATTAGGAACAGGAAAAATTGGATAGCACAAGCTGGGACAAGAACTGACCCATGTTGCAGTATGGGAGAAGTGGTGTGGCTGGGGAGCAGCAAAGAACTCCAAATGCTGCCTGGAGAGGGGAACCTTATGGCCATGCTTCCGCCTGGAGTTCTCTTAACCCTGTACCTGCTGGGGTGAACCCCAGGATGGGTGTCCCATCTTGGGCTTGGATTTTGGGGACCCTGGAGGCAGTGGCAGTCTGAAGCCAGCAGGCTTCGTGAGAGCTAAGAGGGAGCCACAGCCCAGTAAACCACAGATCAAAGATAGATGCTGAGGCTGAGAAGCCTCAAAAAGTAAATTGAAAACCACACCGCCAAAATTTGACTGAATCAGTCAAATTGTCACCTCAGCAGGCTCACAGTAACCCCGTGGGAATGCTGAGGCTGCTCCCTGCCATTGGCTATCTGAGCACTGCTGAGTGCTCACCAACCAGGGAGGATGCTGATGGCTGGAGGGGCAAAAAGGGTGGGAATCACCTCCCACCTTTCTCCAAAAGCCACATGCCCAAGTGCTTATGTCTTTAAAAGAAATTTATAAAATTTAAATTATAAAATAAAAATTAAATAATGGAGGGTTTTGAGGCTGGTGTCTCCTCTGTTGATGGTGCCAGCAGGTTTGATGCCTCAGCAAGGAGCCGCTCAGATGATTTGAGTCACTGAGGAAGAGATGACTTCTGCAGGAAGTGGAGAGAAGGAAAATCACAGGAAAATGGAGCAACAAGAGCAGGTATTTGCTGAGAGAACAGGAGAAACTGCCCTCTCTGTGCCAGAGAAATGTAAGAGTAAAAAAATATTGAGATTTAGTTTTCAGAGTCCAGCTGGATGTCTGGCAGCAGAGATGTGGCCAAATCAAGATGAGGAAAGGTCTTTCTACAGTAAAGTTATGTAAATGTACAAGCCAACTTGAGCTCAAAGGGATTATCTGCTACATCAAGGGAACTGTGATTCTGTTCAGTGAGGTAAAAAATTAACACTGATAATTTCAATGCCTATAACTCCAAACAACAAGCTTTATTATTCACCCATTTGCTCATTTTAATGCATAGTAAATATTGTATGTTACTAATATATAACATCTCATAATTGAATATAATAACTATTCTCTAATTGCATTATCATTTGATGAAAGAAAATATTAACAGCACACCTGATCGATGAACTCCAAACAAAGCAATGGTGTGTAAACAATCAGAGCCAAGGGATGGGAATTCAGCACCAGCTCCTCCCAGATCCTTATTTCTTTGCTGCTGCCTCATTAACTGCTGTAAATTAAAGCTGTAATGGCAAAGTAATGCTTGTGAGGCCAAGGAGAGGAGAATTCAAACCCTGCCTTCTCAGTCTTTGTTCAACAAAGTATTAAAAAAGTGGAATGATTTCTTTTTCACTTAGAAATCTATTTCCCACTGCTGATGGGAGTTGAGCCTCTGCCACTGCTTCACTCCAGGGTCTTTGGCACCTCAATCTCCCAACATCTATGTCACTGGGTTAATCATATTTATGAGCTTTTTATGAGGATTAATGGTTAGCCAGGGAGTGTTTGCGTGTGTTGCAAATTACACAGGAGTAACAGTTAATGGAACATGGAATGTTATGTGGAATATTGAGAGTTCTGTAACAAGTCAAGGCCCAATCCGGTTTAGGCCATGGCCCTAACAAGTTGGGGCTCTGTGGCCAACTAAAATAACAAAGTGTAACACTTTTCTGATGACTATCTCCTGCTAACAAATACATGTACCATATTGATCCAAGCATCATGCCAGTTATCCCAAACGTGATTCAGGCTCCATGTTAAACGTTTCTTAAGGCTACATTGGTGTTAAGGAGTTTTCATTCCCGAATTTGGGTAGCTCATGGACTTTTCCAGATGCAACTCCGAGTGAAATTGGGGCTGGCAGGCGTTAAATACAAGAGGAGGGGCTTTTCTTTGGGATTGGGGTTGACTGTGAGGCTCAGAAGCCAACCCCAGCTCACCCCAGACTGCCAGCTTCCCTCTGTCCCTGCTTTCCAGATGGGAAAGTGACTTTGTGTGAACAGATGGACTTGTGTCTAGCCAGACCCCGACCTCTGGCCACATCCTGGGGGGCTCAGGCTTGGGGGGCATCCCTGTGCTAAGAGGGTGCCCATAATTCTGTGAGGGTGGGTCTCCCTATATACCCAGGCTCCTCTTTGCAGGGGATCCCCACAATGCAGGGGCTGCAATGAGGGGGTCCCCCTAATGGAGGTCGCTCCCTAATGGGGACTGCCCATCTCACTGAAATTGGGGAATAAAACTCCTTAACACCAATGTAGTATGAAGAAGCAGACATTACTTTGTTACCATGCCAGACTATGGCCCCAGATGCATTTGGGATATGCATACCTGGCTCAGGATGGTATGTATATCTATTAACCCAGGATATACATCTTCATCAGAAAAGTGGTACCTATGAAGTTGTTCACCCTGGTTAACTGGGCAAGATGTTTCTGAATAACTTGTTACTAAGGTGGCCACAGAACCCCTACCCTGTATGGGGTTGCCAGTGACCACTTATTCCACTCTCGGTTATTTCTGCATAATTTGTCACACCCGCACGGAGTGGGGGGGGGTCCCCTTAGTGAAGATCTTCTGTACTAGAGACTGCCTGCAATGGCAGACCCCATAATTAGGGTTCCTCCCTAATGGAGACTGCCTGTAAGGGGGTGGGGGCGCTTAATGACAGTCCTCCCTAATAGGGGCCGGTTTTCCCTAATGGGGGCTCCCCTTAATGGGAGGGTGCCTCCTAATGGGGGCTGTCTGCAAGGGGGATCTCCTTCACCGGAGCTCCACACAATGGGGGCTCCCCTTAATGAGGCTCGCCCGCAGCGTGGACTCCCCATGCGGCTCCTCCTCCAGGACGTGGGGCTTGCTGAAACGGGAACTCTACCGTGCAGGGTGTCCCCCGTGACATGGGGAGATATCCCTGCCCCGAGGGTCCCCCCTCCGAGCGCATGGAGCGAACATGTGGCTGGGCTGGGCTATCCCATTCCATTCCATCCCGTCCCGTCCGGTCCCCTCCCCTCCTCTCCTTCTCTCTGACCGGCCCACATGCACACCCAGCCCTCCTTCCCCTCCTCCTCCTCCTCCTCCTCCCCCGCCCACTTCCTCCGCACAACGCGGGCTGCTGGTGGAGCGGTTCCCCCCGAGCCCCCCGCGGACCCCACGGCGATGCTGCGGGGGATGCTCCGCGCCGCAGCCGCAGCCGCAGGTGAGTCCGGGCTCGCAGGGATGCGCATCCCGCGATGGAGCGGGGGGATGCGGGGGGACACTGGGGCAGGGGGACCCCCAGCCAGCTCCCCGCTTGCCTTGGGCTCCCTCGGCGGGTGAAGCCCTCGGGCAGGGTGGGGGTCTCCCCCCACTTCCCCGCACGCCTTGCTCGGGATCATTTGCTTCTCGTCGAGCCGTGCAGGGAAAAGCCGGTTGCAGGCTCCGGATCCCGGGATTTTACCCATTTATGGACACTTCGGATCATGCGACTGATGCGCAGCGTGAGTGCGCTCAGCTTCCTGCGAGAGGCTTATTTTGGGGACCACCGGAGGGCTGGCCACGCGAAAGCGCTGGCCGTGGGTGTGTGAAGGGGACAGAAGGACGGACACGGCCACCTCTACCCTCCCTCCCCCCCGGCACATCCGTACCTCGTGTCCTGGCGGGGGTCTGCGAGCACCGAGGGGCCCCAGCCTTGACCGTGGCCAACCTGGGAACGCCACATCGATGGGTCGGAACAGGATCGATGCGTCTTGTAGATGTTTTAATCCCTCAGACAGGAGGGAACGCAGTCACTGCGCCCTTCTGGTGGCCGCTCAATGCTCCATGAAGGGTTTGTTGTGTGTTTTTTTTAATATAAAAGTGAGTATTCCTGGGGGTTTTCAACTTAACTCACAGACAAGCCGTGGCTGCCTTAATAAACAGCTGGCTTGGTCCAAGGGAAGGCTCCGGCTCCGAGTTTGCCCACCTGGGAGAAGCTCAGGAGCTGCAAACTTTGTGGCAGAGGGACAAGGTTATGGAATGAGGGAGCTGGGACGGCTGAGGCCTCTTGTTTTTTCCCCCAAATGATCCATGCCGGGGCTGGAAGCTTTGCCGGAGAGATGGGAAAAGTGACCTCCTCGGCAGGGTCCCAGGGTCCCCTCGGCTGTGAAAGCGGGATCGCAGCGGGCCGGGAATGCGCCTCATTCCCAGTGGAGTGCACTGATTTCGGGGGAGAGCCTGAGCAACGCCGCCCCCTCCAGCGAACCCTCCGCCGCAGCATCTCGGGCATGGCTCGGGATGCCGCATGCCCGCGGCTTTCGGGCATTTCGAGGTTTATTTCTCAGTTACTATCTCTCGATTCCTGCTGGCTGGGAGCTGGCGGCTGTTCCTTGGCATCACGTAGCGATGGAGGAGGCGGGAGGATGCGGGGAGAGGCTCCCGCTTAGGACATCGCATCCCGGGCAGGAAATTCCGGGGAGCCCGTGTGCTCTGCCCCATTGACAACAGGCACGGACACATTGTTTGGAGCTGTCGGAGAAAAAAGAGATATCTGAAATGTTCCAAACAGCCTTAACTAGCCCCAGGAGCCTCGGGAAGGGGGGGCACAGAAGCCCCCCTGTGCCCTTTGGACACCTGAAAGGTGACAGATAAAGTTTTCTGAGCTTATCAGGGAGTTTTCGATGCTCAGGCAGCATGTGTTCCTCTGCATTTGGTTTTACTTTTACTCACTCCCGGCCAAATGGCCCGTTCTGGGAAAAAAAAAAAACAACGAACGTGAGAAAAGGAGGAAGGGTGAAAAAAAAAATGAAAAAACATGAAGGGGAATAATGGGTTGGGTTTAATTCACCCCCTGCTTTTCTGGGGTTTCAGAATTGCTGACTGCATTTTGTTGGGATTCACTCAGGCATCGCCCTAGCCCTGATTTCCATGTATCCCTCTCCTCCTCCGCTGGCTGAAAGGGGATAGTCCCAGAGGGAAAAAACTGATGGTGGCAGCAGAAATAGAGCTGTTTTCTTGGGATGGTGTAGATATAGGGATGACACCAGCTGGGCAAAACCCCAGTGGATTTCTTGGAAAAGAGTGAGCCCAGGAGCGCCCTCGCCCCTAATGTAATGAGGTTAATGAGCTCAACCCTATCAGACAAGATTCATAAGAGAATCCACATGCCTGGCTCCAGCCACTGCTGTGGGATGGCTCCTCCTGTTGTGCATTCCTTCCTCCAGCAAGGCTGGAAGTCACAGCTGGGTGAAAAAGGGCAACTGCATCGTGCCCAGTGGGGTCACCCAGATGATGGCAGGGCTGGTGTCACAATGTCCCCACACCACAGGGATGGGGGTTGTAGATCCCCGGGGTTTCACAGAAAGGGGAAGAAACAGTCACAAGATCCTAGGCTTCTATCCCAGCTTGTCCACCCTGAACATTGTCACAGCTGGGAAGGGATTCCCTGCCTGCATCTCTTTCCCATGCAGCATCTCCTGGGGAGACAGATTTAACCACCACCCTCCTGAGAGATCCTCCCTGGAAGAGAAATAACCCAGTTTGGGGTTTTCTCCAAGCTTTTTTCAGTTTGAAGGGAGCTATTTTCCCTGGGTCTAAGTGCTGACAAATTTAACTGGTACTGGATGTCTTGGAAATGACCCTGAGGATTTATCATGAAGATAAAGCTGTTGGAAATTATGTGTGGGAGCTGCTACTGAGAGTGCAAGTGGGAAAAGAAGCACTAACCCTCTGATGGAGGTTTTCAGAGGATTCCAGGGGAGCAGCGTCCTCACTGGAAAGAGAAATTGTTGGAGTTTGGCTAAGAAACACAATGGGAAGGATCAGTAGAGGGTGCAGCTGCAGTTGTGGTGTTTTGGGGTGAAGTGGGGAGAGGTAGATGGTCCCCTCCAGGCAGAGCTGCAGCACCACCAGTCCCTTATCTCCCTCCACAAGTCTTCCCCTTATCTACTCCATTTCCCCTGCTGTGGATGTGGCTTTTATCTTATCTCCATGTGCTCTTCCTCCGTTTCCTTCTTGGCTTCTCTGCTAACTCTGTCACAAAAGAGAAAAAATAACATGGAGTTGATCCTACTACAAGGACTCCATCCCTGGGCTTGGGGATCCTGAGCTATGCTGGGAAACACTGAGTGATGTTTGCCTGTGGTGGGAGGGTGCTGAGCCATAGTCCAGTGATGCTTATGTAGGTTTTGGGCTTGCTCAGGTGATGTACAGGCTGCTCAGGTGATGGTGGGGGGATACTGGGTGAAGGTCCTGTGATGCTCTTGGTTCTCTAGTGATGCTCAGGTGTCTCAGTGGGATGCTCAGGAGATGCTGGGTGATGCCAGGAGGCACTGGGATAATACTTGGAATGCTCCAGGATGCAGGACTATGCTGGGACAGCCTGCCAGCTCCACCTGCTGGCATCCCCCACCTGTCACTGCAGACCAGCACCCACCGCACAGCAGCCCCAAATCAGAAGACATCCTAAAGGGGAGGATGAACTGCTGCTTTGGGCTGCTTTGGGGGAGAAACCTCAAATTACTTTAAAAGGTGAAACGGGGGGTGGAAATTTTGAGCACTCTGTGTTTGTGTCTGCTGGCTCTTCACCGGGGCTGACCTGGTTTTGCTCCCTGCTGCCTGCAACAGACACTCATTGAGGCTTTGGAACCAAAGCAGCTAGAGCTTTCCAGAGCTTTTCCAAGGAGACAGATGGAGAAATGCCCAGCCAACCTCCCAGGATTTCCCCAGCTGGCTGTGGACTTCCACCCTGGCTTACACAGGGCTGCCTGACCAGATCCCTCACTTCCATCCTGATGATCAAATGCTGCATCTCAGTCGAGCTGGGGTGGGTTTTTTTAGGATCTCTGCCAGGTGCAGGTAGGATGGAAGAAGGGAAGCAATCCCTGTTGCCCTTGGCAGAGGCTGGCTGTGAGACAAGCAGAGTTTTCCATGCATCCCACTCTCAACTTTAGCCTCCCAGTGTGATCCTGAGCATCACAAATGGGATGCATGTGGAAACCAACATTCTTTCCCCAGCCAGCACAGAGGCAAGGTGACTTTGGAAGGGCTCTAGGGGTACTCTGTCACCCTGTGCCACCACGGGGTGCTGCTTATGGGGACTTGATTTGTTCATGGCTTATTCTCTGTCTTGTTTAGGAAGGCCGGCTCACCTCTCCTGTCAGGACACCAGCAGCAATGTGGTGGCCTCAAAATAAATGGCCTCAAAACAGTACTTGGAGCCTGTGGACCCCGTGATTTTCAACAAGCTACCTCGGCTGGAGACGGAGCCCGCCATCAGCTTTCTGTCCAGCAAAATCCAAAGCAAATCCAGTCCTGTGCCCAACCCTGGCTCCGAAAACCATTTCAACTACCAGGGTTCCTACTTTGCCTGCCTGCTGCAGAGTTCCAAGGGTCCTGAGGAGCCCCTGGTCCACTGGAGCCCAGCACCCACCTACCTGCACTACGGCCCTGGTGCTATGAGCCAGCCGGTGCCACCTGAGGGGTCTCTGGTGGGCTTCCTGCTGTATCCATCAGAGAGCCTGGGTGCCAGGCTGCAGCCCACAGGTGCCCAGAAGAGTCAAGACAGTCTCATGCAGGAGGAGCTGATGGCTCGGAAGAAGTTGGACAGCCCAAGATGCCCCTTACCAGTGAAGAATCCAGTGGCGGTCCCCACGCCAGTGTATGGGGCCCCCACCTGCTTCCTGGCCCCCAGGATGGCTCTGCCACTGGGAACACGAGTGGAGAGCCTGCAGCAGAGACCAGGGGAGGCAAACTGGGCTCTGCCCCCCGCCATCCCCCCTCTTCACCTTGGTGAGCCCCACAAGAGGGGTCCCTGCTCCAACCCCAGCATCCCACTGCTGCCCTCCAGCCTGGTGCTGCCCACTAAGGAGCAGTTGGGCTCCCCCCTTGCCTTATCCCACTACTATGTCACCTTTGATAAATACGGGCCTCCCCCAAGCACCCCTCTCATGGAAGCAAGCTGTCCCACTGCCCACAGCCAGAAGAAAGTGCTGGAGGTCCCCAGCCTCAGCCCAGACTCCTGGCCCAAGCTTCAGCTGCCTGATGCTGGCCTGACAAACCAGGAGAGGCCAGCAATGTGCTACCAACCCCCCCACTACCCGCCGTCTCCTCCCAGAGCTGCTCCCCTTCATGACTCCCTGGCTTCCACTGCAGGGGAGCCCAGTGCCCTGCCCAGCTTCAGCTTTGTGGAAAGCAGGGAGCCCTTTCCCAGCTCTTACCTCAAGCCCCAAGGCCCAAGGAGCTACTTTTCCAGCCCCTTGGACACCTACGTGCCGAGGACAGTGGGTGCTGGTGTGGTGGCATCACCTCCCGCCAAGCCAGTGGTAGTATTGAGGGATGCCAAGTCACCAAGAGATGTTGAACTGTCTGGGCACCCTGGATACCCTGGTTTTACCCTCAACCCTGGTGACACATCAGTGTTCCATACTTCCTTTGCTGGCCTGGAGTCAGGATGTGAGCAGCACCGGGCAGAAAGTCCACAGTGGCCAGCAGCATCAAGGCACAGCAGTGCTTTCCAACCTGTCTGCATCCCAGAGCAGCTTTCTAGGGGCTCCAGTGGGCTCAAGGAGGTACTTCCCAAAAGAGAAGGGAGCTGGGAGAAACCCAGTCAAGGGGAACAGGAGCCACCATACCCAGGGAGGAGGAACACCAGCACAGCCCCTCAGGACACCCACTGTGGGGAACCAGTGGCTCCCATCATGAAAGGAAATACCTTCAAGGTCAAGGGTTCTACCAAGGATCTGGTGCCCCCTTCTCCATCTATGACCCCCCCAAAGGGGCTGGAAGACACCAGAGTTTCTTCCTCTCCACCAATGCCAGTGATCCACAATGTCTTCAGCCTTGCACCTTACCAGGACTACCTGGAGGGGACCAAGGGCTCAGGCCATGTACTCTTCTGCAGGGACCATCTGTGGGGGGACCCCCCACCCCAAAACATGTGTGGCATCCAGGAGCCTGCTTCTCTCAGAGATATCTCTGTGGCGTCCAGCCAGAGGTTGGGCAGCGGTGTGGTGCAGACCCAAGGAAAAAGATGTTACAAGAGGGCTCCCAAAAAGTCAAAGCCTGTGCCACGAGAGCTGGGGTCTCAGGAGGGCAGCCCCAACACGGTGGGCACTGAGGAGCTGCCCCGTGAGGACATGGTACTGGACCTCAGCTTGAAGAAGAGACCAGTGGAAGCTGGGGAGACCCAGGGACTTGTCAGCTGTATGGAGGGGACACTGGACCGGGAGAATGTGGAGGAGGAGGAGAAAGAGGCTATAGGGGGGAAAGTGGGGGTGGGAGAGGGGCCCCAGCCCTCGCTGCCTGAGGTGGGCTCTGGGGACAGGAGCAACTTCCAGAGCTCAGCCACCTTCATGTTCAAAAAATACAAGTTCCTGCACTCCCTCACACCCAGCATCGAGCCCCCCCAGCAGGATGGCAGACCCCAAGCCCCCCAGCCCAGCCCACCTAGCAGCAACCCTATGCCGAATGAACCAGCCTCCTTACCATCCAGTAGTCCCCCAGTGCCAGCACCTGGCCCCCAGCCCAGCACCATTTCAGGCCCAAACCTTCCACAGCCTGCACCTCCCAAAGCCCCCTTCACATCAGAGGAGAGGATCTCACTGGCCGGGAAGTTTAGGGGTCCTCCCCTTAAGAGACCCTCTGGGCGGTACTTTACCGCCCTGCACACCTGGCTCTGTGATACGATTTCAGGCTCGGTGTCCCAGTCCTCCCCGGAGCTCCTCCAGCAATGGCTGAAGAAAGCAGAGCTGGCAGAAGGACTGGGAGAGACGCCCAAACCCCTGCCCAAGCCCAAGAATGGCTCCAAGGTTCCCACTCCACAGAAGCCCACCAAAGGCAAGGAGATCTGGCTGGCTTTCCAGGATGTGGCCACGCTTCTCGCCAACCTGCTCTCCCAGCTGGAGACCTTCATGTTCGCTTGCCCTTTCCCCCATGTTGTCCGGGCAGGAGCCATCTTCATCCCCATCCATGTGGTAAAGGAGAAACTCTTCCCAAAGCTCCCTGGGACCTCTGTTGACCTAGTGCTGCAGAAGCACAAGGTGGAGCTGCGTCCCACCACGCTCTCAGAGGAGAGACACCTGAGAGAGCTGGAACTGAAGAGCTGCACCTCCCGCATGCTAAGGCTCCTGGCGCTCAAGCAGCTTCCTGAAATCTATCCAGACCTGCTCAACCTCCACTGGCACAACTCCATCCAGCAGCAGCTCGGTAGGTAGCTTGGGATCTCCTGTGAATGGGTCCCTGAGGCTCTCCCAGGGGTGCTCCAGCTGCACTTACCTTTCAGATGCTGCTGTATTTTGGGAGCATCCACACTCACTTGGTGCCTCAGCATCCCTGTCCTACCACAGATTCTGCCTGCCTTTTCTCTGTGGGCTGTGGAGGGAGAAAGCTTGAGCTGGGAGGGAAAAAAGTCATCCTGGGGATATCAAGGAGGTGTCAAGTCATCTCCAGGCCACCTCTACCCATCCAAGGGCAGTGTGCCAGACCTGCCACTCGTCCCATCGAACTGGTGGCATCTCTGCTCTATCCAGATACCCTTTTGCTGCTGCTCAAGGCCATTACCAACAATTTGATTTCTTCTAGGTTCAAGGTTACCTTCCAAGTAGGTAACTCCTCTTCCACGTGGGTTTACAGAAAGTGATGGGATTTATATGTCATTTTGTGGAGGTGGAGGTGTATTTTTGTAGATTTCAGTTGGCTGGGGATGCTCCACTCCCTGGGCCAGGCTGGAGCTGGGATTATTTGGGATGTGGAAGTGAAGAACCTGCCCTCTCTAACCAATCTTTCCTCTCCCAGGTAATCCTGGCCTGGAGACACTGAAAGCTGATGGCAAAGCAACAGCCGTGGGTAGATCAGAGAAAAGGAGGCACTAAGGAATGTGCCACGGACAACAGCTAAATGAGAATGGGAACAGGAAGGTCCCTCGTCCCCAGAGCTGTGGATATTGAGATCACCAGCAGCTGTAGAGGGAGATGCTCCGTTCCCACCAGCATCAGGGACCCTCCAAGGATGATGTTCAAGGTGTGGTGATGCAGGACCACACACAGGGGTGCTGGCATGTTATCTGGACCTGCAGGGATGGGCTTGAGCCCCACATGGCAGCTAGAGCTACTTTTCTTTGAATGGATCATCTTTTAGGGCATCTCCGACCTCCATCCATGACCAACTTGGTGAGCTGGGAGGGAACAGCTGGAGTTCCAGTGGAGCTGGAGCAAGAAGAGCATGGAAATGGTCATAGCACCATCCCCAGCCTTGGAAAAAGGATGACATCCCACCTCCCTTCTCTCTCCTCTAAATCCCCTCTCCTTCTTTATCCATGCCATTCCCAATAAATGTACCTCTGTTCTGGTTTTTCATCTTTGAAGTGCTACAGAGACCTGACACAACATCAGTCCAAGGGAATCATGACTTCTGTAGTCCTGGGACTAATTTTTTTTGTTTTAAGTGAAGTTATTTTACAAATTTTCTGGATTAACTTTTTTAAGGAGCTGCTGCCTTCAGGTCATGTGTTTTGGGTTGTTTTTTTCCTTATATATGGTAATTTATACTTGTATTTTTATTTAAACTGAAAGGCTGCAAGAAAGATTTAAAGACTCTTAAAGAAAAGAAAACCAAACTACTTTTTACATCCTAGATCCTCTTCCAATAGAGAACACGGGAGATGCACATTTAGTGATCACTTTAATGGCCATGTGGTAACTGTAGGGGCTGAGAGGGAAGCAATGCTGCCAGACCTTGGAAGCAGGGATCTTTTCCACCCCAAAGGGTTGATGGGCATCCCAGGATGTACAAACATCCCCTCATCCTGGAGGGCTGCAGCAGGGTGCACAGCAGTGGCCTTAAAAACTCATCACTCAGGTGTTTTTCCAGCTGCTGCAGGGCATGGAGGAACAAGGATTATTAGTATTTTTTATTCCACTACAATGATGAGTATTTATTTTAAACTAAGAAAATGAGGAAAAAAGAAAAAAACCAAACTAACCAAACTGTACTTAGCCAAAAGATGTGTTTGCCATTGGGGGATTTTTGTATGTGCCTTTGTGGTTTTCCATTGGGATGGACTGACTGTGGATGGGATAGGGAAGGGGGAATGCTGCTGTTCTCCTCACTCCCTTGCCATGCTGTGGCTGTGTACAGTGATTGGGAAAGCAGGGTTTGTTAATAACATTGTCTTTTTTATACGTATATAAGGTTCCAGGGAACAAAGTTTCTTCCCTTTATTTAATTTTTTGGTAAGAACGTGAATTTTAAAAGGTGCTTCACCTTGTTAAAAGAGTTTGGTTCATTTCCAGACATGCTGTGCTTCTGTCTCTGCTTCCCAGTGCGGGCACAACAGGACCTTTCTGGGGATGGAGGGGTCCCCATATATCCCCTGATGCAATTGCCTGCTTCTCCCTGCATCAAGCCAGGAGTGATGTGTCCAGCCCCGCTGTCCCATCATCAGAGGGCTGGATTCAGTGTCCAGTGTGCCATCACAGCTCACCCAGGGGAGTGGGACGTCCTGAACCCCCTGTGTGACAGGCTGGGAAGAGGATGCTAGTGGATGTCTGAGCATCAGAAACTGGGCAGGAGAGTGTGGGGTGCTCAGGGATGCAGATGCACCTCGGGCTCATTCAGTAGGGACCCCCAAGACACCTTACCCCTTTGTGAGCATCCACCAGGCATGGAATCTGCCTGATCCCAAAAGCCAAGTACCCCAAACCATGTTTTTCAGTCCAAATTACTGGAGCCCAGCAGAGTAACACCACTGCCACAATCCACTCCCCCCAAACAGGGTGTTTTGGGGAACATCATAAGGGTTTCAGGATCATCCTGCCTCGAGGAGCAGGCACATACCATCCTTCCTCTGCCAAGGAATTAATGGGGAACAGAGGGAGGCTGAGAGGCCCTGCAGCTTCACCTGGGGCAGTGCAAATGAGTTTGTGTGTTAATTGGTAGCAGCTGGAATGGAGCCCCATTCCCCCTCCCTGGGAAGTGAGAGAAAAGCCAGGGTTTGGTTGGGGGTTTAGTGCTTTTGTCTCTCTGGGTGCTGTCGGTGTGCTTGTAGGTTGGTGAGTTTTGCTGTCCTTGGGCAAAGTGGGTGTTTGGGGCAGGGAATGAGGTAATGTCTGAGATGGGGGCTGGTTACAACCCTGCTCTGCACTGGGAGCCTTCTGGGACATGCTGTCGCTTGGCACAGGCTTTCCTGAGCTAGGAAGTTGTTGGAGAAAAAGAAGATATTTTAACAAGGTGCCCTGACTCTGGTGTGTGGGTTGCTTGGGATGGGATGTTCTGGGAATGGGCCAGTCACTGGGATGGGCTGTGGTGGGGAGCTGGAGGGACCTAACCTAAATCTCCTGCTATACCTCTCTGCAGCTGACCTTTCTGCAAGGCCTCTCCCAAGATGAGCCAAGGGACTGGACCACCAAGCCCTGTGGACATTGCTGCCCTGCAGCCAAAAACTGTGCTCTGTGGTGAGAGGGAAGGGGCTGTGGAACAGCCACGTGTCCTGCTGTCTGTGTGGCTGCCCCTGTCAGCAGGCTGTGGTGCAGAGCCTTCCTGGTGCTGGCCATGTGTGTGTCTGCCACTGCTCTCCCCTACAGCCTGGAGACTCTGGCTGCTGTGACCTGAGGTCTGCTGGGCTCATCAGCCTCCCAACAAGGGACAGGGGACAAGCTGGTGACAGCACATAGTGACATCCTCACCTCAGGCTTCTTCCTAGGGGTCCAAGGAGATGGGACCTGTGGGACATGCTGTGGGGCAGAATGTGGGGACACCAGCTGCGGCCCCATTAGACATCACCACAGTGGGAGCCTGGATACAGGGACAGGGAAGGGCTTGGGTTGGGCACTGCAGCAACTGTGACATTGTGCCCCACACAGTGGCTTGTCCTGGGGGTGCCTGCTACCTTGACCTGGCTCTTCCAGACTGGGGGTGACCCCAGCCTTGGGTCCTGGCATCATCTTGCTCTGGGAAACCTCCATAGAGCATGACCATGAGATGCCAGGAGTGACTTCTCATGGCCTCAGGCAGCCAGTGGGCACAGCAGAGCCCCAGAGACCACAGAGGGTGCCTGAAGGCATCCCTAGAAATCAGAATAAGTCAGCTCCTTGGGTCCCTGCCACCTCCCAGGTATGGCTGCAGTGTTCTTTCCTCCCCCTGGCTGCCTCTGGCCCCTCTGCAGGGGCTGTGGTGATGGAGGTGGTGCCCACCCAACTGATCCCACCCCAAGGGGCTGCTGGGGGGGCTCAGGTCTCATCTGATGTCCCAGCATGGACACTGATGAATGATCCTTCCTGGAGCTGCAGCACAGTGGAGCAGGTGGTGCCCTCGGTGGTGCCAATAGAAGGAACATCCAGCTCAGCCAAGCTGCAGCCTAGCACTGTGTGGGTGCCCTCTGCTGTGACACCTGAGGGGCTCTGGGGCACTGCTGGCACCTTCCTGCGTGGCAAGGCTGCTCTGGTGGTGGACAGTGCCTTGGCCAAAGTCCCAGGAAACGGGTCTGGGCTCCTAGTTGCTGTCTTGGCATCACTTCCCAGCACTGCAGTGGCCCCTGGTGTCAACAAGGAGCAAATGCTGGCTTCCTTCCTTCCCACTGCAGAGTCTGGAGGTCCTGCTGTCACCTCAGGGAAGCAGAGTGGCCTGCCTTCTCTGCTTACACAGCTGATGTCCACTGAAGCCCATCCTCCCCCAGCTTGGACAAGGGCTGCCAGTGCTGCAGGTCTCACTGTGACTGGGCTGAGCTCCACAGCCCCTGGTGCCATCTCACAGTCTGGACAGGTAGCAGAAGAATCCAGGCACAGCAAGCCCAGGATAGCATCAGTAGGAGCCACCCCAGCAGGACCCCCAGAGCCCGCCTATGCCAGCTCAGGCTCTGTGCCTTCCCCCAGCTCCACAAACCCTGCTATGGAGCATCACTCTTCACGCTGGGCACCACACTGGCACCACTAGCGTGCCATGTCCATCCTACCTGCCAACTTCTCCTAGAGCTGGACATGCAGTCAGCTTTCTGCTCAGCTCCCAGACCCTGACTCAGCCCACAGGAGTGACCCTTGATGTCCTGTCCATGTCCAGTGGCTTCACTGCCTCCCAGCACCCCTCCACAGAGCATCTCCATGCAGCCACCAGGGAGGCTTTCAGCCCAGCCAAAACGAGGATTATGGGCAGACCATCCCTGTGGGTTTGTTTCTTAGTTCTTAGTTTGTAATAGATTTAAGCATTATTCTCAGTTCTGCTTTGCCTTGTGGCAATTAATCAAAGCTTCTCTCCTGTCTGTTATCTCTAGTCATAAGTTCCTAACTTATTTTTTCCTCTCCCTCTGGAAGAGCAAAACAGGAGGGGAGAGGTCTTGAGCACTTTGGCTCAAACCACCACAGTTTTGGGGCTGATATAAAGTATTAATAAGGTACTAGCATTGAATAAAGGTAAGTTACTAGTAATAAGGGAACTAACACTGACAGTGTAAGGGAACTAACACTGAAAGGGTTAATAGAAATAAATGCAAGAACTTTTACTGAGACTACAGACTGCATAGTTGAGGCCATAAATGGCTACAAGAACAGATGAGATGCTACAAGAAACAAAAGATTCTCCCAGTGCCTGCCAAGGAAACTGGCCTAAGCAAGTTTCGGACCAGAGGTGAAGAGGACAAAGGGAGGAAGACATAGACCCTTCATCCCCACGACCACCAGGGAGCAACACGCAGCCGCGAGAAGGAGGAGCGAAGGGAGGAGACGTGGAAATGACTCCCAAGAACTGATTATAATAAATCTGCCTTTTCCGGGGAATAGCGTAAGTGTGCATGGGGGGGTTATGAACATGCAACACGCACAGTGCACAACCCCACTGCTCCAGGGGTTTGCGGGTGTGGTGTGTGCAGGTTTTTGTGCGTGTCGTTGGTGGACCCGGCTCCGAATGAGCGAATAAAGCCATACCCAGGGTGGCCGGGTGTCGCCGCAGAGCCGCTCGGGGACCGTCCCCACGGGCACACGGGGCGGGGAAGGGCGGAGCGGCCGAGGGAGGCGGACCCGGCAGCGGCACCGCGGACCGACGGCGACATGGTGG
>JAWWEE010000016.1:20770799-20789375 GCA_035221455.1 Xenops minutus | reverse complement strand
ATGGGGACGGGGATGGGGATGGGAACGGGGCTAGGGTGGGGATGCTGACGGGGATGGGGATGGGGACGGGGATGGGGATGGGAACGGGAGGTCTCCCAAAGACCCGCGGTGTGTTCTGACCTCCTCTCTTCCCCCCGCAGCGATTCCGCTTCTGCGGGGATTTGGACTGCCCCGACTGGGTCCTGGCCGAGATCAGCACCCTGGCCAAAATCGTTAAGTGCCCGCGCCCCCCTGCGCGCCCCCTGCGCGCCCCCGGCACGGTGCTCACCCTCCTTCTCCCCCGCAGTCCTCCGTGAAGCTGAAGCTGATCTGTGCCCAGGTGCTGCGGGACCTGCTGGGAGAGGCCATCGAGGTGAATGCGGGGCTGCAGGACAAGTGTTTCAGCACTACAGGGGCATGATCGGCGGTGCCTCTTCTCCCAGGCAGCCAGCGAGGGGACAAGGGGGCTTAAGATCTGCCAGGGGAACTTTAGGTTGGATATTAGAAATGCTTTACAGAGAGAATGATCAGGCATTGGGATGGCCTGCACAGAGAGGTGGTGGATTCACTGTCCCTGGAGGTTTGTAAACTGAGATTGGATGTGGCATTTAGTGCCATGATCTAGGAAACAGAAGAGTTGGATCAAGGCTTGGACTCACTGATCTCGGAGGTCTTTTCCAACCCAATCGATTATAGGATACTATAATTAATTAATTTCCTATTCTTCATGGAGCCTCAGCAATAAGAATGCTATCAGCCACCACTAGTAGTAATACTATTAATGTTAATTGTTGTTAGTATTAACATTTAGCTAAGAATTGTTAGTGTTAATGGTGGTGGTGAGTGTGTTACCTGGTGTTTGCAGTGATTTCCAGCCCAATCGATTATAGGATACTATAATTAATTAATCTCGTATTCTTCATGGAGCCCCAGCAATAAGAATGCTATCAGCCACCACTAGTAGTAATAATATTAATGCTAACTGTTGTTAGTATCAATATTAAGCTAAGAATTGTTAGTGTTAATGTTGGTGGTCAGTGTGTTACCTGGTGTTTGCCATGACGCTCTGCTCTCCTGCAGTATGAGAAGATCCTGAAGCTGACCTCAGATGCAAAGTTAGGTGAGCACTGCTGTCCTTACTGTCATCCTGCCCTGTGCTGGGAATGGGCAGTGTTTCTGCTGGAGTTAGCTTCCCAAGGTGGCAGAGCTCACCCTCCATCCTGTCTGCAGAGTCAGGGGACGTGAAGGCGACCATCGCTGTCCTCAGCTTCATCCTCTCCAGTGCAGCCAAGCACAATGTAGACAGCGAGTCCCTGTCAAGTGAGCTGCAGCAGCTGGGGCTGCCCAAAGGTAGGGGGAATCCTCAGAGGGGCACCACAGGCCAGACTTGATGGGATATGCCCAACACAGTTCCCAGTGCTGCCTTCTTCACAGCCAGTGCAGGGCAGGCTGCATGCTGTGCTGTTCTCCATCACCTCCCTTCTGCACCATCCATCCCCAGGGTCTTCCTCAGGGGCTTTGCTGGGGCTGGTATAAGCAGGGGGGTTCTTGTCTGTCCTCATGAGCAGAGCATGCCAGCGGCTTGTGTCGTTCCTATGAGGAGAAGCAGAGCTCCCTCCAGGACAGCCTCAGGGCCTGTAGCCTGCGATGTAAGTGGGGTGTTCAGTCTTCACAGGGTTTTTGGGGGTTGGTGGCAGTCACCCTGCTGGCGTGAGCCAGGGTTCTGATGCCACCCCACTGCCCGCCCCAGTGAGCGAGCTGGGCTCGGTGCGCTGGAGAGTGGATTACACCCTCAGCTCCAGCGAGCTGCAGGAGGTCAACGAGCCCCTGGTGCATCTGACTTTCAACGTGAGGGACAGGGTCTGTGGGAGAACGACGGCTGTCTCCATGACCCTCTCTGCTGACAAATTCCGGGTGCTGCTGGCAGGTGAGGCTGGAGGGTGGGTGGCAGCGGGGACCCCCACGCTCCTGGGGGGTGCTGGGAGGGATGCTGAGGGGGTGCTGCAGTACCAGCAGCTCTCCTCTGTCTCTCTCCGCTCCCTGCAGAGCTGAAGCAAGCCCAGACCCTGATGAATACCCTTTTCTGAGGAGCCACAAGGGGCCGTGGTGGGACGCTGAGTTGCCGGTCCGGATCTCTTGCTCTTGCCTGGGGAAGGGGGGCTTTTCCCTGCCCTCCTGGTTTCCGGGGGCGCCTGGGGCAGCTCCAATAAACCCTCTGTGACCGAGCCCATCCGTGCCTTGCTGTTTGTCCCCGTGGTTGGTTGACAACCCTTGGTGTGTTAGAACCACGCCGTGGTAGGACCGCCCTCGGCGCAGCGCGTCACGCCGCCAGTGGGAGAGGGCAGGCGGCAGCGGGGCGGCCAGTCTGGCCTCTCTGCTGTCCCCACAGCCATGCCCGAGTGCCCGGAGGTGCACCTGGCCGGGCTCTTCATCAACGAGGCCTGCGGCGGGCTGGTGTTCGCGGGCGGCGTGTGGCGCTCGGCCGTGGGCCGCGGCCCTGAGGTGCCGTTCCGCAGCGAGGCCTACCGCGTGTGGGCCCTGGCGCGGGGCAAGGAGCTGCGCCTGACCCTGAGGGCGCTGGGCCCCGCCAAGGCCCACACGCAGGGCCTCGTGTTCCGCTTCGGCATGTCGGGCTCGTTCCGGCTGTGCCCGGCCGCAGAGCTGCCCCGCCATGCCCACCTGCGCTTCCTCACGGCAGAGAGCCCCCCGCGTGCCCTCTGCTTCGTCGACCCGCGCCGCTTCGGGGCCTGGCGCCTGGGCGAGGCCTGGCAGCAGGAGCGTGGGCCCTGCGTGGTGTCCGAGTACCAGGCCTTCAGGTGAGCACCCCGGGCGAGGAGTGCCCCTGCTTGGGTCTGGCTGCTTTCCTCCTGATGTAAGCCATTTATGTGTTAGAATATGTGAATTATTAGCTTGGGTTTGACTGCTTTCCTCCTGATATAAGAAAGCCATTTATGTATTAGAATATCTGAATTATTAGCTTGGGTTTGGCTGCTTTCCTGCTGGTATAAGAAAGCCATTTATGTATTAAAATATCTGAATTATTAATTTACTTATATACTTATATTTACTTATATACTTATAAGTATATAATTATATACTTATAATTTACCTATATACTTATATTATTAATTTACTTATATACTTATATATATTATAATGAATTATAATTTAGCAGGATGTCTGCAAAGGTGCTTTTAGTCACGTAAGTTAGAGATTGCTTTTAGTCACGCAAACTAGAGGAAAAAGGATATCTATATATTACCAACTCTATTCGCTATAGAATCTTTGTAACCAATCAGAATGTAGTAAAAAGTGAATAACAGGATGCTTTGCCCATGGAATTGTCTAATCAGCAATATAGTGAGAGACCAAGTGAACAGAGCATGTGTCGAGGCATAAGGTCTAAAGTTTACAGTGATGAAGACTACTTTGTGAGACCCCCAAAGTGAGGAGGAAATGGAAAAAACCACCAGGGATAAAAACTGCGCATTCTCCAACAGAGAGACTTATGTAATCAAAAGTGTAAAGATGACAGGAAGAAAAGGGGCTGTTCCTTATAAGTTTCCTGTTTATTAAAGTGTATAAATATGTAAGTTTTGTTCTGAAAAATGAGCGAGTTTTAGCGAAGCTATTTGCCTTGTTCCCGGTACCGTAAATAACAAATACCTTCTACTCAAAGATTAAAACAAGTCTCTGAGTGGTTTTTATTAGCCAAGGTTTTTGGCATCACTGCACAGACATGCCCAGGGTGTCTGTGTCCTAACACCCCGTGCTGTGGTGCAGGGAGAATGTGCTGAAGAACCTGGATGACAGGGCTTTTGACGTGCCTATCTGTGAAGCCCTCTTGAACCAGAAGTATTTCAATGGAATTGGGAATTACCTGCGTGCTGAGATCCTGTACAGGTAAAGTACAGGTCCTGTACAGGTACCTACCATGGAAGTTTGGTCTCCAGGAGTTTGCTGGAGCTTGTCGGCTCTTTGGCTAAACTGGCTGTGCCTCATCCCCTGGTAGGTACAGACAGTGCCAGAACCAAGAGCTCAGCCTTGTGTGTGCCTTTTTCAGGTTGAAGATCCCACCCTTTGAAAAGGCTCGGACTGTGCTGGAGGCCCTGAAGGAGCAGAAGAGAAGGAAGAAAGTGAGGAATATCGGGTGCTTTCAGAGGCTCAGACAGTGGCAGGTTTCCAGACAGATGTACTGGGGGTTTGGTTGCCTGAGGTCCTGCAGGATGAGCTGTGCCTGGTTTCTGCCTTCAGGAAGTCTATGAATATTTTTGGGGTGGGTGAAGAGGAAAAGGTGAGGAAAACAAAACACCTTGCAAGCTTAAAATCTCCAGGGAAGGCTACAGTAAAGCCCAAGGCTGCTCTTGTGGCCTTTGGAGAGAAAAAGTGGTTATTTTAAACTATACAACCTGAAGGGTGTTTTTAAAACTGCTGGTTTAATGTGTGTTAGCCCTCTTTCATGTCTTTGTAGCTAAGTTGGAAGCCTACAGCGGGGCGAGCTCAGGGCTGGCATGTGTGGGGAGTGTGGCAACTCATCCTCAGGAGGGCAAGACAGAAATTTTGGCTGGTGTTGGGGAGGAGAGACTCTGAGGAGGCAGAGGTGATTTCCCTCCCCTTCTCCACCCTTGCAGGATCCTTCCCTGGTACTGAGCAAGAAGGTGAGGCTGATGCAGAAGAACCCGGATCTCCTGGAGCTGTGCCACACTGTGCCCATGGAGGTCATCACAGCAGGTGAGGCAACAGGACAGGGAGCTGGGGAACAGGGACAGCTGGGGGTGGCAGGGAGGCTGGGCTTTTGCACTCCCAGCATCAGGAGGTTTGGGAGGGTATCCTGACATCATGATCGTGGCTTCTGCTCTAATTCCATCCTTTCCCTCTCTCCCTTCACAGAGAAGCAGACTTTTGACCCCGAGCACTCGGATAACTATGCCAACTTCAAGAACTGGTTGCAGTGTTACTTGGTGCCCGGCATGAGCTCCCTGCGTGACCGCAAAGGCAGGACCATATGGTTCCAGGTAAGAGCCTGGGGTCCCTGCCTGAGGCTGGGATCCCCCAGACCACTCCTCCATCCCATTTTCTGCTTGCTGATACTCCCAAGCATTACACTGAGGGGCTGGAGATCTCCCTTTGCACCAAGCTGCTGGGCATGGAGGTGACAAGGACCCTCTGTGTGGTGGCCAGCTGGCCAAAGGGTGGTGAGCAGTCTGGAGCAAGTGGAGGGAATAAGAGGCTTGGATGGTCTGGTAGCCCTGTTCCTCCCTCCTGTGCCCTGTGTCTGTGGCCTTGCAGGAACAGGACTGACAGGAGGGTCCCCAAGGCATAGAATAGGCAGAGCAAACCTGACTCCTGGCATCCCAGAGAAATGTGGCTCTTTCCCTATCACTGCAATAGCTGCAGGATAGAGAAGGGTCAGGGATTCTGCTGTTGCTGCCTGCAGAATGACTGCACCCCAGTCAATGCTCTGTCCCTTCCTTCCAGGGAGAGCCGGGCCCCATGGCTCCCACAGGTGAGTGTCCTCTCTCCCTCACCAGGGGACCCACTCTTGCTCTGAGACTGGGCAAGCCTGTCCTTACTGTATAGCACAAAGGCACAGCAAGGAGCCAAGCCCCTCTCCCTGTGGTGCTGACAGGCTTGTGACAGCTGTTGGCACCAGGGTACAGAGCCTCTTTTCCCCTGGGCTTCCTACCACCTTCCCAACCTGCCTGGACACAGCTGTTGCACTGCCAGGATGGTTTTTCATCCTACAGTTTCTCAGTGCTCAACTCACATCACCCTGGGCAGCATCCCTGCAAGTTCACTGTGCCATGGCCTGCCCCTCAGGGTGCAGGTTGTGCTCATCCCTTCCTCACACCACCTAACCTGGGCACATCCTCTCACACAGGGCAGATGCCTCGGAAGACACCTGGCAAAAAGCGTGCTCAGCTAAAGGCAGACCCCAAGACACTGACCCCTAAGGTAAGCAGCTTTGTGGTTGTCTGGCTGTCCCGTTCCCCTTATCTTGCTCACGCTGCTCATGAATTCATGGTGGTGATCCTGTACAGAGTTTCTCATCCTCTGGTGCTCCAAGCACACTTCTGCTGCTAAGCTCCAGCTCTGATGTCCACCCAGGTCACTTCACGTGCCTCGAAAAGGCGCCCCAGGGCTGCAGCAGCCCCCTCGAAGTCAGATGAGAAGGAGGAAGGGGAGGAGGAGATGACTGGTGGGCAGAGGAAGGGACGTGCTCGCCGGAGAAGGGCGACTGCTGCTCCAGCTTTGCCTGAGCCAGAGATGCTTCTCAACACCAAAAGGAGCTGCAGGACATCTGCACGCCGGGGCAGAGGTGAGGCTAGCAGCTCCTGCAGCTTTCAGAGGCATGGGTGGGGGCTGTGGGAGTGCTCACTTGTATCAAAGGGACTGAGGGGTGCCAAATGGCAGGAGGGGACCCAGGGGAGCAGAGCCAGACACTCCTTTGCCCCTCTGATTCATTTCCCTCTCCCTTTTCCAGGCGCAGTCCCTGCCGTGTGAGTGCTGCCTGCTGTCCCCCTCCTGAGGGGCATTTGATGGCCCAGGAGGAGCTCAGGGAGGGCCTGACCAGGGACCTGGATTAGTGATGGGGCAAGTGGAGCTACTCTGTATCTGTGCTCACAGCTGCTTGCTGCTGTTGCATCCTGCTAGTGTATGAGGGAGAGCTGGGCTTGGTGATGGGGCATTTTCCTGCTGTCCAGAGACATTTGAAGGGGGAAAAAAGGGCCAGGACCTTACATTGTGCTGGACTCTGACTCTTCCCTCTGCCTAAAATTGGGTTCTCCCCTTTTCAGGCTGTTTTTAGCCAACTAATAAAGTATTTTGTGTAGAAATCACCGTGCACATGTTTCTGTGCTAAGGTTCTATGGTTCTGTGCCCACCCTCTTCCCCACAGGGGCTGTAGCAGGCTTTCCATCCACCTCACCTCCCCCAAAATAAAGGTAAGCTCTGCCTCCCCAGTCCCAGGAGTAGTGAGATCCTGCTGAGGACATTAAGGGAGCAGCAGCTGCAGCAAGCTCCTGGGAAAAGGCAGGTCAGTGCAGTTACCTGGAAATAAGCAAACAGGCTGGAGCTTGATATAATCCTCTTTATTTGTGTTCCTCTGCAAGGGCAGTGCAGAGGGCAGGTAGAGGAAGAGGGGAAGGAGGGGAGAGTGTTTTTACACTTGCTGCTGGACAAGATGAAGGCTGAAGACAGGAGCCACTGTGGAAGCTGCTGCCCCCCGAGCCCCTGGGGCTGGTGCAGAGCCCATGCAGGGCCACCACTCTGTCCACACCCTCATCCACACTTCAGCAAGCTCAGAACTTACTCAAGCCCACCTACCCTGGTTAGGCAGTGGGCAATTGTCCTCTTTCCCTGAGGAATGTGGTTGTTCTCAAGTGCTGCTCTCCAATGGCTGGGTGCAGGACACAGGGAGATTGCCCTGTCCTGCCCTGGAACTGCTGTCTTGTACAGCTCTTGGGATTGGGGAAAAGGCTCAGACTGTGACTTGAGCTCACAGTGTTGGTCCAAGTTGCTGCAGCATCGGTAAGACCAGTGGATGGTGTCATTGGCTCAAGACCAAGAGGACAGAGAGCACACGGAAGGGTGTGAAGGAGAGCTTCAGGCCCTGCTGCTCCAGCTGCAGGCAGCCCTGTGCAATTGGCCGCTCCAGAAGGTCGCAGCTGGGGAGGAAAGCACATGAGGCTGAAGGGACTGATCTTCATCCCCAGACACACCCAGCCCTCTGGCACGGACTTACAGCATTGCTTCTTTAACAGGGAGGGAGGTCTGTAGCCAGGCAGTAACAGTGCTGCCATACGCCTCATAGAGCCGAACCACCACAGCTTCAGGTCTGTCCTCAGCCTTTGGGGGACAGTGCAGGTGGGAGTTCAGACAAATGAGACAGTCACAGCCTCTCTAACCCAAGCTATTCCACTCAGTTGAGCCTAACCACCCCTCAGTGTGGGGGAAAGAGCAAGCAATGCTCAACAACAGCACCTTAATCCTTTCTGCCCTCCCCACCTCTGCCCTGGCACCTGCCTGCTTGACCGTCTCCAGCACAACAGCAGGTGAGCTAACAGAAAAGGCACTCCAGGCTGGACACTGACACTGGGCAGAGCTGGCTGGGATCGCATGGAGGGGGAAATTCAAGTTGTAGGCATGCTGAATCACACCAGCTTCCTGGAAGGAACCTGCACCACAAGAATCTCTAGCCAGTCTTGGCATGTGCACAGCCAGAGACATGCTCACCCCAAGGCTCACTGGAGCATAGCCCCTGGCATGTCCCTGTAGGGCCTGTCACTCACCCTGGTGAGGCATCACAGCGTAGGTGAACTGGTGATGCCCCATGTCTGCTGTGGAATCAGGGGACTTGGGTGCTCTCAGCCTAAGGCAACAAGAAGTGAGTGAGACCAGTGTCTTGGCAGCACCCACTGTCACACAGAGTAGAGCCAGAGAAGCACTGTGACAAGAGAACTGCTCCCCTCGCTACCTTGAGGCTGGGTCCAGGGGTGGAAGCAAACATACAAGAACAAACAGGCTCTGGACAGTCCCAGAAGCTAAAAAATTTGGGTGTTTTTCTGTGAAAATTGTGGCTGACAGAGTAAAACTGAAATATGCAGTTTCTTTTAGCTTTGTATGCACCTGTAACATTAACATTGCTGTTCCTTCCCTCTCTGTAAGCCTTCTCTCCTATGGTATGTTTTGGCCAGCAACAGAAAAATTTGATCTCTCCTGAATTATCTATAAGCATAGCTTACAGGAATTAGTTATAACTGACTAAGATAATGTAAGTCAGCCAAATTCTCAGACAAGAGCCACCCATCAGACTATTAACTAAGGTCATTTAGGACCAGGTGTTGCCTTGACTTCCAAGAGACACTTCACAAGGCAAAGTACCTGCAGCAGCTCCCCCTTCATCCATCCCTAACTTACAGAGAGAGGCTGAGGACGTTCCTGTGGGCTGATGCCCCGTATTTGCAGTCATTCAGCAGAGCCACTCCGAAGCCATGCTCAGAGAGATCAAGCCACTTGTGAGCCCACACCTGCAGCAGGTACAAAGGAATGGGTTTCACCACACAGAGCTACTACTGTTGGGAGCAGGAGCAGCTCAGTCCTGGGACCAGACAGCCTTCCCTCTCACCTCGAACCGAGCCCAGTCCCAGGATGTGTTCCAGTGTGTTGGCCGTTGCAAGTGTCCAAACTGGATCTCGTAGGTGGCATTTGTGCTCCGGACCTGCACAGGGAACTCCACCTTCAGAAACTTGTGAGCCTCCTTCCACTCAACCTAAATGTGGAAGCAGAAGGACATCACCACAGGATCTGACAGGCAGAAGCTGCACTTTTCCTTCCCTGGTGTGTAGCAGTTGGCTCATGCCCAGCCAACATAAACTACAATAAAACACAGAGTCTCAACACCAAGATGAACTGCTGGGTCCCCCTTCCACCCTTATCCCTCAGGACTCCTCAGCCCTCAGGCTGCCTTCCCCTAGGGCAGAGGAGGACAGGCACCAGGGGGCTCCAGGGAAGAAACCAAGAGGGAGAATGTAATTCCTGCTGCACAGGATGTTGGTATCATGCAGCAGCCACGGGCAAAACCTGGGTCTGGAAGCGGAGATACGGGCTCGTGGCATCCAGGATGATCTCCTGGGTTAAGGTGCTGCTTTTCCCGACCTGCAGGGAGAACCTCACACTTCCCCGCAGGCCCCCAGCCAGGGTGATTTCCAGAGGCTTCAGCAGTGTGGTCACTGGCTTTCTAGAGAAAGGAACAAAGACATTCTCAGCCTGGTAGATACAGGTTCCCAAATCCCAATCCAGCCTCCCACACCGCAGGTTCTCACTTCTCCAGAGTGAATGCTCTCTTACAGCTAGGACTGATAGGCAGCCAAGAATCTTGGCAAAGCCAAAATCCAAGTGCTGCCTGCACTGCTCATCTACCTGGTTTCCAAGTGATAATCCATCACGTCCCAGGCATCCCAGTAGAGGGGAACATCATCAAAGAGTGCAAACTGGTTGGCATAGCAGCCATCTGGGACTGACTCTCTAAAAAAGTGGAACAGAGAAACAGCAGCATCACAAGGACCAGCAGTGGACAAGAGTGTGCAGTGAGAAGCTGTCCTGGGGGAGGCTTGAGGAGCCTGGGGCCAGTGACTGGTGACACAGACCTCTCAGAGTCCAGCAGCCGAAGTGAGGTCAGGTGCCCCATCATGTCCAGGCAAACAGCAATCACCCCATTTTCCATGGTAATGGAGCCATCCTCCTTGGGAAAAGGCCAGAAACTGGTATTACAGACCCACAACTGTGGAAGCTGAGTGCTTCAGTTCCAAATTTAGTATGTGGATTTGCTGGATGCTGGATTCCTTAGATTCCTTCCCAATCAACCTTTGACGCAGGGAACATAAAGCTGAGGAAAACTACCTTGTGCTTACCTGCTTCATCACTGACACAGGCTGAGAGGGCAGCAATGGCTCCCTTACTAGAGCATAGCCCACGCTGGGGACTGTCACCAGTGCTGGAAAGCAAAGAGGTTCTGCTCCAACATCTGCCCCAGACTGAGACCTAAGTCACACTGTGCTACCCTAGTGCTCTTACATCAGACCTACTACCTCCTCTCACACCCTCCTCTTCTTCATCCATGCTTCAGGGGACTTTATTCCATCTCAAGTTGTCCAAGGAACAGTTTGAACAATCAGTAAAAACCCTCCCCAGGGCAAGGAGAGGCAGAGCATTTACTTGTTAGGTGTCTCTGCCCCTGTAAGAAATTCTGATACAAGAGTTACCCCAGGTCAGACATACCCAAAGTCTCTGTTCCATCTGGCTTGGGCCTGGAGATCACCTCAGTGCGTTCCCAGGGCAAAGTGTTCAACACAAGAGTGCTTTCAGTGCCCCCTGCCTTGGGCTGCAGCAGATCTCTGCACAGGGACTGCACAGCTTCCTCCTGCAGCAGAGCAGCAGTCCTGCGGATCTCTGGACAACAAAAGGACCTAAGTTGGATCTGACAGAGCTTCTGCCACTCCTCTGCAACATACACACACTTTGTCTCCTTCCAAGCTACAATTACTAATTATCATTAATTATTATTATCTATTAGTCAGTAATTCAAATGTCTAATTATTCTTAACTTTGTTATTACAAGATTACAATGAGCTATGCCAGCTCAGCTGGAAAATTCTGGTTAACAAAGCTCCTGCAAGCACCTGTGAGCAGGCAGGAGTAAATCTTTGTGGGGTCTATGCCGGCATGCCAGCAGCAAGCAGAGAAGTCAATCTATTGGGATGATTTTCAATCCCTTGGCTCCCCTGCTAATTAAACACTATTTCAGACATGTCTGCACAGGCTTGCCCTGGTAGTCCAGGACTGAAACCACTGCAGCCCCTCCAAGGCAGGACCCAGTGTGCTCTGGTAGGTAAGTGCCCTCCTAGCCAAACTTCTGCTCACCTGTGTAGTATTGCAGGGCATCCTCAACCACAAGCTGGATACAGCTGCCTGGCAGAACATCATGAAATTGGTTGAGCAGCAATAACCTAAAAAAGAGAGTAGAACTTAGTTGAGGAAGTGAGAGCACTGGATTTGTTCTGGCTTAGAACAAATCAGAAAGTTCCTCTCCCAAGCAAGAGCTCTGTTCGCAAGACAGGCAAACTTAGTAACTGTTCCTTATTCCCCCATTACCCAACATTTGAGAGAAAAGGATTCTTTCCATGGCATCCTTTAAATCCCTTTAAGTCAGGGCTTGTCAGCTCTCATCTTAGTAATCCCTCACCTCCAGAGCTGCTGCAGTTGGCTGGCAGGGTACTGGAACACACTGTCCTGTGCCACAGCCAAGGTGCAGAGCACTTCAACATCATGGAGTATCCGCTCACACTCTCTATTCCCCTTCTTTATCTGGTGTTAATAAGGACAGAAGGAAGATGCTCAGGAAACTGGTAGCTGCGAGTGGATCTCTCACACCAGCAGCAGAAAACCAGCTCCAGTGCAGGAAGGTTGGTTACTTGTAGGTGTCATGAATTTGCATGGCGTGGGCATGGGGATCCTCACCTGGGCCTGGGTGGTGTAGGTGCCATTGTGCAGCTCAAGGAAGAGCTCTCCTACCCAAGTGCACAGCTGTGATGACTCCTTCTCCAGGACAGAAAACAGTTGGTCAGGAGTTGAGATCTGCACCCTGTGGGAGAGACACACAGTGATGAGATGGGGAAAAGCCTGTGACATGGCTAATGGTGCATGCCAGCTGGAAAGTTGACAGTCCTGGAACCAAGTCCTCAGAAAATTTAATACAACTATATACAGTCCCCTCACCCTTCTTCTATCCTCTTCTGCTCTCCTGGGACCTCTGACCCTCTCCTATGGACACTTCCCAGGTAGGGGCTCACTGCTGCACAGCTACTGTGCTGGCCACTCAACCCATGACTCTACTGAGGGCTCATCAGCAATACATGGCTGCCTTTTGTACCTGTTCGTACAGCTCTTGATGATAGAGAGGCTTCATCCCCCTGAAAATCCTTCCCGGTCTCTCTGCCCTGCACCCTTTCTTTTGGTACTGCTGAAGGCCAGGCATAGCTCAAAGCAAGTGCTCTTGCTGGGAGAAAGGAGCTTTCCTCTCACCTTGGCAGCCCATCTGTGTCACTCATTCTTTTCATCCTATCCAGCATCTTCTGTGTGGGGCCCCCTCCACCATCTCCAAAGCCAAAGAGGAATGCACTGTGGTTTACACGGCCTTTGTCCTTGTTGTTCTTCACTGTTTTCAGCACCTGGAGGGATTTTTGGGCAGCTGCAATTCCCTGGTGCCCAGCCCCAGCTTCCACAAGAAAGTGGGAGACAAAGCCCAGTTCTGCTCTTCTTCCCCAAAACTGCCAAAACCAGGCACAGGCACATCTTTGAGGCAAGCCACCAACTGCCAAGCACCCAAACAGCCTTTGTCCAACAATGCTGCCAGCTATCCTGCTCCTTTCCCAGGCAGTGCCCTCTCCCAAGAGGTTCCAAGGGGCTGGCAACTGCACTTCATGTGCAGGTCTGGACACTTACCTCCTCCACAAGGCCATGCATCCCATAGGAGTCACCAGGGGGGAAATGGGTCAGGACTTGGGAACCATCAATGCCTTCCCAGAAGAAGGTGTGATGCTAGAGAGGAGTGAAAGGAAGATGTGATGCACAGGAGACAGGCATTCCAGAGCTCACTGAGGATTCAAACTGGGGCTTCAGTTTCCCTCCATGAAACTGCAAGTTGCCCTGATGGATCAGTGCAAGGAGACAGTTGCACGAGGATAAGGAATGCCACAAGAGCAGATGACAGCTGGATTTGCTGTCTCTTGGACCTGCACACAAGTCACAGCTTCTTGTCTGGAAGCAGAAGGAATATTTAAGCCAGGGGCCCAGCTGGAATCTCTAACTGTGTCCTTCCTCTCCCCTAAAGTCTGACAGGACATTGCTCCCACCAAAACCTGGCAGCTTCTGGAAGCGGAGCTGGTGTTAGCTGAGCTGAAGGACTGTGGAACCAAAAGGTCCAGCCCTGCAGAAGACTCCAGCATCCACACATCCATCCCCTGGAAAGAAGGGAAGCACAGCTTACTGGGAAGGCATTCACAAGGTTCCAGCTGAGCTTCTGTGTGAGGAACCGCTGAATCCCACAGCCACGCATCAGCTGGGGCAGCTGGGCTGAGTATCCAAATGTGTCTGGCAGCCAAAACTGGGAGCAGAAGTGACAGGAGTAGAGGGAGAGAGAAACATGAGTCAGGAAAACCTCATTACACAGCAAGAAGTGGAAGGAGATGGTGTGCAAGGAAGGTGTGCTGGAGAAGATCAAGTACCTCTGAGCAGATCCGTCCAAACTGTTCCTGGAAGAACTTCTGTCCCTGTAGGAACTGCCGCACCATGGACTCCCCACTGGGCAGGTTCCCGTCCTGGGGGGAAGGCACAGGGAGTCTGTGAGGAAAGCCAGGCACTGGGGAAGGGAAGGTCTTATAAGACCCCCATTCCCATCCACCTGACTTGGAGATCACGGGGAGAACCTGAACAGAGCTTGGAAGAGGGGAAAAAGGAGTGTTATAGTTCCAAAATCTTTCATGGATTTTTTTTTCCTTTGTCTCTTACCAACACAGTGGTTTGGGAGTTGGATGCCAGGATGAGATAGCTTGTTGAAGCCCAGCCTGCCACTACCTGCTCCCAGAGCCCATTAACTGTCTAAAGCCTAAACAAGGATGGCTAATAGCTTTGCATTGCAATGTGATGGCTGGGGAGAAGACTGGGGGGAGGTCGGTCAGGGGAGAGAACAGTTTCCTGGGGCTTGCTGCATTTTTTTCATCTATCTGCTTGGGTGCCAGCCACTACTTGCTGGGCTGGTGAAAGCGCTGGGAGGGAGTTCCTGGCTGGCCCCAACTCCACCCACCTCCTGACTCTGCATGCCCTGTGCTGTTCTTCTGAGAGAACACTCACCACTGGCTAGATTCATTACAGGGGCCAACGCCATCTGCAGAGGAAGTGCTAACCCTCCCCCAGTGCTTTCGAACAAAGGATGGTTAGAGGGTCCTTACACTGCCCACAGGAAAAGTTTCAGCCTGTCCCTGTGGTCACCATTCCCATGTGAGCTTCAGAACCAGCACCTCTCCCCTACCCCATGTCTTTGCCTCGCCTGAGCCTGTGAGTTACCGCAGCCGCTGCCTCCCGAGGTGCGGCATCGCCTCCCGCTGTCTGTAAATATAACTGCACTTAAGGGGCGGAGAGGATTTGATTTGTTTGAAAGTTTTGGTTACACTGTTGCTGTTTGTTGGGTTCTGGTTTTGGTTATACATATATATATTTGTAGTAAAGAACTGTTACACTTTTCTCTACATTTTCTGATTAAAATCTCTTAATTTCAAAGGTTGTTGTGGTTTTTGATGAGAGGCCCCCTTTCTAGTCTAGAAGGATGCCTTACTTTTCTTGATAGACATCCTGGTTTCTTTTAAACTGAGACAAGGAGGAACACAGCTCAGTGAGGGCAAAGATCACTTCTCAGGAAATTATATGGGAGGATTGTATTTTTGCTAGGCTAGAAAATTCAGACAGCTGCTGTTCCTAGGCTTGGAGACCAACACCAACCAGACAGGCAAAGGCTCTGCTCTCCCCTCCAGTGCCAGGCCCAGTCCCAAAAGGATGGCACAGAGAGGGTTCAGCAAGCCAGCCTCACCGTGCTACTCACCATTTCCACCCAGGTGCCTCCAACAGGAATGAACTGCCCCTTGGCCACGAAGTCCTGAATCTGTGTGTAGAGCCCAGGATACCAGGTTCGCACCCACTCAAACTGCTGCGCCTGTCAGAGCACAAAGGTCAGCCTCAGCTCCCTACCACTGCACCACACCCATCTTCCTCCTCTCTGCAACACCTCTGGTCATCCCCCCCTCTTTTTGCTGGAAAAGCAACATGCTACGAGCAGAAGAGAGGTCTTCAGAGAGAGATCACTCACCTGGGAGCAGGCAAAGGTGAGCTCTGGATTGTGCTCCATCAGACGGACCACGGTGACCCAGCTCCGAGCACACTTACGGATGGTCTCCTCATATGGCCAGAGCCAGGCTGCAGGAACAGGCCCCACCATAGTTATTACTCAGCACAAGCTCCTCCTGGAGCTGGAACCCCTCTGAAACCCCTCCTGAGATGGTAAATTGAACAGTCTATAACTCATCCCTCATCCCCAGCCCCATCAGTAGTCCAAAGGGCACAACTAGCCAGACCCTCACTTCCCCATCTCAGTGAAAAACCAGCTGTGTGCCTCAACACATGGTACCTGGTGCCTGGAACCCAAGGGCAGCCCACTCTCCCCTTGGGCAACATGCCCTGGCTTTCAGGTGAGCCAAAGAGGGAGTGTGTGCTGCTCTCACCAGAGTCAATGTGGCAGTGCCCCATGGCATGGATGGTGTGCTGGCTCTCGCCATTCCTCTGGCTGAAGAAGGCTGCAGCCAGGTCACGAGCAGCAGGGAAGGTGGATGGGTCCATAACGTCACACACATTGACCATCTGGTTGGCAGTGTACAGTGCCTGGAAACTCCTCTGGTTTTCCTCCCCGAGGTGCTGAGGTTGGGAGGCAGAACAGTTTGATTCCAGCCACTGTATAAGCTCAGATGTCACCTGCCTAAGGAAGAACCTGCTACTTTCTTCCAACATCTGTCTCAGCCAGTGGTACCAGGTAAACATCATGTCCCTGCTTCACAAGCACAACCTTACACCTTTTCTCACATGCCTTCTAAATCCAGGTTACACATATGCCCATCCCAAGGGACTCTGGTTAACAGATTCTGCTTTGGAGCAGAAAGTGGATGAAAAAACATCTGTGGCTTCTCTCTATTTGGTTTTCTTCTACTCTAGAATATCCTGAGTTGGAAGGGACCCACTAGGACAGAGTCAATTGTGCTAAAGTAGAAGCAGCAAACATTTTATCCTCCAGGGTCCTGGGTCCTGGAATGATAGTAGGAGGTTCGATGAAGCTGTGAAAAGAGTGAGCAAAGGCAACAGGAGGAGTTCCCATACCTGGGCCATGTCCAGTAGTATTTCCAGATCTACCAGCAGTTCATACACATCTCTGTTGAAGATGACCAGCTCAACCTTGTTCAGGGTTACCCTCCTGTCTGGATCAGGAGGGGCAATCATGCTGCCCTTGCCAGCTCCAAAGAGCCCATTGCAGGCCAGCTCCACGTACAGCGTCAGGCTGTGGGGCCAAAAGGAAACCATCAGGGAGCAGGTCAGGAACACCACGACACAGACAAGGATGTCTCACCCCAGACTCTTGTCTTCCAGCAATGCCAAGCTCACCCAGCAGCATGGGGCTCCAGGTAGACTGATCACCCACCTGTGGGGCTCTGACTCTTTCAGGCTCCTTGTCAGGATGTAGCTGGTCTTCTCACCTTCCTTAGTCAAACCCTGCACAGGAAGATGGTACATTTAATCAAAGTCCAGCTGGATGGAGGGATCTGGGCCCACATGGTGTGGGATAATGACTCCCACAAGAACAACCAGCACAGACCCTGCTGCTGCCCCAGGAGCAACATAAACCCTGCAGGCACCACCACACAGCACAGCAGGGATGTAAGAAGTCACCATTCTGTACATAGCAGGGTAGCTGGCACACTGCTGATTCACACCTCCTTACCTGAACAGGCTGGGCATCTCGCCACACCATGCACTCCCCATCGCTCTCCCAGATGAAGTGCACTTCCCGCCCTTCCCATTCTGGGGGAATGCTCAGCTCCACCTTAAACCAGCATGTTGCCCACCTGGAAGAGAACAAGCAGCAACCTCAGCCCACCGTGTGACCTTTTCCCAAGGGAAAAGCATACTTCCTCAGAGCCTCTATGGAGAAAGCTGTGTGGGGACAGCCCATGAGCTTGATGGGATTCAAATGCAACAATGCCACCTGTCTGTACAGACCTAATTTACTCTGTGCCCCTCTGGGACCCCAGAGAAACAGTCACTGACATCTTATCTGACCACTTCTGGGATAAAAATCCTCTCCCAAACTTGACAAAGCAGACCTCCCACACCTAAACATCAGAGACACAACCATGATCACAACGAGCTCTCAGCAGAAGGGATCAATGAAGTGGGCTCTTCACTCTCCTGGGAAACAGAAACAACTTGATGTTTCCTCATGAAATCTTCCTAATGGCTTCTGGGCAGATACCTTCAAGAACTCAGGGGAAGAAGATCATCATCTCCTTTCTTCTCCACTGAGAGGTCATGAGGACTCACACACTCATGGAGACATGAGCTCCAACCACACCACGGTCACACCACCACTGAAATCTGGTACTCACGTGGGCCCGAACGCCTCTCCCACTTCAGCCGGCCTGAATTCCTCCACAACAGCCTCATCATATGGGATGCGCCACGGAGTCTGGAAGCAGGACAGTGATGCAGGCGGACAGTGATCCCCAAAAAGTCTGTGGTCAAAGCAGGCCAGGACACATTAATACGGCAGTCAATCCCGCAAAGACCAGACCGGGGGTGGGGCAGGGAGCACCCTGTCTTCCCAGCTGCCACCCAACACCCTCAATAGCATTAACAGACCAGAGAGTAACAAACCACCGTATTATAGCATTACCAGACCAAAGAGTACCAAACCACCGTGTCAGAGAGGCTGGAGGGCCCCGGAGGGCTTGTGGGCTGTGCCGTGGCGCCCCGAGGCAGCTCTTCAGGCCGGTCGGGCTGTGTGTTTGTTCATGTATGATTTCTTTCCGAATACGTGCTCACCGAGCCCTCCAAACCCCCTCAGCCACGGCCTGCAGCGCCCGAGCGCGGCGCGCTGCCGCTCCGCCGCCCACACCGAGGGAACACACCCCAGCTGGCCGTGCCCCGAGGGGCGGCGGGGAAGCCGCCTCGCTGCCCACCTGCCCCGCAGGTTGCAGTCGGTGAAATAGGTGTCGGAGAGGAACTTCTCGACGCGCTCCAGCGCCGTCCGCCGGTGCTTCAGGGCGGCCATGGCGGCCGAGGCGCCCCCCGCGCATGCGCGGTGAGGGGCGGGGCCGGGCGGTGAGGGGCGGGGCCGCGCGGTGGGGGCGGGGCCGCGCGGTGAGGGGCGGGGCCGGGCGGTGAGGGGCGGGGCCGCGCGCGGCCGGAGGGGCCCTGAGGGGCCGGGTGGGCGGCCTGAGGGCC
>JAWWEE010000016.1:20738564-20770699 GCA_035221455.1 Xenops minutus | reverse complement strand
GCGGGGCCGGGCGGTGAGGGGCGGGGCCGCGCGCGGCCTGAGGGGCCCTGAGGGGCCGTGTGGGCGGCCTGAGGGCCGTGTGGGGGCAGTGGGTCAAAATCGGCCTAAAAACGCCTTTGTGTGCCATCAGGGGGAGGGAAGGAGCTGTACATCAGCCTAAGCAGTACTACAACTAACTTCTGCTCCTCCATGTCCTTGCTTTGCTTCAAAATCGCCCCCAAAAATGACACTGTGTGCCATCAGGGGGAGGGAAGGATCTCTACCTCAGCCCAAGAAACACTGCAACTAAGCTCTGCTGCTCCATGCTCTTTCTTTGGCTCAAAATCGCCCCCAAAAATGACACTGCACATCAGGAGGGAAGGAAGGATCTGTACCTCAGCCTAAGCAACACTGCAACTAAGCTCTGGTCCTCCATGCCCTTGCTTTGGCTCAGAATTGCCCCAAAAATGCCACGGTGTACCATCAGGAGGGAAAGAATCTGCAACACTGCAACTAAGCTCTGCTTCTCCATGCCCTTGCTTTCCTTCAAAATCACCCCAAAAATGCCTCTGGGTACCATCAGGAGGGAAAGAAGGATCTCTACCTCAGCCTAAGCAACACTGCAACTAAGCTCTCCTCCTCCATCCCCTTGCTTTGCCTCAGAATCACCCCAAAAATGCCACTGAACATCATCAGGAGGGAAGGAAGAATCTGTACACGATGCTCAGCCCCTGATGCTTTAATGGAAATACTGCGCTACGTTCAAGTTTACAACATTGGTATAGAAATCACATGGGTCGTGGGCCAAGGATCATGTTACAGAATACAAAAAGCAAGATCAAATAGAAAGGGAAGGAAAAGAAAAAAGGCAAACCTCTGTAATTGTACGGGCTGGGAGGCAGAGATCTCCCCACAGTGTGTCCTGGGGACCTGCACCAGCCCTCCTTGCCTCAGTGACATGCCCCTGGGACAAGACACCCACCAAACAGCAGCAGGAGCTGTTACTTCCAAGCTGATCAAAAGGCTGTATCACCCAAGATTTTCCCTTCTGGATTACCTTGAGCATACAATAGGATAAAAAAAAAGGGGGAGAAATAGCAGGGGATCATGCGTAACACCTTTGAAATGGAAGAGGACACACAAGAGCTCCTCCCTGCCTGCTTACAGCAAAGAAATAGAGACAGCTAACTTATTGCTGGCAATGTGTAAATATTCCCCAGTGGACTCTTCCCTCTTTCCCTTTCTCCATAGGAGGCTCCTGTTCCAGATGCTGTGCATTGGCTGCCAATGAGTAGTGGCCCCTTGGGGCCATATGCTTCCACCCCAGCTCCAGGTACCCCTGTGGCCCTGCTCCCAGGCTCCCAGGGAGGTAGCTCCACCCTTTCAACCCAGGCCATTCTATGATTCTCTGAACCTGCTGTTTTAAAACACAGTAAATCCATGGGAGAGGTTGAAGCAGCAGCAAAGTCCTGCTCGTGGCTCCCCATCCAGAGATGATGGAAGCCAGTCTGGGTGCCTAGGACTAGCATGACTTCATTCAAGGAAGGCTGCCTCTTCTGAGGAGACAGTGCAGTTGAGGCTGTCATGGCTTATGAAGTCTGTGCTGACTTCTTTATTTTCAAAATCAGAATCTTCCCCCGTGTTTTAAATATATGCCAGCATTAAAACTTCTCTACTTAAAAAAATATATATCCCATATCCAGATTTCAGGAGTCAAATGCACTGAGACCACCCCTCCCCTGCTCTTCTCTTGCACATACACACATGCAGAGAAGCTCTGTCAAATACTGGTTTGGTACTTCCCATGTCTTCTCCAACACGGAATCAGCACAATCAGCTCTGGCTAAGTAGCTCAGCATCACTTCCCAAAAGTGAAGATCCTTGGAGCTGGAAGACGAGGTGGATAAAAAATACCCACCAGAAAAAAAAAAAGCCAAAAATGAAAAATATTTAAAATGTTATTACAAATATACAGTATTTCTTACAGGTTGCTAATACCTCAGATGTTTAACCCCCAAACACACAGACGACCTTCTGCTTTCTCCTCTTGGATTGTGAAGTCAGTCTTATAAAATTGGTTCCATATACTTCTCTTCCTTCCCCTTCCCCACCCCAAAAACTTGTATATTGCACAGTGCCTTTCAGACCAGGAACGGGGCTGTGGGTGAGCGAGTGTCTTCCTCCAGTTAATAACAAAGACATTATTTCTTTTATTTACAAAAAAAGGAGAAAAAAGTTTCCACACAAAAGCACTACAATGGTAACTCCCTTTGGTAAAAAATGTAATAAATGTCTCCATTGGTCTGTCTGTCGATACTAATTCTCAAGCCACCTGGTAGTATGGTACACAAGAAGCTAGTACAGTTATGCTAGCACATCAAGCATACTTCCTTTAATTAAAAAAACCCAAAACAAACCAAACCAACAAACAAACAAAAAAAACCCCAAAAAATGGACAATTTGTACATTTATTTACAAAAAAGGAGGGGAACATGTTAAAATTGTGTTGTTCTCTGCTGTGTGTGTGTACGTACATGTGTGTGAAAAGCTGGTGCATGGCACTAGGAGAGACTAGTAAACAAGCAGGTACAAAAAAAAAAAAAAACCAAAACAAACCAACCCAAAATAAAAATATAACAGTTCCACTGGCACTAGAAAGGACAGACCGATCTGCACAGGGTGAGTCCAGCCTGGGAGGGAGGAGAGGGAGCCAGAAAACCCAGGGTCTGCTGCCCCACGGCCTCGTGCTAGATCCCATAAAGGGGAGGAGAATCCAGTGGTGACAGAAACCTGGGGATTTTGGGGACACTTCCAAGCGGTCCAATGGTGGAGAGCACCCAGTTCTCCTTTCTCGCTGCTTAGGGCCTCCAGGGAGTCAAAGCCTCAACGCTGCTGGTGTGTACGAGCTTCTTGTGTTTCTCTGGGATGGCTCAGTTCAGAGAAGGGTCTTTCTCACCCAAAAAGGGCCAGGGGCCCAGAGTCCCAGGTGGAGATTCATATCCCCACGGGGAATCCCGCTGGTGACGGGTTTTACCAGCCACGCACTAGTCAAGTGGCCATGTTACGGAGATACACAGTGAGGGGAGAAAGGCATCTTTCTCCTTCCCTGGATGCGCGCGCACACACACACACATCTCCCGGGCTCTTCCCTCACCCCGGGGGACTTTTAGGGTGTCTTGAATATTGTGCCATATTTGACACGGTACTTGTTGATGCTGACAAAGTGCAGGGTCTCTGTGTCACAGGTGGTGGTGCAGGGCACCAAGCCCTCCAACCCTTCGCCCATGAGCCACTTGTTTGTCTCGGTTGCCATTTCGCGGGGCACGTGCTCCTTGGTCCATTTGTCCACCCAGGCCTGGAACCGCTGGTGCAGGCGCTTGCTCACTCTTTCGTGGGACTAGAGAAATAGGGAGAGATGTTAGAAAAAGGTAGCTTTGGCCTCCAAACTGCAGTGTTACACGAAGATTGGCTACTGGTTGACAACAACCAAAACACAGAGGGAACGAAACTCACAATGCAGACACTAGGTTAATGACAGAGGGAAAGATCTGATTAAGGTCCCCCAGGTCTCCTCTCCAAGAAAATTAGTAGCAAAATGGGCTCAGAAATACCAAAAGGTTTATGCTCTTTGTTTAATACAGCAGCTCTCACGCTGGGGATACAGATTATATCCTGTGGGAGTCTGCAAGTTGCATGCCCAGCTCAGAGGCCCTTCTGCACTGCAGAGAAGGTGCTGCTGTCTCCTCTTCCTTCTCCTCCAGCACTCAGGACTAGGGAAGCCCTGCTCTTCCCAGCCCTCAGGGTCTGTCTCCTGTGCCCACAAAGGGGTAGAGTCCCAGGAAAGAGCAAGCTCAACATGCATTACACATACTGGGGACACAACTGCTACAGAAAATTAAGACTTGGTTCAGGTCTAAAGGGCTTGAGAAGCTCTGGCTTAACGGGAACATCAGGAGAGGAAGAACTATGCACATTTTTAAATAAGAGGGTCTGCCTAAGGAATGTCAAATCTTGGACAGATGGTAGCCATGGCTACAGTCATAATTGAAAATACCCAATATAATTAAACCTCCAGACTAAAACTTATGGATTTTATTATTTCTTTTGTTCTTCTCCCAAAGACTGACTGCTTTGTGGTGTTAACTGCTAAATGCAGTAGATTTGTGTCCAAAATCCAATGTAGCTTCCACAGATCCTCCAATATATTCCAGTAACCAAGGGCTATGATGCATGCTGTATATTTAACACTTCAAGAATCTGTGCTCAGGTCCTCTGCAAAGAGCACTGGCACACAGTACCCTGTTTATGAGCTTACTTTTCCCTGAGATTTGTGCCAGTTGAATGGCATAGATGGAATTCAATCAAAATCCTCACTATCAGTGCTTCAGAGAGTCACTACTGCAATAAAACACTCATCTGATGTGCATGCAAGTTTCACAGAATTACTTTAAAACTAGTGAAATAAAACCATTATTTGTATCTCATCAGTAAGAAACATGGTAAGTAGTTGTTTTATAAATCTAAACACGACTAAAGCAGATGGAAATATTCCCATGGGATGAGAAAAGGAAAGTTGTCAAAGCATGCAGACGACCAAATCAGCTTTCTCCAATGGAATCCCCCTGAGTTTTGCTGATTCAGAGTCACAAGCTCTTGTTATCTTGAATAAATCCAAATCTTTACAGGCACAGAACAGCCAGAGAGGCAACACTTCCTTCCCCTCCCCTGGGTCCCAGCAAACACCAGCAGCCCAACCCAGTTCTCCTGCTGGCTCCTACCTGCTGAGCTCGCAGCAGTGCGGTCCTCCTGTACATATAATCCTCTGATTTGATCACGTACACCATCTTGTAGGAGTTCAGTTTGAATTTACACTCCAGCTTGTCCAAGCTCTCCACGTTCTCTATGGACTTCTTACTGTTTCCTTCCTTCCCTTCCTTCTCCTGCTGCTCCCGACCACGCTGACACTTACGGATCCGTCTCAGATTCCTGCAAATCAGAGAAACTCTCTTGGAATTAGTGGTCACCCGCTCACACTAGCAGGCTGGATGTGGCTGGTGGATCTCAAGGCCAGGCTGGATGGGGTTTGGAGCAACCCGGTCTAGTGAAAGGCACCCTGCTCATGGCAGAGAGTTGGAATTAGATGGTCTGTAAGGTCCTTTCATAGGTCAGCCTGACCACTCACCTGGGCAGGAAGACAGGTTTCTGGGCCAGGTGCTCCCGGAGCTCAGGGGAGGTAGAATCAGAGTTGACATACCGCTCCACATAGTCTGACCAGCGCTGAAAGCAAGCACAGAGCACACATCAGCCACTGCCTTCCCACCAAACACAGGATGGTTAAAGAGGCTAAGCTGGAAGTCACAGAGATGAACACAAGATCACTTTTGAAGGCTCTGTGCATCTTACCCCAAAAAGGCAGGTACAATGTATCTCTATATGGTTTTGAGCATTTTCTAATACAAAATAAGCCCAAAAGGATTTGCCTGCTCACATAATTGAAAGTTTTACGGCATGTCTTGATGTTTCTTTTATGTTAAGGGACCATACCAGTAGTCAACTGGACAGACTGGTCCAGTGCAACACTGACCCTCAGTCATCTCTCTGGACAAGCTGCCCATACCTCTGCTTCCACAGGATCATCTGAGTTCTCCTCTTCTGTGTCCAGCAGCTCAATGGTTAACTGAACTTGACCTCTGCTCTGAATGAACATCAGCTATAAAGAAAAAGCAGAAGGAAATTCAGAAAGAGGTTTGAAATAGAAAAAAACACCTTCACATCTCACTGGGGCAAAGGGAGCATGAAGAAAGTTGGCAGAGTTTTAAGGGAAACCTTCTTAAGCCCCAAAATAAGTTTGAGGGCAAGGGAAGAGATACTATACACTGAGGCTTTTATCCAAAGTACTTTACTGGCTCAGAAAGGGCCTGACCACTTCCTGCCTCTTTGCCAAAGGAAGTATGGATTTGATTAGCACAGGTTTATTAGCAATGTATGCAGGCAGCACTGATTTAATGCCCAGTCAGTAGTGGCAGATCTCCCCACAGTCAACAAAGCTGAGACACCAGAGAAACAGGAGAGTTTGAATTAACAAATTAAAATCAGTGACAGCCAAGCAGCCAGCATGATCCAGCCCAAAGCTGCTGTGAAGCACAGGCAATATTGACTGCTATTCCAGGAAACATATTCCTCCTTGAAAGCCTTTCTGAGGGGCCTCTACAGAAGCATTAATCTATGTCCCAAAAGCTGGCAATGTGTGCCCGTTTTGGCTGGGATGGGGTTAATTTTCTTCATTTTTGCTTGACCAAACAAGGCTCTCCTTTTTTAAAGACTGGTGCCTCTCCCTTCTTAAAAGGCACCCATGCTGCTCCTACACTGTGATTCACAACCCAGCATACCTTGAAACAGTTCTCCTCCGACATGAGCTGCTCAGCTTTGCGCTGGTACGCGGCCTCCAGCAGCGTACGAGAAGACTGGGAAGCAAGAAGGCCTCCTGTGGCTCCATTGCTGTTCTCTGACAGGTAAAGGTCTGTTACCTGCACACAGATCTCATCACTCACTATGTGCTGGAGCTGCAAAAAGGAAGAACAGGGGGAAGGTGTTTGCCAGGGAGGCTGCTACATGCCCATCGTCCCAGAATAGAAATAAGTAAGGATGTAACTGTGCGTTTAAGCTCAAGCAAAAGAACAAAAGAAGTTGAAAATGCAGGAGTTTAGCTTCTTCCAGTTGCAGATGATTTCTGCTGCTGTGTAAAAAAGCCACAATATCTTAAAAAGAAATTAGGAGGTGGCAAAGTACAAGTACTCAGAGAAAACCTACAGGCAGGGACCATTCTGATCAGCAGCAGGGGAGGAAGTATCAGAGTGCTGAGACAGTACAGCCCCTTCTCAGCAAGGGGCTGCTGCTGTGTTTGAAGAGATGGGAGGGACGTTTAGGATCAAACCTATATTTTGTACAAGTTTAAAACTGAAACGTCTCCCAACCGTCTTCTGAATTCAGTTAATCTCTGGACTGAAGGGCTTCTGAAGAGCAGCTCTACCCTTCTGAAAGAAAGGCCTTTCAGGCCATTCCACTTCCAGCCCCTTGTGTCTGTTTTTGTCCTTTGCAGTACAAAAAGGCACATGAAGAATTTTTCCCTTCTCACACATTCTTCCTACCAGCCCAATGAAAGGACTGGAGTTTAGCAACCAAAATGAGCTACTCCAGCAGCCAGATAAAAGAGACAAAAGTTTTTGGAAAAGGCATGCAGTGCTCCTACAGCACTGATGAAAAAGAAAGAAACTATTTAAATGTAATTTAATTTTTTTTCACAGTTAAAGCTAGATTAACTCTGGAGATGCTTTGAATACTTATATCCTAAAACATATGGAAAGCAAAAAGAACTCTGTATACACATAGAGGATATTCTCAATAATTTAAATGGGTCAGAAATGACCTTGTACCACATCTCTACCTGAGGGTTAAAGAGCTGGGTTAAGAAACACCTTGAATTTACCTGCTTACCCCTGAAATTCTCCATTTAGGCAAAGAACACTCTGCCTCCAATATGAACCTGGGTTCTCACTGCAGGTAACAACCTGTCTGCTTTCTCTACCCCGTCCCACCTACTCCCCCAGCCTTTGCTGGCAGTCACCTGTCGAACGATGCTCTGGATCAGCTTGTCCATGGTGAAGGCAATGTAGGCATGGATGGTGAACATCTCGCGCAGGGAGTCCTCGTACTGCGATGAGTCCATGTTCCCATCCAGGAGGTTGCGCACCATGTCCAGGAAGGCCGGGTAATAATCCTCAACATCAATGTCCACTGCAACAGGAGAGAAGGGGAGAGATGAATGTACCACCCCCCAAGAAGGGTCGCTTTGAGTTTTGATCCTCAGGTAACCCATTCAAGCTGAAGAGTTATTGGAATAGGGTTAAACTTGTCTTTTATGAACACAAATAACTCCTTTTAAGGCCACGGTTCTTTTCTTAATCTCTTGCTTTCTAGCTCTAGCCTCCTCCCTGAGGTTTTTATTTCCGAAAGACCTTTTAAAAAGTTTGTAGTTAGGGAGCTTGAAGATACTTCAGGTATGCAACTGCAAAATGAAAACTCTTATGAAATAACTGCTGCATGTTATCCTTCTGCTATTTGAGACCCATTTTCCCCACATCTTTCCATCTCCCCAGTGCTGCCCAGGGATAAGAAAAGAGAACCCCCACTATTAAGGGGGTCACTGCTGTCACATGTCTGAAGACACCAAACAAGCCCTGTCACCATGCTACAAACAGAAGCACCTTTCTCCCCCAGCCTTCTGTCAGAAGTCACTCACTGGGCTCCTTCAGTCGCAGCTGGATGGCAGGACTGTCACTCTTGTCTCGCTTTATGCCCAGCACTTCCCTCTCCCATTCTCGTTCCCGCGTCTCCTCCTCGATCTGCCGCTCGGCCTGGGTGCAGATCCGCAGCAACCGCAAGCACAGGATCTGGTGCAGCCTCATGAAGATGTACCAGTTACTGTTAACGTAGAAGAGGTTGTAGACCTCATCCATGCCCCGCAGCTTCTGGGCCGTTGTGTTGTTGAACATCAGCTTGGTTTTGGGAGGACTGCCCCCAACGCCATTGTGCTTTTTTGCAGCCCCAGTAGCTTCATCCACATCCATTTCCTCTTCTTCCTCCTCTTCCACATCTGAGAGTTCACCTCGCTGAGCAAAGAGCAGGTCTGGAATGAAGTGATACATGATCTGCTTGATTTTGTACTTGTCCTCTTTCTGGATTCCCGTCTGCCGCTTCACATGGTGAATGATGAGAGAGGCAGCATCTTCTAGGATCTGCTTGTCTTCATAGGCTAGTGAGAGGTGTGGGCCTGTGAGGACTCCAGCATTGTCTTCTGAAGCCTGCTCTTGCCTCTGCAGAGGAGAAACACAGCACAAAAATCAGCCTAGATCACTTCTCTCCACCCAAGAGCCTTTCAGAAAGCTCTGCCAGTGGAACAGCCTTTCTCCCTAATCAGGCAGTGAGGAACAGTAAAACTGAAACTGCACTAGCAAAGTACATAAGCTTTATGTAAAGAAATTTTTGGTGACCATTTTACCTCATCATAGATGCTTTCAATCTCGTTGAGGAGACTCTTTGACCTCAGGACCTTGGTATCATTCTGCTTGAAGTTGATGCCCTGGTGGTCCAAGGATTTCAGGTAATACTTCTCATTCTGCTCTCGCCAGACTTTATTAAATCCTCTCTGGGCTTCTCGCCACTCTTCCTCTTTCATCTTTAACCTTGGATTGAGAAAACAAGGGCAAGCTAAGAGGTGAGCATATAAGAAAAGCCTAGGCCCATGGTTCCTGGTGAGCATTGAGAAGAGCAGAACTCCTGATGAAATGGGCAGGAATGAAAGACATCCCACAGAAAGGAGCACCACAGACATGCTCTTCTTGAGAAAGCATTCTGGGTTTCTTTCACATCTAAGTAAAACCACCTAAACAAAGCAGCCTCCCTGTCCACAGTAGGGAGAGGGGATAAAGGGACAGAAAAACCAAAAGACTTGGCCCTGGTCTCTCAGAAATCCCCAGAAAGTCACGTAGCTCCAGCTGTGGAACAGGAACAGCTTAGTTTGGATGGTGAACAAAGCATGGACACCTGAGTGTCCTGGGAGTGGACTCCTAAGCCTCAACTCAGTATCCCAAGCAAAGCATCCCTGATTCAGTTGAAGAAGCGTGTCCTTGCAGCAGGGAGGGGAAAGTAGGACCTCACAGGTATCCTGGGAAGAATGCTATCCCCCAGCTCCAGAACCCTCAACACAGGACCAAAAGTCCCAGAGACAAAAAGTGACCGAGGAAGAGTATCTACTGCTTACACATCACCTTGAGCTTCCCCAAGGAGTTGCAGCATCCACTCCCTTTTCTTAACTGAGGAAGGCGAGGATGCCAACAGAAACAGGACTGGGAATGTGAGGGCAGCACAGCCACCATGATCTCAGCCCATGGGCACATACAGCCATAGTATTTGGAAAGGGATCACATTTAGCCCTGGGACAATCCACACAGTAGTCTCCCTATCTTACACATGGTGCTGATGCCAGGGAAGAAACAAGGTTTCAGAGGAGACAACAAAAGCACTATATCTTTCTAGCTGAGCTGTAAGGATTGTATTTCAGAAGAGTAAATCCCTTTTTCTAGGTGATTATTATGGAATACACCAACTGAACATAAACAAACTTCTTAATTTCATAGAATAATAGAATCACAGAATGGTTTGGGTTGGGAGGGATCAGAAAGGTCATTCTCATTCCACCCCCATGCAATGGGCAGGGACACCTTCCAATGGACCAGGTTGCTCCAAGCCCTGTTCAACCTGGCCTTGAACACATCCAGGGATGGGGCAGCCGCAACCTTCTGGGGCAAATTTACAGCATTATTGAGGTCACACCCCTTAGGGGCAGAAATTAGCCACTTTTTCATAAACTTGGGCCACATACACTGCGTTACCCTTTGGAAGAGCCCCCGGGGCAGTGTTAGTTCAGTCAGTACCTTTTCAGTACAATGGGAACAGCCACAGAGGGGTTCTTCCGAAGCCCATCAATGATGTCAGCTGCCTTGTCAGCATATATCCTCTGGAGAGCCTTACGGTGGATCACCTCCGAGGTGCCCCCCAGAGTGTTGTCCAGCCGGAATTTGGCCTGCTCCTCGGCCGACAAGCGCGACAGTTTCTTTTGGATTGCCTCAAGAACGCGGATCGTTGCCAGGTTGGTCTCCAAGACAACATCCAGCTGGAGAGAACAGTGCATTAGCCATCATTGAGTAGACAAAACATGATACTTCACAGAAGCAAACATTCAAGTGACATGAAACAAGAAGCCGTGACTGTTTAACAAGGTCTACTAGGGCTCTTTTGTGTTCAGCTGCTCTAAAATAATCCAATTATATTTTATCTGCTACCTAGATACTGTGTAAGAATTTAAAGGCTACCAGAATGATACTGTTTGGAAATCACATTTTCCATTTGGGAATAGAACAAAATTAAGAGTTACTCTCCAAAAGGAGGTGCCAAATCTGAGTGGATTCAAGTAACTGCCAAGCTAACTTCCATTTCCAGTCAAGATGCCAGTCATTTAACATCCTGAATGTATCGCTTTACAGATGATTGGATGGGAATGCATGTTCTCATGCTCTACATGAGCAGAAAATATGCAACATTTCTGTGCTGTCCATTCAACAGTTTAGTGGGGAGTGGGGTGAACCAAGAGTTCCACGCAAAAAGTGAGGGGCAGGGGTGGCAAATTAGTAGTTATGTAGCCGCTGCTTCTTGCATTGAGAGAACACAAGCTGCTATGCCAAAAATTGTAACAGACACAATAAAGAGATTCTAAGATGCAGTATTAAAGCTCTCATTACATCAAGCTCACCAACTGTTCACAGAACAGAGCTTTCTGAGATATTAATCAAGGAAAAACCAATTTACCTCGAAGCGCTCATCCTCACACCTGTAGATGTGCTCTTCGTATTGCGTCTTCTTGGAGCTCACAAATGTGGAGTCTTCAGACCACGATGGGAAGGAGACCCAAGTGTCATTCAAAACCTTTGAGGGAGACAGAAGGAGAACAAGAGTCACGGTCAGTTTTCCAAAGGGGCCACGCTTGGCCAGCTCCAAGCCTAGTTTTCTGATGGGAGGATCTAATTCCCCAGCTGGAAAACCTGTGTGCCCCTTCCAAAGCTTAGCATTCACAGAGCAACCCCAAACAGCCAGAACCCAAACAGCCAGGCAGTCTGAAAAATTCACTACCTGGGGCTGTTAGGAAAAAGCTTGCAAGGGAAGAGAAAAATGGAGGTAAAAGGAGCTACTTTGGATCAGTCAACTGCAACCATCTGGTTCCTTGTGTGTTATTCATCATTGCTGACACTGGGTGGTCACCACAGCAGACCAAAAATAAATAAAAACCAAATAAAACTCACAAAGGAAAAAAAAAACACCAAAAAACCCCAACCTCAAAGATGCCACAGGCAAAGAAACAATTATTTTGTCAGGCAGTCTTGAAAGCCAGGCCCAGGTTTCATAAAGCCGAAGCCTGAAAAACTGAGTCATTAGATTCTCACAGGGACAAAAATTTGTAACTGCATCACACAAGATGTTTTTGAGAGACGTGTCAGGAGTTAAATTAAAAGCTCAGCATTTCAGGGAGAAATAAAAAAGCATGTGAGGGAATACATGGGAGAATCTGTCTATGGAAACTATGGTTTTCTTTTAAAGCTGGCCTTGAGACAACTCTGAAAGCAGACTAACTAAGAATTTAGGTTAAAAGGTAGCAATGATCTTGAGTTATGTGCTATCTTGTAAAGCATCCCCGAGATCACTTAAAGACCACACAGAAAACTAGTTCTATCATTTCCGACTTGGAGCATTTGAGTTTGTAATCTTAATGTTCCTTTCACAAGTTGTGCTACATAACACATGGTAAATAAAACGTAGAAGCATTAGATATGTCAGTAATTAAGCATCATAACTATTTAGTGGGTCTTTTCCCAGATGCTTCCCAATGCAACCCTTTCACAAACACCACTGGAGAGGAGCTGATGCCAACCATCAAAGCCACATGGGTGTCACAACTCCCAGCCAGCTCTGAGCATAACCCAATTCCTAGACTGATGCCTCACCCTGTGCAATAGGTTCTGGATATGATCCAGATGTTTGGAGGAGTGACATTAGGAATACCTCGGGTATAGCTGACCTTGGGCTGTGACATGTACTGTGAAGATCCTGAGCCAGGATGGTGATGCCCACACACACACAGTGCTAAGCAGGCAGCTGCCTGGCCCCAGCTCCATGCTCAGCACCACCAGACATACCCCTAACATCCCCAAGAACCTCTACAACACTGTGCAGGGATGTAAAATAACACCCCCCATCCTGTTCCCTTTGCTCCATTCCTTTAAAAAGGCTGTCAAGAGGCTTCCTCTGTCACCCAGTTCCCACCTTACCTCTTTACACAGCGGAGTCCGCCCTGTGCACTTGGGTTGCTGGTAGCTCTTGGGCAAGGCTCGGTAGCTGGAGCCCAGCCTCTTACAAGAGGCATAGTCTATCTCCATGGCAATCCCCTCCGTAGCCCGTTCCTTTGGATACGTCTCCATGTGAACAGACTCTTTATACCCCAGAAAGTTTTTAAACCAAGTGAACAATTCTGGGAATTTCCTAAAAATAAAGAGGAATGAAGTGAAAAACAAGCTGAGGAGAGATCAAAGAGTGCTGAGCTGTGATGCTGAGGCTAGAACTGATTGCTACAGACAGTGCCCAAGACAACCCTTTGAATTATCAACACGGTGAGAGAGGACTCTCTCTGCTCAATCCCACTTCCACAAAGCCTGACCAAATGAGAAGCAAGCACCTGCTGTTGTGGATCAGGTGGTGGACTGCTCTCTTGGTGCACCTAAGGTGCTTTAGGATTAGTGTTGAGCAAGAAAAAGCACCCAGAGCTTTCGCTGCAAGGACTGCACTCATGGCAGGAGTCACATCTGGGTCTCCCAAACTACCCCTACAGTAAACTCATGCCAGATTCTGAGTTCTTTGCCAATGTTTTGAACCTTCAGCCAGACCTTTCCCTTCAAAAAGAAGCAAGAAACAACTGAAAAAAGATTCTATAACTACACAGCAAAAGGTTTCAGTGCTGAGCAATTGCTTCAACCAGACTACACAGAGAAGCACAAATTGTGGAGAAACCTTTGCCTGGAAGGCTCAGGTTCACCTGTTTGTAAAGTTTTCTGAGGAATTTATTAGTCTAAAGTACTCTATTTGTTCAAGTCCTCTCATGCAAAGCTGCAGTAATCAAGGAATTGAACCTGTTGCTGAGGCTATTTGAATCACTGCTTATTCATTGCAAAAGATAATGTCCAACTCCAGAATAAAAACCCCCTGTATTATACCTTCCCCAATGCAGATATTAATCCCTAGAGTTAGGAGCATAGGCAGTAGATGAGAGAAATACAGATTTCTGTTTTTTTTCCCCCCAAATACTGCACCTTACCTAAAGGTAATATCCTACTGATACCTGACTAATTCCAGTGGAGCTACGGAGCAAGTGGAAGCTCCTTGGGGCAGTTTCTTTGCACAGTAACTACTGCAGTGGGGTCCTGAACCCAATTTATGCTGCTACTGCCTTCTCCTTTGGAACTAGGAACCCAATTCGCAGGCAGAAGGAACACTAATCTTGCTGACCAAAGTTAATGAGAGGATATCAGTGGGTTTTAGCTAATTTAGAGTTGTTCTGTACACTACAGACAATCATGGAAGCAATAGCTCTTATTTAAACCACAGTGATCCTTAACATTTTTGGCTTCACAACAGAACTCAGCTGCTTTTTGAAAACTTAAGCAAGTTTATATCAGCAGTCTTGTTTTTTTGAGAGATATTTTCTACGTGATTAGGTAGCCAATCTTTTCTCAAGTGAAATAATCTGTCATTCCAGAGCAAGAAACTGCAACAGCAGGCTGCTAAATAATTTTGTTTGCTCTTCAGGAAAAGGAAGAAGCACAGCAAGCAACACCAGCACTGCTCTTGTATGCTGCCTGTCAAGACACAGCTGAGAATCCCTCTCTCTCAGATAAGGAATACGAAAGGCAGCGCAGAAAGCCACGAAGGTTAGTGTTTCTTTCCTGGCTCCACAACAGAAACAGATCAAGCAGATTAAGCTTCTTGCCTTGTGTAAGGAAAGGGGCTGCACTTACCCAAGGAATGGAGAAACCAGCTGCACGAGCTCAGCCCGGGAGATCACCTCCTGGTTGAAAATAACCAGGCAGCGCAGGAAGTTTTCATAGGCTTCTGTGCTCCGCAGAGCTTTGCGGACCTAAAGGAGAGGAGAAAGAAAGAGCAGCTGTCAGGGTGAGATCAAACAGGGCGAGATCCAGGTAACCTGGATTTGACACTGTGCTTCCCATTGATGCACACAAATCTTAAAGTGAGCTAAACACAGAGAATTGGCCCTGTACATACTGGTACTAATGGGAGTCATTGTTGTGCTGGGGATTCCCTGCAACGTCAGTGCTGGAGCATTACTCTAAGAGAGGAGTTTCAAGTACAGAATTAAGTTCTTCAAAGAACACCCTAACAGCTGGATTACAAAATGCTGGAATTGTGGACAGCATCAGTCATAACTCATAACCACAAACCCACTCAGGCTGCCTTTAAACTCTAGAGAACATTTCAAGCAGGGAGCAGAGGTATGAGACCCATGCTCTGTCCAGCCTCTGTCTGCTTCCAGCTTGGGTTATCACAGACAATCCTGCTTCTGTAACCCTGATCTTCACAGAATGAAGAAACCAAACTATTCATCCCAACACCATTACCTTTCCCATGAGAACAGTTGGATCTACGCAACAGATGGAGCTCTATCATTATTAAGAGATTCAGCAGTATGGTTATAATTCTACAGCAGGGATTTCTAAGTTTACTCATATTAACACCTACACATCCTCCAAGCAATGAATTTGTTTCCAGTTACCATTACCTGGTCCCTAGTACACTGCAAAATTCACCACATTATCAGGGAGCAACCAAGACTGTCATCAACATGTGACTACTACAAAAAAAGATTGGTTTAAGTTCATTTCTATACTCCCCTCTGAGCTATAAGGAAATGTATGGCCATCCTAGAGAAGATGACAAGGTACTACATGGACACATTCCCTATTTCCTTCAGTTGTTCAGTATGTTAAGTTAGCAACAGGTAACAACTGTGCAATTAATTAGATTAATATCTCGGGGGGGGGAAACCCCCAACCCAATGTAAATGTGAACCAGCTGCTTTGTAAACAAGCTCCCCACTGCAGGCAGCTGGCTGTGGATGGGAACAAGCTGTGCCAACACAGTCAGACCTGCCATGAACATCATCAGCTGTACAGCAACTTCATAAAGGGGAAAATAATTTGGAGTGTGGGTTACAGGAAAAATTTCCCATTCCTGCAAATAAACTGCAGCAGCAGTGGGTGGAAAGCTGGAGAAGGAGCTTTGGGAAAAAGACACATGTCAAAAATATCACCAATTTTTAAAAATTTCAATGGATCTGGCTTATGTCACAGGATATATCCGAGGTCAAGCTGAGAAGTGTTATCAGGGTGGTGTAAAACCTCACATACTTCACTGTGATAAAAATCCAGATGTATATAAACAAAGGACATACATCAACGACATGCAACCTCTGTACCCCATCTCTCACCTTCTCAAAGAAGAGAGATTCTGTCCCCACACCATGTTTGCTGGCTTCTGCCAAAGACTGGTCTTTTAAACCAAGCAGCTTCGGTTTCTTCTGTTAAGAAAAAAAAAAGGGCCAGAAAAAATAAAAGGGGAGTTCAGCAAGTTGAGATAATTTGATTATAACACAGGGGTATCAGCTTCCTGACCCCACCATGTGCATTCAAATAAAAGAAAGGGTGCTTTTTTGGAAGGAAACAACCATTAAAACTTGTGCTACAAGTTATTAATGTTAATAAGTAGCATGCAACTCCAAATATTTGTAATACATTGTTGCACTCTTTTCTGTAACTAGCTGATTGTTTCAATCACACTATAGGTATCTTATTTTTCTGACTAGTTTGCAAAACTACCAGAATAAGCGTTTTTTCCTAGCACTCACCCAGTTCTGTAAGTCTTACACCTCCACAGAACTACAATTCTTGCATTCCACTGCAAGATCCCTTATTTTCCCCATACTGGCCCTGCACCCTTCATTCTCAGCAGGGCTGACTCCAAAACATGTTTTATTTTGCTGCTCTTGACTTGAAGAAGAGGAGAAAGGGAAGAAGGGGACAAAAATCACTGGATTTAAATGAGACAATTATGCCTGCTAATGCTTTTTATCACAAAGCAAGATATACTGCCTTCAAATAAAGCAGGCAAACTTATCCTTTGTGCACAAACACGAAACCACCTGGCCACAGGACAATGTTTGTTACACTACAAAGCCTCAGTGCTCTCACAAATCATGCACCATTTGAAATGGGCAAACTCTGCTGAGAGAATAATTGTGCATCATTGTATTAGAAGTTTTACCACAGGAAAAATGAGCAAACATGATTCCACTGCATCTGCTCCAAGTTCTACTACAGCAAAGCTTTCAGGCAGACCTTTATCTTTCCCTCAGCTTGTCTTTTCCTACATGCCTTAGGAACATTTGATACAAATTTTGCACCAATTTCTTTTGTGGCATTACTAAAACTTCTGTCTCCACACTCCACAACTCCCCCTCATCAAACACTGGTAATAAAACTATATATTCCTACTAAAGTGGTGAAAGCCCTATTTTCTCAAGCCATTACAGTAACTATTCCACCCTCAGGCACAGGTAACACCGCAAGGTTGCAAAAATTAAGAGGCAAAGACTTGTACTTGGAAAGAAGGACTTGCAAAAACTTCCTTTAAAGACAAGCATTACTTTCCATGTTCTCAAGCTGCAGCCTGCACCACAAAAATCACAAGGACTTGGAAAATCTCCTGCTCTGCCACAGCCTCCTGGGACAAACAAGGGCTGCTGAAGGAGCATCCTCTTACCTTCACTGGAGGGGTTGCTCCAGTCCCCGAATGCCGTCGGATTTGACAGCCATTCTGGTTGGGTCTTTGCTGCTTGTTGTTGAGCTGTGGCTTCTTCACTGTGCCCCCATGATCATTCCTGACCGATTCCACTTTCTCTGCAGTTGTCTTACTCAGCAGCTTGTTCAGAGACAAATCCATAAGACCATTAGGGCTGAGCTCCACACAAAAATCAGAGAATCATATAATGGTTTGGAGTGGAAGGGATCTTAACCATTATTCAGTTCCAGGCCCCTCCTATGGTCAGGGACACCTTCCACTAGACCAGGTTGCTCAGAACACCATTCAACCTGGCTTTGGACACTTCCAGGGATGGGGCAGCCACAGCTTCTCTGGGCAACCTGTGCCAGTGCCTCACCACTCCCACAGGGAAGACTTTTTTTTCTAATATCTAATCTAAACCTACTCTCTTTTAGTTTTAATCCATCCCCCCTAATCCTCTTGTAAAAAGTCCATATCCACCTTTCTTTTAGGCTTCCTTCAGGTGCTAGAAGGCCACAACTGAGGGACCTCTAAGCCTTTTCTTTTCCAGGCTGAACAATCCAAATTTTCTCAGCCTTTCTTCATAGGAGAGGTGCTCCATCCCTCTAACCATCTTTGTGGCTTCATCTGGACTCACTCTGACAGGTCAATGTCCTTCCTATGCTAGGGACACCAGAGCTGGAGGCAGCACTCCAGGTGGGGTCTGCTGCTCCTCCTAGCTCTAGATCACCAAGGTATTCTACTGCAGTTACAGCAATCTTAGAACAACCCTTTTAGGCATTGGAATTGTATTTAAAATGGAAGTTATTTAAAGGAAAACACAGTCTATCCTGCTGACCCCATTCCCACACTCACTAAAAGATCATCCAGAAAAACCCCCTCAGAAACCCAAGGAACAAACAGCACAAGCCCATTTTTCTGAACTCTGGCTACGTACAGACCAATTTTCCCTAGGTATTTCAGTCTGTCTCCAAGACTACTCACCACAGAGCTGTTTGCATCAGGCAGGAACTGCCCAAATTCCGAGAGCAGATCCTCCTGGTTCTTGAAGAGGCGAGCCACCTGCGCGTACACCTCCTGCTCTGTCAGAGCTGGAGTGTAGTTACCTCCTGCCTCCTTGGCATTACGCTGCTCTTTCTGCCAGAGGAGAGAAGAATCAGAAGAAAGGATGCACAAACTTTTTAAAGAGACAAAGAAGAAATAAACAAACCCTTGGTGATAGAAGGAATGAAAAAACAAAGGCCTTGGCATCTTATGTAAACCATCATATTGTGTTAATAGTATGATTCTTATATATTCTAAACATCTATAGTTATATATACTATAAAATGCCCAAGTGGCCCTGGACTAGCAGGACACTCAGCAAGGAAGTGTATTTTTTGCTTTAAACATAGAACTACAGCCACATTGTCTCTTTCTGACATATACTCATGGAAAAACACCAAATCAAATTTTTAAACAGGCATCTCAGACACTTCCAAACAAAGATGAGGGACTGAAATCGATTACTTCATGCTCCTATGTCATCTTTCAACTTGCAAGAATTCTGTTTAGTTTAAGCAGAATTCAAGACCAGGCTGGATGGGGCTTGGAGCAACCTGACCTAGTGGAAAGTGCCCTGCCTATGGCAAAGGGTTGGATTAAATGATCTTTAAGGTCCCTTCCAAGCCAAACCACTTTATGATCACTTGCTAATTCAGCAGAGGCCCAAATGCAAGTTCTGAACAGACACAGTTACCTCCCCAAGGCAGAGCAATAACCCCCCAGAGGCCCAAATTGGCTATTTTAACACTCACCTGATACGTGTGGAGAATCTCCAGGAAGGCTTTGTAGATGTCTGGCTGGCCCTGGAACCGATTCTTAATTTTGTTGACATAGTTGATGGCATGATTAAACTCCACAGGCTGATTGTTCTGCAGGGATGGTGTGGTTCCCAGAGAGATTGTCACAGGCGTGTGAGGTTGCACCGGCGGCGAGCGTGGCGATGCGTACGGTGGAATTGGGGGAGTTTGCTGGCTGGCAGGAGTATGTGCCTGCAACTGTGATGGCTGAGAAGAAAACAAGCAGGGTTAGAAACCAGAGGATTCCTTTATTGTTTGAGATGAAGGCACTTTTAATCCACTTAGGGATAGATAAATATTTAGTGGGCCAGCAAAGACTAAACCACATCAGAAAGACAAAACACCAGGGCCGTTTAAGATGCTGTAATTAAGTTGATTTTGCTTGTTAATTCCTTTGGACTGAAACCTGACAAGAGACACAAACTACCTCAAAAATTTAACAGCCCTAATGCATAGGTATGGCTTGCTCCGACACCAAGTCATTTTGCCCCTAGTGAAGAATTTTGGGATGTATAAAGGCAATAGAGAAGGGAAAACTGGAATTTCTTGAGACAAAGAGCAGGCAGCAAGTCATTCTTCTGGACACCAAAGAGCCAGGGGAAATTTTAGTTTTGAGGTGGCAATTTTAAATGGAAATAGAAGTATTTATTCCTCTCATCTTTTAAATTTCAAAATTTGTGTTACACAGAATTTTCAGGACTGACAGTATAGATGTCTTAGGTTGGCCAGAAATATCCTGTTACAAGGCCTTGCTCACCTACAGCTTTACCTGCCTGGTAGGGCCATCAGCTCATTATCTAGCCTGCCCCTCAGGTTCATTTTAAAGTTTCAGCAGAGACAGCCAACTTTTTCCAGACTGATAGGGAGAAAACCACTTATATCCCATGGTGCTAAGGAGGAGACTGCTCCCTCTTCACTGAGAGCATGTAACACTTCTTCAGGAAAAATCCTTGAAATCTGGCATAGATAGATTCATTCTGGAATGGTTTGCAGATTCCAACTTTGCAAACTTTTTTTGTTTGCCATTTCTGAACAGGAGGTTGCATGTCCCTGCAATGTTTGCCCAGAGATCAGCTAACTGCCACATTTTAAATCCTGCTGCTTTTTAACTGCATATTCCCCTCTGTTATTTTTTCTTTTCCAGCCAATTATAGCTAACTGTGCAGTTTAGGAAGTAACCCTTGAAACTTTAGAGATTCTTTCCCTACCTAAGACTCAAATTTCTGCATTTTGAGGCTAAAATCCATGATATTTTATCTAGAGTAATCTCGAATGCCTATTACCCTATTCTGCTTTCAGTCATGTAAAATACACCCTTTGGACAGTGGCATCTGGATTACATCTCAACCAGAGCCAAATTCCCTCTGTTATTGAAAGGCCTCTGTTTTGGGCACACACTCCAATACCTACAGACAAAATCATGGTCATCTTGCCTAAATTCTTGCCCTGTAGATGCTGCCTGCACCCATCCAGCTGATGTCTGAATCAGACTCCTTTACAATCCAATCTGAAAACGAGACTTCAAGCAATGCTGGAATCCACCAAATAACAAATCAAGGTTTCCTAAAGGCTTAATTGCCCCAAGCATTTGAAACCATACACACACTTTCACACCAAGAGGAACATCTTTATCACAACCCCCGTTTTATGAGGAATTTCTTGGGACTTTACATACTCTAAAACAACATACACAAAAGCAGGCACTTAATGTGTGCTCAGTGCTTTTAACTAGGAACCTTTTTCCTAGGGTTGCTGGATCACTTTCTGAATAACATGTATACCATTTACCAGATGCTCAGAGTGTCTTTCTGACAGCGACAAGGCTTTTCCAAAACCTTACTATTTTGGCAAAGCTTATCTGAATTGCTGTCAAATTAACTCTGACTGCATCTTGAAGCTGGAAAACGAGGAACTAACACAGCAGCAGAAGCGCGAAGGGTCAGAAGCGGAACGCATCAAGGTTCACAAATATGATGGCAAAGCAGCATGGAAGTTCTTTTTTCACTCTCTAGCTCCACACCAGCTTCAGCTGGAGACAGCAGGATCCCCTGTGTATGGGTGTAGGTCACCCAAAGCCTCTCACCTTGCTGATTTTGGCAGGTGTAGGCTGCGGCGCCGGCTGTGCTGGTGTGGGAGTCGATTGCGCTGAAGGCTGCGACGGATGCTGCGGCTGGGGCTGCGGCTGGGGCTGCAGGCCATGAGTGGGGATCTGGTGAACCTGCCCCGGGGTTGTCACGTTCACCATGTCATTGGTCTGCACCTCAATCTTGTAACCAGGTGGCAAGAAGGTGTTGAAACCCATGATCAAGTCTGGGTGGCCCTTGAAGAGCTGTGAGACGCGGCTGATCACTCCTGGAGTGTCGATACTGAAGAATGAGGGAGATAACAATGTCAGGATGCTCTGAGACCTTTCAGTGGGACAAAGCTCTCCACACAGAAGTTCTCCATTAGATTTTATCCATTATTAATGCTAACCTATGAAACAACGCAAAACTGATTCCTATAAACACACTCCTGAACTCAAGAGTGACATTAGCATTATTTTATTAGCCCAGCTAGCATTTTATAATCTATGAGATCTAGTCCCAAGTCTGACCATTATTAATGGGCAGACAACCAGACAGGCAGCTGAATCAGCTATCAAGGCTGAACTTGTGAACCCCCACTCTAAGCAGAGATTTAGTATAAATGAAGGGATGCATTTAATTTTCAGAAAATAAAGCACACAACTGGTGTGTTACTCTGCACACAAAGAACAGAATTTAGGTCCTTCCTTGTACTCCCGTGCCCAAATATACTCTTTCTAACCCCGAAGGAAGAAGCAAAATGCAGCTCATTACCTTTGAGATTTAAATTCCTTCATAATATCCAAGAAGTCATTGTAGACCTGTGGCTGGCTACCAAACTGCAGCTTCACCTGATCAAGGTAAGATAATGCATCCTCCACCTGGAGACAGACCAGATGGGTTATATTAGCAGAGAAGACTTGATTTCACCTCCCATTGTTCTGTAAAACAGGCATTATTTGAAACACAGCTGTTAGCCCTGAGCCTGGGCAAGGAATTAAGGAGCAAAAAGCTCGTGAGCCTGGTTAGTGTACTACCAGCACCATCTGAATAAGAGCTACTTGCTCCCCACTCCTGGCCCACGAGATAAAACTGTACTAAAAAGAAATGAAAAGGGAAAAAAAGCAAGAGAGATCAGCAGAATTACTCAGAGGGAAAAAAAAACCCCAACATACTACAAATTTACCATCACTGAAGTGACTGCTAGGATAAATAGAACTAGACTGAGTACTTTTCCTGCATTCATATGTGGAAATTATTATGGAAGTCTAAGAATAAGCAGAAAGTAGAAATCACATATTCAGTGTAGTAGATGTCTGCCAGGTACATGCTTGCACTTCTCTCAAAAAGCCAGACATTTCAGTTCAACACAGAAGGGTTTTGAAAATGGCAACTGGGGGCGGTAAATTGTTTTACACCTCAAACAGCAAGGGGTTTATGAACTGTTTGTGTAACAACAGCCAATTTTCAGAGGTACTGAAAGAACAGCCACAGCCTAAAGCAACAGCTCTGGATCCCTGTGCCTTAAATAGCCAGGCCACACGCTCAGCAGCTGCAAGAGCTACACACAGGACCTCTCTTCCATCTGAAATTAAACAACAGCAAAGGAAGAAAGACTCATGCATAGCTCCAAACTTGCATTAGCAAAGGATCTTCCATGGATTTCACTGGGAGAAAGAATTACTCTTTTAGAAACTGTTTTGAGAGGTCTGCAGAAATGAAGTGTCCCACATTCAGCAAAAGGAAAGGACAGTGGGTTCCACCAAAACTGGGAAAGACTCATGTAACCATACTTGGAAGAGATCAAGGAACCAGCAACAATTGATACGTATGTGCCTTCTCCAAATGTAGGTACTTACAAGGGTTATTTTTGGTGGACTTTTCTTTTTGTTTAAGGATTTTATAGCATGTAATCTGAGAATAGAGACTTCCTTACTCCCAAATTACTCCCACACAACCACCCACATATGCCATGTGTTCAGAAAAGCACCAAATGTTTTGGTAATTTAACCCATTCATACAAATATTCTGAGCAATACTTTTTCCTTTTCCTTCCTGCCTCAAATCTTTTCCTGGAAAGTCCAATTTTTTTTACTACTGTATTTGAAACAACAAGGTTTCAGCAGAAAGAGAAGCCTGTTTCTGCATTCAATAGACTTCCAAACACGAGAAGAATCTAATCCTTGCATAAAAAGCTTTTAGGAGATCACCAGCTGGCTTTGCAGGAAGGTAAAAAGGATAGAAAAAGCTCCCTGGTTGCCCAGTGATTTAGGGAGAGGTTGGCATTACCTTGAGCCTCTGAAACTGCTGCTGGCCCTGCACGGGCACGGCTGGGGGTGTGGGGTGTGTGTGGCTCTGCACCACCTGGCTCCCATGGGGCTGCACTGGCGCAGGGTGGTGGTGGCCACTGTGGACGGTGGCAATGGCCTGCCCGTGGCTGCCCGAGCTCTGTGGCACGGCTGACACCTGGCAAGACAAAGAGGACATCAGGTACAGCTACAGCTTCATCGTAGAGAGCAGGATCAGCCTGCCCAGACCCAGGAATACAATTTAAGGATGCAGAACACAGTCAGTTTGAGCTTTAACCATGACTGCTGATGACCTCAAAAAACCAGCTATTTTTTTCTTTAATGAAGACACAAAGAGACCTAAAACCAAACCAAGACAACTCTCATCCTATACTCTAAATACAGGAGAGCCCTTTCTGCAAACATGTTCAAAATACAGGTTGTCCCCAGCCTGCACATTCACTGGCTGCCCAGTATGTCCACTGACATAAAGGCCTGCAAAAGGAGGATAAAATGGGATTTTTAATCTGACAAGATTCAAGGCTCTCTCCTTTCCCTCCATGTCACAAGCAATAATCTGAGTGAATGAGTCTTTATGAGCTTCTACACTCTTGACATTCAGTTAGGGTACTCTGGCATACATTGTGGCTTTCTGGCATCAGCAAGCTCAGGGGAAAACTCAGCTTTTTATTTCCCTGAGAAAAACAGGGAAAGGAACAGAAGTTAATGACTTAAACCAGGAAAGTTTCAATTTGGAAAACAATTTTCACAAACCCAGTTTTCCATTCAAGCCTCTTTTAGATGGGATATACTTTATTTAATCCTCATGAACAAGAAAATTTGCTTGCTGATGCATCCAAGTTCTTTTTAGGAAGGACTGCCAGTATCATCACACCATCTTCTAGCCCCTGCAAGGGTCCACCTGTAGCTCTGTAGTTCCATGCCTACTACTATCAGTGTGAACATCCTTTCTACAGAAGCAAGGATGAAGCTGTATGTAAAATCAGACAGTAGACAGGGAGAGCAGCCCACCAGCAACACCAGTGTGGAAGATGCAATACACCAGAAACACAGCACAGATGACTATCATGCAAACAGCCTATCTCTGCTCTTTCACTCAGAGCCATCTCCATTGCATTGTTCAAGGACAATTTTGTCCCTGTTCCCAACTGTCAGCTCCTTGCAAAGATGGCAAGAGAGGGAAGAGTGCCACCTAATGACTCTGGGGTAATGTCTTCCAAAAAAATTTCAATTTTCCTGAAAGTCTTCCATCTAAATGCTAATCTAGTCTGTTAAGCTTAAGATCACCCAAGATACTGTATGTCTGTTACAAGAACAAACCTTTTCCTGCTTAGAAAACCAGAAAAAGGGAGGAAAAGCCCTCCACAAATCTGCCTCTAGGATTGAGAGACCAGGGTCTGCGAGAATCATTGAAAGAATCACGTTCAAAAAAGCCAAGTCTCAACACGGTTGTTCATGAATTAAGCCAACAGTGTGAAAGCAAGCGCTGAAAATGAGATGCGTGACAAGCACGTTGTCCAAGGAAGTTCTGGCTTCAAATACAGAATTCTACGGTGAAATGACACAGTGCTGGCTGATCACAGAGCTAAGGCATGAGCATACCCACCTGGTAGCTAGGAGTTACCGAGTACTGGATCCCCGTGGCAGACTGCATGGTCTCCGAAACGGCCTCATAGACTGGAGGGGCCGGAGCAAGCACACGGTGCTGGTGCGGGAAAGCTTCGGTGCTGCTGGTGATACGTCTCTGCTGGGACGCATACACAGGTGACTCCTGCTCATCCAGTCGCCGCTTCATGCTGAACTCATGCTCGGGAAGCACCACAAAACCTGTTAAAATGAGAAGAGTTGGCAGAGGGAAGTGACCCAGCGCTCCCCTTCCAGCGGCATGGGTGATGCTGAGATCGCTTCAAGAAGGTAGGGCAAGTTTCTGTCTATTCAGGTATGGATATCTTGAGATGGGAAAGAGAAACTAAAGATAGAGCATTCAGCATAAAATATGCAATTGTGTCTTACCATAAGAAGTATAGGCTTATTGTCATATTTTCAAAGTTAATGAGTTCTTCAGTCTGACATAAAGGATGTTGTTAACACGGGGCACCTTAAACACACACACAGACCTTGAGCAATGCAAAACTCATAAAGGCAACAGAACACAACAGACTGGGGATGGATGTGTGACCTACACACCACTTATACTGAAAACAGAAAAAAAACCTTCCTAGAAAGTCCATATAGGAGGACAGACAACTGCTAGAGATGCTTTAAAACATGAGAGGAACAAGGCAAAAAGCAGGATGCATAACCAGATTTTGAAGTCACTTGCACAGCCCAAAAGCGTTCTGCATTTAATACACATGTGTAACATCAGGGAAAGCCACTGGTCCACTACACCAGGAGTATTTTGAATACCTCATGACACACACCTGTGGTCCTGCCAGCACCCTGGCCCCACTCAGCAGCATCAAGCCAAGGTGTGTCAAAGGGCAGTGCTAGCAGACAAAGTGGCTGGATTCCTGTCTGTCTGCCAGCGGTGCCAGCAAGCACGGATCAGCAGCTCTCTCACTTACTCCCCAGGATTTTCTTCATGTTCCTGCCCTACTCCAAGTTGGCTTTATGCAACTTCATTTCACTCCAAATCTGACAGGTGTTTCTGCCAACTGTCCTGCTCCAAAAGGATCCATGAACTCTTGGCTCTGTTGGACAGAACTACACATCTACCCTTTTCTGCAAGCAAATTCCAGTGTTGTTTTCTGCCTTGAGATGTTATCTGCTGTTCATCAAAAGCACAGGCAGCCTATTAGGGTGTTTGAGGGACAGGAAACAGAGTGAAATCCACCCTCTTCTGCTTCAGGACCTCTGTAAACCAAGGCCTTTTCAGTGCCGTGCAGTTAAACACGTTCATTGCTAAGGCAAACACAAGGATGAGCAATGACATTCCATCAAAATTAATGGTAAAACATCCAAATAAGCCAATCCACATCTACCAAGTCAGAACAGCTCTTCACAATCTAAATCTGTCATTATTCAAATAACCCAGAGATCATTTGCTAATATCTCAGTGCATGTCAAATATGGAAACAGGAACCAGCAGGACAGAAGTGCAGAACAGATTAAGGTGGGCTTGAGAAGGCAGGCTTCATGCAACATAAAAAAATCAATCATGGAAAGATTTGTATTGAGAGAGACCTTAAAGACCATCTCATTCTATGCCTCTGCCATCAGCAGGGATACCTTCCACTAGACCAGGTTGCTCCAAGCCCCATCCAACTCGGCCTTGAGCACTTCCAGGGATAGGATGGGGAAGCCACAGTTTTTCTGGGCAACCTGTCCCAGTGCCTCATCACTCTCACAGAAAAGAATTTCCTCCCAATATCAAATCTAAACTCTCTTCACTAGTCCCTCCTTTCGCCTGGACTGGGTAGGACAAGATAATTTCTTTCTGAAGTTACTCTTCACATTTAACTGCTCAAGAGGTCCCCAAATCACCTGGCAGGTTGCAGGCACAGGCACAGGACCTAATGGTGCCTGCACTGGTTGTGTTTTCAATGGGTCACTGCTGACAAATGAAGAGCCAGGCAGGTTAACATGGAGCTATTCCTCTCAGGCACAGTCCACATTTAGCTTTGCAAAAACACAGTTTTATTCTAATAAGGCTGGGACTAAACGGAGCAAATCTGGCCAAACATACCACCCTCCCACCAGCAGAGTTGGCCAAGATTTTGCATGATAATGGCCGACTGCATGAGTAAAATCTGGGCAAAGCTTGGGTGGTAGCTATTTATAACCCACTCACCAACATGGATACCCTTCTGCTCTCAATACTGTCCCCTCAGCCAGCCCTTCCACTTGCTTTTGATCTCGCAGGCTGCTTCACCCCTTGCACTTCAAGATATATGTAGAGATACACGTGGTGTGTATGTGGTGTGGTGGCTGTTCCTACCTCTGGGTCTCACTCCTCAAAGCAACACTCCACACTTCTTCCTTTACACAGACTAACCAACCTCTAAAGCAGAGGATGTCTGAGGGCAGAAGATGGATGGATGCCCTCATGAGGATTGAAATGCCATCTTAGGTGTCCTGAAGAGATTTTTCCCCATGGAACCACCAAAATTCTCAGCCTGTGAGGCTGTGGGAATCATGCTGGCACCAAGGATCCATCACCACACACACGCAGGCAGCATGAACATCAGTTTTTGAAGCTCCTGATTCTTGCAGTCCAGGTGTAGAATCTTCCAAAAACCTAGTTTACTATATGGTTGATATTAAAACTTCTGTTAAGTGAAAATTACAGCACAGGTGGGTTCGTCTTTCCTCTCAATTCCACTCACCTTCACCAGCTGAGCTTGGACCCTGCTTCTGTCTAAGCACTGGATCTGCTTCAACAGTGAAGTTTCATAAGATAGTCAATATATAAAGAGTCAATACTATAAGTAATAGTCAATAGCACTAGTTATTCTTCCTAGGCAATATCATGCTAAACTCCTACCAAGGGTCTGGTGACTGGTTTGCCTCCTGCAGACGGAAATACGATGCTGAATGTTCCCAAAGTGCATTAATTTCCTCACTGAAGTCCTGCTGATTTTGACCTGGCATCTCCCACTGATCTCCTCTGCCCAAAAGCTGGAGAGATCTGTTGTGCAGAAAGTCCCACCCCTCCTACAGTCCACCAGACAGCTGAGGAAGGCAGGCTGAGATGAAACCCAAGACCAGACATGTAATTTTGAACTGATTTAGCCAAAGCCTGCTGCTCAAGGGGCAGTTCTGCCCACTTCCACCCCCAGTGACAACTGATTTCCTCTCAGCATCCTTAACGATGGCAAAGTCCAGCTACAGGAAAGGTATTTTGAGGATAAATATACAGTATCAGAGACTTGTATCAGGCATTTTCTCTCCACACTGCAAACAGTACTAGGCTTATGTTGTAATCTCAGAAATGTTGCACACACCACTGGCATCCTCTTATGGACTTCGATGTAAAAATTCAGAGAGCCTCAATTCAAATTGTACCATCTGTAATCTTAATTTGGGGGTGGAAAAAAGAAAAAAGCCCTCAAATTATAGCAAGGACTGAAAGTAAGTCATATAATTCAGGTCCTTTCCTTTGTTAGAAGCATTAACAGGAAGCAGGTAGGAGAGCTGGGTGCACAAAGTCAAGAATTACATCCCCTTTCCCCAGCATCATTTCTACCCAAACTCCCTTTTAAGTCCACTTAGAGCACACTACATTCTGCCAAAAGGATAATGAAACTACATTTTTCTTTTCTAAGGTTTTTAGTGTTCCCCTTCACAGGAAAAGGATGCTGCATAGGAAACCACCTAGATCTTCCCACCTGTGCCACCTCCCAGTTCACCAGCTCTGTGCTACAGGTAAGACACATCAGGCAGGCAGATAGATACAGGATCCTCAGCTGGTAAAGAAAGGAAAAAATTAAGAAAATGTACATTGTGTCTCAGTAACATCCCCAGAATTATGCAATTCTACCTGCCAACTTCATCAGAGGGTTTCCCCATCCGTCTGCCTCACATAAGCTGGTGAGACCAAAAGGCAAGTGGATCACATCTCTTTCCCCCTGGTACTGAAGTAAGGAGAAGAGTTGCAGTACTGACACAGAAGGAGAAGGAACAAAGCAGAGACAATGCAGGATTCAGCTGGTGGGGCACCACAGGGCTCTCCTCCTGCCCCACGGGAGCAAAAAAAGGCACAAGAGCCTGGGTACTCCCCTCTTCCCTCACAAAACTGCCTCTCTGGTGGCAGCTGTGCTCCTCAGCTTTTTACCACAGAATACCCCCAAAATCTCCATTACTTCTATTTCAGGTTTTCCCATCAGATAAGCAAGGTCATCCAGCATTACAGATCAGCTGGTAAATTAAAAAAGCAAATAGAGACTAGGAAGAAAGCAAATCAGGAAGATGTGCTGCCTTGGCACCTGTTGGAACCCCAGCAGAGCTGTGAATACACACCCTCTTCACCAACAAGTTGCAAAAAAGAGCTACTGGAGATGATTTTGGTCCCTGTGGAGCAACAACCCATCTGAAAAAGGGCACGGAAAACGCAGAGCTGCAAGGAGTGGTTTAAAACATGAGGGCTTTTTAAAAAGCTTCCTTTCAAGGGACAAGGGACTCAAAAGTTGGGAACAGCAAGCCTAAGTCTCAATGCTGACCCCGGAACCGTCACAGGACATGTCACTGATAGGATTACATAGGAGTACATCACAGTGCCTGCTGGAAAGCTCAGGTTCTGACAGCACTGCTAACAACTTCCACACCATGACCCTTCTCGTTCAACAACTGCAGCTGTACTTTTTTGCACAGTGCCACACAGCCCATATCCCTTGCCTGTACCATGGGGATAACCCCTTGGCCACACTGCAGAGACCACAACGGGAGCATCCTTCCCAATTGAAATGAGAAGCATCCTTAGGAAAAAAAGTTTAGGAAAAGCATTACATAAGCTTTTGAAGGAGTTAGGAGAGTGTTCTGTAAGATGACACAGTGACAGCTGTGCCAGCACTCACCACAAGGCAGGTGGGACATGAATAAACCCCACTTGCCTCTGTCCAGATGAGTAACAAGTTGGCAAGGCACCAAAAAATGGCCTGGGTGTCAAACCCAACACACAGACACGATCCAAACTGAGCTCTACAGAACTTAAGAGAATTGTTTTGCCCTGTTCCCTGACTGCACCTACCCCATGCACAGACAGAAGAATCAGAACAGTTTTATTTATCCCATTAAAAAGAGAAAAGACCCCACAGGAACTGGAAAAAAGCAACACGTCCGCAAAAGTGCACCACAGGCTGAAGTGACAACTATTATGGGGCTCTTTCTGCTTCAGCTCTAACAGTCATAAAAGCTTTCCAATGCTGGAGAAGACTGGAACAGCAATCTGGACAGAAAACAATCCATAAATCCTGGAAACATAAATGATCCGCTTGCCAATTCCAACACGATGCTCCCAGCTCCAAGACCCACACAGGCCAGGAGCCTGTGCAGAGGGTTCCCCCAGCCATCCCAGCTGGGACCAGTGGCAAAGCATCCCCTTCCCCACTCTGCTCACAAAAGCAGCCTAAATCACTCAGGGTTCCCCCAGACTTGAGCAAATTAGTGCCACTTTTTCCTGGCGAAGGATCACATTGAAGCAATTCAAACAAATCCAGACAGAAGGTGGGGGGGATGAAGACAACGTACTCTGGGATGAGAAAGCAGAGTTTCCTTCTGCAAAGAGCGTACCAGTGTAAAAAACTAACTTCACCTGGCCAGGGAAAAAAGACCCTAAAAAGTGGTTTTCTGTCCCTGGAGATCCAGCATGGGCTGACATCAGGCTGCCAAGGTACTTTTATGTGATAATTTTTACAGGTGCTTTGGAAAAACTATATTAAAATAAAATGCAATTGTAGTCTAAAATACTGTACAGTTAATCCTACATAGTAATGTATAGCTCTCTGAAACTGCATCTTTTTAAGTAATTACAAGTTAGGAGTGGAAGATTGCAGTGCAGATAGTGTTATACTGAATTAAGTAGAGCATTTCCCACTTGTTTACTGACCCCACACCTCTTTGCACAACTAAAAGCTACAAGTTAAAAGCAAAGCATGAGCTGTTAGGTCAGCCTTAAGCGATGCTTTAGCACACAGACTAAGTTTAGATTCCTCTGGACAGTGCAGGAGACTGAAAATCCAGGCACAGCTCAAGATGTCTTTGATCTTTAGCTTAAAGTAGAGCTGGGACAAGCTATTTTGCCCCTTCTCAGTGGTCCAAATAAATGAATTTCTTTCGGGATGTAACCTTTCCATCCGTGTGCTGAACACACGTTATTTGCACAAATAACAACTGCTAAAACTCATTCTGAACCCAGGCCAGGAAAAGGCACAAACCCCAGGATTCAGTTAAGCAGACACCAAGCATGCTCCTACTTTTAAAGTCGCCTGAACTCCACCATTCTCCTGCAATCCAAAAAAAAAAACCTCCCTGAAGTGTTTTGTACACCTAGAGATGGAACACCTGAAGAAGTAAAAAGGGAATGAAATCCGAAGTGCAAGCATATGGCAAGTTCAAGGCACAGAACGGAGGGGAAGCGCAGCGAGACAGAGCTCGCTCTTAAACCCTCTGCACAATGAAGGGGTGAAGGAGCAGCTCCCGGGTTTCCGTGTACCCACACGCCGCTCCGACAGCTCCTCGGGGATCGCCGGGTTACGGAGCTGCCACACTGCGAGAAGGGGAACGGCGATCCCCATCCCCGCACCGGGGGCGGCGCGGCCGGTACCGGGGCTGTGCGGGGTGGTGCGGAGCGCTCGGTACCGGTACCGGGGCTGTGCGGGGTGGTGCGGAGCGGTCGGTACCGGTACCGGGGCTGTGCGGGGTGGTGCGGAGCGGTCGGTACCGGTACCGGGGCTGTGCGGAGCGCTCGGTACCGGTACCGGGGC
>JAWWEE010000016.1:20723054-20736167 GCA_035221455.1 Xenops minutus | reverse complement strand
CCCCCCGGGGGCGGGGGGACGCCATGGGGGGGGGGGGCAGGGGGCGTGACCGGGCAGGGCAGCCGCGGGGCCCCCCCCTCCCACACACACTCAGTGGATCGTTCCCCCCCACACACACACACCCCCCCCGCCACACACACCCCCCCCCGCCCCGCACGCGCTTCCCGCCGGCGGGACCCGCCGCGCGCACGCGCTCTGCGCCCCCCCCTCCCCCCCCCGGCCCCGCCGCCCCTGAGGGGAGCGGAGCCCGCGGGAGGAAAAGGGGAGCGTGGCGGGGGAAACTGGGCAAAGTGTGCGTGTGCGTGTGGGGAAAGCAGCTGTTACATACCCTCAGCGCGCAGGCGAGCACCCCTCAATGGACGGGGAACTCCCCCCGAGGCCGATTGGCCCCGCCGTGCCCGGCGTCACGGCCGCGCCGCCCACGGCGGGCGGGGGGGGCGGTGTGAGGGACAGGCCTCACGGAGGGCGGGAGGGAGCGGAGGGAGAGTTCGCCCCCTGAAACACGAGGTGGAGGTTGGTGTGCTTAATTATGGTGTTTTTCTCCCTTTTGAAAGTTGCGGAGGGAGTTGCTGGCTTCCCCACAGCGAGGCTGGAGGAGCCAGGCCTGACCGCCCCTTGGTGCTCGTCGGGGGAGTCCAGAGCGCGCTCAGGACGGGTGAAATACAAGCACGCTCCACACTTAAGTATTTCAAGCATCAAACAAGGTTTGAATCTCTCGGTGTTTTCCTTTCCAGCTGCTTTTCCCTTCTCGGCCAGGTCGAGTGCTGCCAGGACAAGCAGGCACAGCAGAGGGGGATCTCTCCTCTGTGTGCTGGAGCTGCAGCTCGGTTTAGCTGCTGGAAGAGCTATGCTCTGGGTGAGGGGTTTAAACCTTCACGGGCTCTTGTGCCGCTGGGGATCGAGCCTGAACCAGAGGCAAAGGAGCAGCAGGGCTGGGAAATGAACCGCTCCGGAGGCAGACTCTTCCCAAACTCCCAGGGCTCAAAATTACAAGCACTAGCGTAATCATAATTAGCAAGGTGGTGTGCATGCAGCCTGGAAAGCCAAACCAGACAGGTGGGCACAGGGATGCCAGAGCTCCTTTGGGTTTTCCCTGCAATGGCTTTAAATCCCCATTTCTACACTTGAGCAGCACTTTGGATTTCATATTCTTGAAACTGTCCGTGCTGAAAGTTTTGCCCCTGGTGGCTGATCCCCATCCCTGGGGCACTCTGGGAAGGGGAGACGCTGCAGCCATCAGTCTGCCTGTGCTCAGCAGCAAATTTTCCTCACCACTCTCCAAACAACACAAAGATTTCTTTCCAGTAACTTATATGTAACTTACGGTGAAGTGACCATGTCCAGAGAAATCCTTATTTCTGCTGCTGAGCAGGACCTGCTGGCACAGGGGGAGGGAACGGATGGGACAAAACCTTGTGCTGTGCAAGAGGACTGAAAACACTGGTTTTGACAAGAAACACAGCCCTGGAAATAGCTGGGAGCAGGGCGTGAGAATGTGTGGGTGGTTTTTCCATGGAAAAGGCTTACAACCCTTTCCTCTGCCTCTGATACAGAGAGGATCTTCATGCCTCCTTGAAGGGAGGTGGCTGCTGAGGTCTATGACAGCAGCATATCTTGAGTTGTTCCCATTCAGGCCTGGCACTGGTGATCTCCATCCCTCTCCTTTGGTATTCCTATCAGACATCCAGGACATGGGTCTCCTTGGAAAAATCTTGGTTCTCTGTGCCCAGTGTGGATTTGAGCTAAAAGGCACAAGCACCTTTATCAGGTGCACAGTGCAGGTTTGGTTCAGATTTCACAGCCTGTGGGAGGGAGACTGGGCACATTTGTGAGGCCACGTGGGACGCTTGGCATCACCTGCAGCTTTCAGGTCTGTAGCTGACCTGCCAAAAACCCCACTGAGCCAAAAGAGAGCTGCTGCTGACAGCATGGGTCTAACAAGCAGTTGGAAATACCACCTTTCTCCTAAGCACAGCTTCATGTCCCTCAAAGTCAGGATGTCCCCTGGGATAGGGCCAGCCTGTTTTTGGGGATCACAGCCTGGGCAAAACCCTAAATTTCCTCCTTCTCCTATCCTGCCCAATGCCCCCACAACACCAAAGAGTACTGGTCACTGGTAGTATATTTATATATCAATACAAATGAAAACAAAACAACTCCCCCAAAAAAGGAACAACAACAAAAAGGTTTCTCTCAACAAGAGCAAAATAAGAAGATTTACAAATACTTCTGGCTCTGGCTTGGATCAAGTTAATGTTAAATAAAAAAAATTAAAAAACCCCATTAACCTCCCCCCAAAGAACCCCAAAACAAAAATTACCCACCCCCCCGCCAAGATTATAAAAAAATAAGAATATACACATTCAAAGATCTTCCTACAGTATAAAGTTGGGGAGGCTCAGGCAGTGCTGGGGGCTGGGGCTCAGGCTCATTGCCTCTCCAGGGTGTGGGGTTTATTCTTGCTCAGCACTTTCCCAGCCTATGACTCAACACAGGGCTAGGCCTTCAGGTTCCCAGTGAAGGCCTGAGAAAGCCAGGCAACCCAGTGAGCCGGTCAGTCCCTGTGTCCCCATCACCTCGTACCGAGTGACTCCTGCAGCAGCACCCCAAGGGGCAGGGGATGCCTGCTTCACACTTCACACCTCCCCAACAACCCAAATCCTTCAGATCATCAGAGGAGCAGAGCTGCTGTCCCCACAGGGAACATGAGACAAGGAAATGGGGAACACCACCAAGCATCCTCGTGCCTCCAGCGGGACAGTCCATGAGAGTGGGTACCAGAACCCAATGCTGCCCATGAAGGGAAAAAAAGGGGAAGGGGAAAGATAAGACAGAGCCAGGACCAACCTCACCGCTCCAGGGATCACAGCAGTGAGGTGGCAGGACAGCAGGAACCCTTGGGAGCTGCTAAATGGGAGCTTGCATATATGTATCTATATAACAGCTGGGGGAGCACAGCAAGGGTATATTATATACACACATACATACAGACACACAGATGGAGTGGCAGGTGAGACCAAAGCACGTGCCTCTCCCTCAGCCCCAGGACTGGGAATACATTTCCTAGGACTTCGCAAAACTCCTCTCTAGGTACAACTTAGGTGGTCCCATCAACAAAAAAATAATAAAATTAAAAAAACAAAACAACTTGAAGAGAAGGCAAACCACCTCCACAACCAACCAAACCCAACCAAAACACAACGGAGAGGAGCAAGAGCCCCTTCCCATACTGGCGAGTGGCAGCCACTGTTTGGGTTGAATAAGGCACAGTTCCATAGCAGTGCTAACAGCTGAGGTGCTCGGGCACCACTGCCTTAACAGCTCTGCTGAGTCCCGGCAGGCACCGAGGCAGCTCTGGCAGCCCCCAGAGGATGGGAAGGGGGCATCTGCAGGGAGGCAGGGGATCTCAGTGCCCCGGGGAACTCTTCTCCTGGGCAGCCTGGCTGTGGTTGGCAAGCAGCAGGCCCTCACGCTGGGCATGTTCGAGGATGGCAGTGTAACAGAAGTAGTACTGCTCGGGGGTCTGGATGCTGAAGGCGCGCTGGGTCCGCATGCGTAGCACCGTCTGGTAGATGTTCAGAGTGCCCACGTCCTGCAGCTGCGACAGGCAGATGTCCAGTGCACAGAAGGTACCTGTGGACAACAATGGGAAGGCATCAGCCACCAAACTGCACCATCGCTGCCCCTTGTGAGAACTGGAGTGGTGGTCCTCAGCCCCCCACCAATCTCGCACAGGCATCTGGAGAATTCTCCCAAGTCTGATGGCTGTGGGAAATCCTGAGGATGTGCATCCCAGGTCAACCAGCTTGCAAACACACTGTGGGTCCCCAGGATGCTGAGTCTGGCAGGGAAGCCAGACTTGCCATCCCACCACCCCCAAGACCTCCACCGCACCCGTTACCTGTCCTGCCGATGCCGGCACTGCAGTGGACCACAACTGGTGGTCCCCCAGGGTGACCCTTGAAGCGAGGTCCCAGAGCACTGACAGCCACCCTCTGCTGCTGCTTCACAGCCCCCAAAAAGTCAATGAGTGTGGCGGCGGAGGAGGGGACGCCATAATCGGGCCAGCTCAGGTACTGGAAGTGGGACACCAGCCGCCTCTCCCTGGTCTGGGGAAAGCAGGGGGATTAGACCCTCTCCCCTCCTCTGACCCACTGTGCCCCCATGCTGTTCCCCACCAGGCAGCTGTGGCCACGCACCTCTGAGCTGTGGATCTCCAGGATGGTTTTCTTGTAATGGCTGAGATTCTCCACGCCAAGATTGGTGATGGTCAGGGCCCCAAAGCACACCTGGAAATCCTTCTCCAAGGGCCAGTACTGGCCACACTTCCTCCTGCCTCCCTCCTCCAGCCTGGGAGCAGGATAAGGACAAGCTGGTGATGTCCTTCTTGCTCTGCCTGGGACATGTCCCCTGCCACCCAGCCTTGATCCTCTGGGAATCTCTCAGGGACCAAACAGCATGTACTTTATGTGATATCCCCCCACTGTGCAGGCCTGGCTGGCACCACAGTTGCAGGGTCACTGCACAGAGCCCAGCACTGCCCATCCCACACCAAAAATGCCCATTTTACACAGAAAAAGAGGGCCGTGTCCCTCCATGAGCACTCACCGTGTTGTCATCACTATGACCAGGACGTTCTGCTCCCACACCATGCGCCAGAAGTCACTGTAGGTGTTTTCCAGAGGCCCTGCGGGGACAGCCCACACATCAGCCCAAAATCTGATGGAATTGGGCAAATCCCTTTGCCCAGCTGCCTCCATCAGTCCCACATCACGCCCACGGGGAACCACATATAGGGACCTCTAGGGACCTGTAGGGACCGACCCAGGTGTGGCTTCACTTACTCTGCCCAGAACTGCCATTGATTGGGCCCCTATCATCTAATCCCTATGGCTCAGCACTGATCCCCCCTCTCTGCTTATCCCTGGGCAGATGGAGCAAATCCAGGTGTGGGACAGGGGCAGGAGGGAGGGGGCTGCTATTGTGGGTGAAGAAGGATGGATCCACTCACTCTCTCCCAAGAGAAACTCTACTCCCTCCTGGCTGGAGACTGGGAGGGGAATAAATAAATCCAGGGAGGAGTAAATATACCCGGAGAGAAGGGGGACCTGCTGGGCAGTGTTGTTCTTTTGGGACATCCCCCACCATGGCTGGTGGCTGACACTGGGCAGGGAGGTGAAGCCCACAGGTGCATCAGGAGCAGAACAACCTCTCGGAGGCTCGGGCCATACCCTGAGTGCCAATGTAAGCATTCCTCTGCTTGTAGCCATCCATGAAGCTTGCATTGATGTAGTCAGTCAGCTGCAGGGAGAAAAGCATGGATGAGATAAGGCCCCTGTGTCTGGGACGGCTGTGTCAGCTTCCTGCAGGACTGTGAGCTTCCATCCAGAGCTGGCTCACCTCCGGGCGACTGTATGGCTTCGCCAGCTTGACACGGGTTTGGTCCAGGCAGGGCACGTCTCCATATCGGTTCTTTTCCTGGTTGTAGGGTGCCCTGGGAGGGAGGGAAGAGGGAAGCAGGGATGTTTTCCAAAGGCAGCTTGTTCTCCCTCTGTGCAAACCTCTGGAGCCTGGGCTCTGCTGCCATCACCTGGCCAAAGCCTCAGGATGCAGAGTCCCAGCCAGGTCCTGGTCCCCACTTTTCCCTGCAGCTCCCTCCTACCCCGGGAGGCTACAGGACCCATAAAGGGGGCTCACACCATCCCTAGGCTGAATGCTAACCCAAAGTACCACACCCTAACAAGGCTGATGGACCACTGTCCAGCAGCAGAAGCATGGGGAGGAGGGCACTCAGCTTTTTGGGGTGAGAGGGGCCCCTGGCTCCTTTCCCCCAACTTACAAAGAGCAGACAAAGGTGCCAGCCGGGCTCCTGCGCCGAATATCTTCATACTCTTCGTAGATGCCCCGTTTCTGCTTGTGGCTGACGTGATCCAGCAGCTCCTGGAGGGTAAAGGACTTGGGCCCGGGGACGTGGACAGAGCCATTATCTTTGGGGGCCGCCAGCGGAACGAGGATGAGCTCGTCCAAGGGATCAGGATGCCCATTCTGCTGGGGCATGAACCGGCAGTTCCAGCTCAGAGGGTCCAGTTTGAGGGACCCCCCGAGGTACTCAGGGAGGCATTCTCGGGGCAGGTGTTCCTTCAGCTCTGACATTTTCACCATCTGCACCTGCATGAGGAAGAGGAAAGGCAGGGTTGACTCCAAAAAAGTTGGAGAGGATTCACTGGGGTTGGGGACAGGGATGCCAAAGTCTGGTGCTCAGTGGCTTCCAGCAGATGGGGCTGAGCAGCACAAGCTGCTTCCACCACTCTGTTCCAAAGGGAAAGCAGCCTCAGCCCTGCCTACCAAGGGTCCTCTGCCAGGAGGGTCCCCACTCACCCGCTCCCGCAACTTCTCTTTCAGCAGCAGGCTGATGATAGAGTAGGGCACACGGAACCACATGGGTGCTCCCACGATGAAAACTTTCTTGAGCCGAGCCGGGAAGGCACCCTGTGGGCAGGAGGAAAGGGCTGAATCCACTCTGCTGTGGTAGGGGACACGTCCCAGCACAGGTGACAACCAGCAAAGGAGCTCTGAGGTGGTAATGCTACATTCAAAGTGCGGCTCGCATGCTCATGGCTGTGGCTTGTTTTTACATGCCAATAAGAAAACACTACTTCCTTGGAATTAGGTAGACATAAGATTTGCCTCTGCAGGGGAGAGGTGAGGACCAGGAACTGGGATTGTGCAGAGAACACACCCCAGCCAGCATTTACTGATATTGCTTTTTTCCAGAGAAGGGAGGAGGCACCAAATGTCAGCACTATTGAAAAATAATTTGCATCTGTTTTCCCAAAAGTGCTGCCAGCAGCTGTGAAAGGAATCCAGCCCAGGGACAGCTGACCTCTTCTGCCTGCAGGACACCACAGCCCCAGCCAGGTTCAGCCTGGCAAGTTCCCAGTGCCTTCCTGAGGTCCTGCAGGGCTGGAGCCCGTGCTCCTCAGCTGAGACACGGTCAGCATAGTCTGGGGTGAAAATTGATGCCAAAACCACAGAGTTTTAGATTCTCAGTGAGCAAGTGGCCCATGCACTGTTCCCAGACACCAGGTCACACTGGACATCACCTTGAGTAGGTTGAGGATCTTCTTGCTGAGGTCCAGCTCGAAGTTGGTGTACTGTGACCCTGCCATGTCATAGATGAACACCAGCCCATTCCTTTGCGTCTCAAAGCTGAGAGAGAGGAAAGAGCAACATCAACCCCACAACATGCAAACACTTGACTCCTGCATCAGCAGCTCTGCTCCACTCTGACCCCCAAAAATCCCTTTCTGTGCTTCCAGGAGGACTCATGGACCCAAAGCTCGCTTCTGCACTTCCCAGCTGCTGCACCACCTCTTCCTACAACCTTAATTTAAGCCTGGCTCATACCTTAAGCCTGTCTTAGTGGCATCACCCATGATGGCTAAGGTCAAAAACAGAAAGAGTCCAGGAGTGAATGTCCCAGTTTTATATTTTTGGCATGGCTCACATTACGCCTGGCTGATGGCAGGGCTGCCTTCTACACAGCAAAAGCCTGCAGGAATCTGGGGTTTTGCTAAACTGAACCCAAGGCATGGACAGGGCAAGGCTGGAAAAGAGCCTGGTTCAGGGCATGGGGGACTTTGTTTCCCTGATGAACACCTCCATGGGGAGGGCTGGCTGGAGTTCAAACCAGGGAATTTCAAGCCAGAGGGAGCAGTGACCTCCCTGGGAGGGAAGGGGCTCCCCAGGGACCCACTGGTGTGAGACAGGGTACCTGGGTGGACGCAGGCTCACCTCTCCACGGCTCGGTCCAGCAGGTAGAAGAGTGCCTGGAGCACCACATGCTGCACACTCTTACTGGGGTGGTGCAGCTTGGCTGTGAACAGGGCGATAGAGGCTCCTGAGGGGTCCCGCACGCTCTGCCGAGGAAACAGGGTCAGGCTTCTGCAGCACCCATGCAGAGCAGAGCCAGGATGAGCCACCCAGCTGGGATAACTCAGGGGGGACACCCCACCTACCAGAATGGTGAACTTCCCACTGAGCAGCTCCGAGCGCAGTGGCTCCTCGTGTGGCTTCAGCTTCACAATTCCCTCCTTCAGCCGTGTCTCCTGTGGGCAGGGAGCCAGTGTGACACGGGGTACAGACACCCCAGCTCTCCCTTAACCACCACGGCCCCATGGGGCACCCAGCCCTCCAAGGGAACCTCTGCTCCATGAGCCCATTTTCCAGCACACACCCCAGCATGGGGAGGAGCAGCTTTGCAAAACCAGATTGGGAAGGGCATATATGGATCTGAATCCTTAATATATGGGGAGATGCCCTACGGGCAGCACACACAGGTCAGAAGGGCACCCTGTGAACTACTCTCAGCAGGGGGAAGGGGATTGGGATCAGTGAGACCTCCACAGTAACCTCTTTTGGCTAAAAAAGGATTTTCCAGCTGGATAAAACTTATATGGGAGTGGAAAAAAGAAAAAAAGAGCAGGCGGAGGGTGGTCTTCAGGGGCAGGGATCTCCCACAGAGCAGGAAGCCCTTGTCCAGGGGTGTCCTGGCCCTGCTTACTTACACGATAGGAGTGGAAGAGCTCGATGGCCCGCAGGACGTCGAACTTGCGGGCCATGAGGAACTTGACAGCCACATTCCAGGAGAGTGGGGACACATTGTACTGGCCCGTCCACTTGTTGATCTCCTCCAGGAACTGCTTGGTTGCCTATGGAAGAGACCAGGGATGTGCAGTGAGACAGGGTGGGAGGAAGAAGAGGAGGAGGAGGAGTGCCTGAGGGGCATCGCTGGTCACGGTGGGAGCTACACAGTCCTCAGCAAACCCAGCAGCTCCTCAGGGTGAAGCAGAGAGCTCCACAACAAAAGAGGTTAAGGGCAGGGGGGATGGAAATGGGAGAAGTGCCAGTATGGAAAAGGGAGAAAGTGGTAGGAGAAATGGCCTTAGGGCTGAAGACACTCAGGGAAAGGGGAAGCAAGGGGAGGATTTTACAGGCATCAAACACAGCAGGTACCCATCAGCTGGCAGCAGCCTCCTGGGGCTGCAACTCCTCCATGGAGCAGCAAACCTGGCTGTGGGAACACAGCTAAAGAGCATGAAGGCCTGACACTTCAACCTGCTACAGAACATGGACCAGCTCGCCCTTTTAACACCAGTTTCACATGGCCATGGAAGACCAGGAGGCTCCCAAGATGCAGCTTTGCTTTCTGCTGCATATTTATCCCCTGTCCCACACAGGAGTCCCAAGGGAGATGGAGTGGGGCAGCCCAGCCTTCCACCACATCCTGCTCAAAGGATACAGGCAGGAGGGAGGGAGTCCCAAAATGCCTTGCTCCCACCTGGGGCACACCCTAAAATGGAGGAGCTTCCATCCTCTCTAGAGTGGAGGATGGCAATGTCATCCAAGGAGGAGGAGGGACAGGGAGTGCTGAAGGCTGGCTCCAGGAGCAGGGAGACAGGAAGGTGACAGTGTTCAATGTCAGGTGGCAGTACGAAGTTACTGGGAGCTATTGAGCCAGAAGGCTTGTTGGTGTTAATGACTTCCAACAGGAGGAAGCAAAGGGCTGGGGTTTATCAGCAGCATGAGGCTTGACAGGGGCAGCGAGCCCTTCCCATGGGATGAGCTGAAGGAGCCCGGCCCATCTGAGGGGTCTCTACCCCAGCACATCACAGCCAGGAGCTTCCTAACTCCTGGGTGAACACATGGGAAAATAAATGGAGCAATGCAGGAACCATTTTCAGCCTTAACAGAGCAGACATCCACATGTATGTATACAGGAATATATCCTATCCATAAATATAATCTACCCAATATACCCTGGCTGTACCCCCACTTCTCCAGGGCATCCTCTGGGGCCCCCAAAATCTAGGGTTGGGGATGCAAACCTGAAATAACAGTGGAGATGCTCCTTCCCCAGGATGTGCAGGATGGCCTGGGGATGGAGATGAGTGCCAGGTATGCACACACCCACTGCCCTTGGACAGAGATCAGAGCCGACACTGCAGCCTGGGATGGTAATGATACCCCAAGAGGATGGAAAGGGGGTCCCCAGATGATGGGAGGAGCAGCCAAGGGGCACAGCGGCAGTGAGGACAGGATGCAACACGTGGTTTGGGTCTCCTTCCTCAACATCTAACCCATCACACTTCACACAATCCTGTTTCCAGCATCCATCATGAGGGATGCTCGGCTTTTTGCAAGGGGGATGCACAAGAACAAGCGCTGGCTTTGCAGGGCAGCTCAGCCGTGAATTCCAGCTTCCCCTGGGAACGAAACCAAATTCCAAACTTAGCAGTGCTGACACCCAACAGCAGGGAGCCAGGCGCTATGGAGCTAAGCATCAATACCAACCATAGCTCTGCCCATTTTGTGCGCTCCACTGGGTCTCTATTCTGAGCCCCGATCCCATATGGATTTATATAGGTATCAATCCTAGCAGAGCAGGGATTGCTCCACATGCCAAAATGAAGCCCACGACCCAGAGTTGCAGCGAGAAGCCCCTTTTTGGCAGTACCGTGAGCAAAATTGTCTCTAGTCAGGTGTTTGAAACAATGCTGGTCTTTGGAGTGCTGGCATCATCCGTGTCCCTGCTCCACTGTGCTGGGGCAGGGTGGTGATAAAGCCACCCCTGCTGGAACATGGGGGCTCTTCTCACCCTCCTTCCCCAGGCAGCAAACCTACCCTCCTTCTTCAGCCCAGAGAAGGGAAGGATAAATCTGTGAAAATTGCAGCTGGGCTGAAAACCCTCAAGGAAAACTGGTTTGGCTTCTCTGAGATAAGCTAGGGAAGGCACTGCAGAGTAGATGTCCCAAGACTGGCAGGGAGAGGAGAGGGGTGAATTTCCCCTGATTTGAGGTCAGTAACAGGGGAGAGTGGAGGAAATCCTGCTGGTCATGAGAAGAATGAAGAGGTGGCAGGAAGGGGATGTTCCAGCCCAAACCACCACTTACCCACAAAAAGAGGGAAGCTTCCACTATTTTGGCTTCGAAGCCACCGAGGGCAGCACCAAAGGCAGCCTTCCCCATCCCAGGATGATGATCCAAACCTGGGGCCATTATTGCAAACACACCTTCAGCTTCTCCATCCAATAACCCTGCGTGAACCAACACCTCAGATCCCCCTGCTGGAACACTGGCCCAGTCACGACTCCTGCTGCAAACCAACACTCCCTGCCACCACAGGGTCTGCTAAAGCTCGGCTGCTGGAACCTTTGCCCCCTTCACGACACAGAAGAAAAGCAAATCTCAGGCACCTGCAAGGACAGAGGGCAAGAACTCCCCCCACTCCTTGGGATTTTCTCATCTAGGAGATAACAGTACTGCTCCCAGGAGGAAAAAGCCTGGGAGCTCTGCATTTCCTGAGCACTAAGGCAGGCTCACAGGAAGGACTCTTCTATGGGGCTTTTGGGAACTTGGGATCTCCGTCCCAACTCTCCTAAACCTCCCTGTTAGAAACGAACGATTTCTAACAGAAAACCAACCAACTGGAAACCCGACCATTTTGGAAGGAAAGCCGGACCTTTCTGCCTTCGCCTTGCAGTCCCCAACGCCACCAAGGTGGCTGATGCCACATGTGACAGCCTGAGACCTGCCACCAGCCCGAAGCATCCCCGCTCCCAGGCTCGGCATCCCCGCCCGGCGCAAAGCCCAGCAGCCAGGTGGGCAAACCTGGGGACGAGGATAAAGGAAGGAAGAGCTCCAGCCCTATCGGAGGTGGCTCCTGGTCCCCCCACTCGCCCAGCCCAGCACATCCTCCCGGGTGACGCAAAGCCAGCAGAGGAAGCCGGGACGTCACGGGCGGCTCGGGGCGTGGGAACCGCGTGTACACAGCATCGTGCCCACGGCAGGGAGGCCTGCCCAGAGGGACACGCTGGTTTTGGGGCTGTGGGACCCACGCCGCAGCACCCACGGGCTTCTGGGGTGCGGGAGAGTGGGTGGGGTTGCGGGGATGGGGGGCTGCGAAGTGGGCGCTGCGTGGGTTTAGGGGGCTGTTTGGTGGGTGCATGGGTGGGTGGGTGGGGTGTGGGACTTCCCATGGGGAGAACCGCCCCTCTGGGGGAAAGAACAAAACACCCTGCAAGCCGGGGGTAGCCAAAAAATGATGGGAACGGAGTGGCGGGTGCGTGTGGCTGTGAATGCGTGTGTGTGTGTGAGTGGGTGGGTGGCTGAGTGTGGTGGGGTGGGGATGCAGCGCTCGGGGTCCTGCCCAGCCGGGGAAGAAGGGGACTCCGACGGGTCCTACCTGCTCCTCCTCGGCGCTGAGCTCCGCGGCCATGCTGCGCTGCGGGACGGGATGAGCCGGGATGAACCGAGCCGAGCCGAGCCGGGATGAGCCGGGATGAACCGAGCCGAGCCGGGCTGAGCCGGGATGAACCGAGCCGAACCAAGCCGAGCCGGGATGAGCCGAGGCGAGCCTAGCCGAGGTGAGCCGAGGTAAGCCGAGCAGGGATGAGCTGAGCCGGGCCGGGCCGGGATGAGCCGAGCCGAGCCGAGCCAAGCCGGGCTGGGCCGGGGTGAGCCGGGATGAGCCGAACCAAGCCGGGCCGAGGCGAGCCGGGATGAACCGAGCCAAGCCGAACCAAGCCGGGCCGAGGCGAGGCGAGGCGGTCTAAGCGGCGGGCGCCCCGTCGGAGCCCATCCCCAGCGCTGCGGACACCGGCCCCTCCCGGCGAAGGCGGCTCCGCCCCGGGGGCCCCGCCGAAAGTGCCGAAAAAAAATTAAGGTGAAATTTAATTTTTTTTTAAAAAAATAAAAATGGTCTATTCTCTATATATGATGTATATGTGTGTGTGCGGGCGCGCCGGGCAGCGTGTCCGGGAGCGGCAGAGCCGCTCGGCGGGGCCGGCCGGGCTCCCGCCCCGCTCCGCTCTGCCTCGGCAGGGGCGGCGGCAGGAAGCGCCCGCACCGCCCGGCCCTCCTCTCCTCTCCGTCCCTCCCCGCGCCTCGGCCGGCCCCGCAGGGCGGGCAGCAGGCCGGCAGGAAGGCCTCTGCCCTGGCTCGGGCCCCCCCAGTCCCATCCCGGCCCTTCCAGCCGCATCCCGGTTACCCCAGCCCCAGCCGCATCCCGGCTCCCCCAACCCCGTCCCGGCCCCCCCAGCCATGTCCCGGTTAC